>JAXQQM020062967.1:0-547202 GCA_034641835.2 Pinus albicaulis | reverse complement strand
CTGGAGGAGGCAGCGAAGGAGAGCTACAGCCCTGCAACCAGGATATAGCGTGACTCTGCCCGGGTATGTTTTTACAATCACCTCCGTGCTTCTGATGGTAAATGCAGCAGACATGGCCTATAGTGAAGAAGATAGTTTAGAAATTCTGTCGTTTCAGTTGATGTTTATCTGTTTGGAGCCGGAATTGAACCCGGTCCCTCCTTGTTTTCACAACCCTTGCTATTTCCAAGCTCTGATGTTATATACAGCAGATAAGGTCTATAGGGAAGATGATATTTTAGATATTTTGCTGGTCCTATTGTTTTTGTCGGTCGTTAACTGTCGGGAACCTCAATTGAACCCGGTCCCTCCTTGTTCCTCAGCCCTCTGTCACTCCCAAACTCATGAAGAAAGCTCTGTGCGAAGGTCTGGCAGTATAACCCTCAGTTTTAAGTCTAATCACTATGATAGCCAGGTTCTAGTAGGGTGTCAAATCTTAAATAGAAACCCCCTTCGGTTCAGGCCTGGCAAGAGTTCTTGTCTGCGCGTAGAAAATCCCAATTACATGAATGATAATGTTTATTATATGAAGGGAATGATAGAGTGGCTATGGTCACCCGCGCAGGGTCTGCGCCTGCATAACCAAATCTTGTTAAATTCTTATGGTAACTCCCAAAGCCAATTCAACTCCCGGGGTAGAAACTATTCCATTCAAAAGAAGTTAACCGAACCCCCGTCTCATCTTAGGTCCCAAAGGTATAATCATTATAACAATCAGAGGAGTTTCGCCAATCCCATCAACCAAGCGTCCAAGGGCACCGCAAGGTGCATGCTGTATCTTAATACTTATTTATATTCTGTTTACTTCTGTATGCCAGTGTTAGTTTGAAATTCACACCCAGCAATGGGAAAGCGTCATCACAGGGCAGCCACAGAGAAAGGAAAGCAACCAGCTCAGACTGAACCTGCTCCTAAGAAAAGGGGGCGGAAAACGTATCTGGAACACCTGGAAACACTGGCAGTAAATTATGTCATGAGCAATCCATCGGCAGTCAGAAATGATATCCGTGGATGGGAACAAGAAATTTAGCAGGAACCAGAGGATATTGAGACAGAGGCAGAGATCCTTGACTTTATTACTGATCCAGGTCACACAAGGGGCAGGTTTACATTGTTTAACCAGACAGTCCATACATATTGGATTGTAAAATGCCTGATAGCAAAAGCAATCCAGAGCAACCATCCAGTTCAAGTAAAGACGGAAGCAATACAACCAGACCTACGCACCTAGGATCAACTCTTGTAGATTCAGGACAATCAGCAACACCTAAAGATCACTCAGTACCAGACTGCAGACAGGGTTAGCAGATTAGATGAAAAAGTGGGACGCATGGAGAAAATTATTCAGAAGATTCTTCAGCAACTTAACCAAGCAGAAATGCCAGGGTCTACTGTCAAAGACCCTGCCCCAGTCTCCTCATCTGAGGGATAGAAGATGTCTGATTTGAGGGTTGTTTTGTTAATTTTGAACTTTTGAAAACAGTTATGTTTGTATATATTAAAGTAGAGAATCAGGTAGTGCAAGAAAACCACAGACGCAAGAGACAATTCCAATTTTTGGATGCAAATCATGTTTTTAGAAGGCCAATAAACCTGGTTTCCCTCTCGGGCAGGTTGAGGTCTAGCATGAATTTATATTTTTTGTAACCTGTCTTAAAATATAATAGAAATGGCAAGGTCCCTCCGAATTTACAAAAAAAAAAGAAAGTTCTTTTGACCCTCACCAATGAGCTTATGGTGACCATTTTCGCCCCTCACCAATGTGCTTTTTTCTTGTAGTGTGGAGAATCAGAATTCTATTCTGATAAAGGATGAAGATACAGTATTTGAAGAATTTGAAGTGATTTCCAGAATCAATCAAGGAAGTGAAGGACAATTACTGAAGATTTTCAAAGAAGAAGAAGAAGGTTATGCTGAAACTAAATTGCAGCATATTGATGATGTGGTTGAGATAAAACAAGTACAAAGGAAATGGCTGAAATGTTTGTTGGAAACATTTGAACAAGAGAAAGGAATTTCAAACGCTGAAGTGGAAATTCCTGAAGTTGTGGAAGAAATAGGAGCAGATACTAGTTTTTCAAATTTGATTATGCTTACTAGTATACAAAGAAGAATAAATGAGTATGTTACTGCAGTTCAATAATCAAATGATAATTTATTCTTTAAAAGTAAATTTGCAGGTGATAAGCAGAAGAAGAATCATGTAGAGGGAGATATCTTAAGAGATATTCAGGAAGTTTTGGAAGTAGCAACAATGTTGGAAACATCTACAACAACATTTAAAGCAACAAAAGCAACAGTAATTGGAGAAATATTTACAACAGAAATTGAAAGCAGCAACAAAAGGCAGAGTAATTTCCAGACATAAGATAAACTGGACATAGAGATTGAAAGTATAAGGAGGTTGATGATGAAGGTGTCTCAGAGGGAGACAACAGCAAGAAAGCAATGTAACACCAACAAGGAGAAGACCAGAACAGACTATGAAAGCATAGCTAGTGGCAAGATGCAGAATAAAATATGGAAGCTCGGACAAGTACAACATAAGAATAATGCAACTTATGGACAACAAAAAAACAGAGTATGGGATCCAGGAGCCAAATTTTAAAAGCACATGATCAGGAGATCATGATTATTTTTGACCTTGGGAGTCTGATGCAGGGGCATTAGGCTCAAGAAAATTCCTTGTATTTTAATAGACTTAGGGGTTTTATGTTTTCAAGGGAGTTGGTTTCTTATGTAATTATTTGAGTGATTTTAATGAGAATTAATTAAATATTGTGAGGAATTTTATAAATTTTTTCGAATGTTGGAGAACATGAGAGAATTAGGCTAGTTGAGCGTGCATAGGGATTGAGAGATTTAGGAATTAATGTAAATCCTAAATTAGAATTGGTTTCATGATTTTAGGATGAAAGAGGATCTTTAGGGATTAGTTGAGTCAAGTGAGGACTTAGAGGATATTTGGGATTTTTTTGAGAAGATGGAGGAACTGAAACCAAAAATAGTTTCAGAACCTTTTGTATAAATTGTAAGCCTAAAAGGCATAAAGAATAGATTCAAGGTAGAAGAAAATATAGAAGTAGAGTTTGAATTGTAAGCCTATGGGTAGAATAGGGAAAAGGCCACTGATATAGAAGATCAGGCCAGAGGAAGAATTTCTCATGTAATTGTTGTGTGTTAATATAGAGAACTCAACTTTCTGAGTTCGTATTTCATTCCTGAATTATATGGTGTGCAGATGAAATTGGGTTACAGGATTGCTGATTGTATGAGTTTGTGTGGTTAATATTGAATTGTGATGGTGAAATTTTGTGTATCGATCACAGAATGGATCGATGAGACGGAAGAAGAAATGATCTCTCAAACCGATATTTTGAGTATATCGTTTAAGAATCAACAATTGGAATAGGAATCATATGTTCCAGATGCGTATGGATTTTATTCCCTTAAATGGTGTTTTTGTGGTTACTGAATACACCATACAGTGAGATTCGGGGTTTGGAGTCACATTTGAGTTTTTATTGTGTTTATAAATGATTATAAACCATAGACAATGGATAATAGAGGTTAAAGCCATGTGTGGGCTGAATGCCAGAATGGGTTTGAAGATTTGATGGAACCCTGGCCTATTGAAATCATGAGTTGAACAAAGACGGAAAAACACAGTAATGGTGTAGCGGAATGAATCGATGGATTGTTTAAGTGCGGAGGTGCCGTATTGAAGAATTAGGAGTGGAACTTTGAGTTGAAGCATAGTGGAAGCATGGTGAAATATGCGTTTTGGAACCACGAGTGGATGAATAGTGAAGTGGTTTCAGAAAACAATAGATGGTTTTCACGTAAGTTGAGGATGGTAAGTGGTTTTGTTCCATTTGAATGCGATAAAATCAAATCGCGACACGTCACACTCGTAAAACCACTGATTTCGTGTGACTTTTGAGCGATAATTCACCAGGTTAAAATGAAGGCGATATCCGTTCGATCATTGGCGCTGGAGATCCGACAGTGTTTGCATCGGAAGTTGCACAAGGGTTAGCAAGGTGTGGACCTGACGATGTTAAAAAAAAGGTATGTTAAATGAAATGCAAGTTTGTTATGTGCTGTCTATCGGATCTAGAGCATTAAAATGGATGACGGAGATTGGAACTTACAAATGAATATGTAAGTTGTCAACGCTATGGGACCTGAAAAAAATATTATGTTGATATTTGGGTTTTAAACCAAAGTATGGAATATTAAACATGGTCCGGATATAATATTGGTTGATGACTATTAATGTGTGGGCTGCAAGATTTAATTTAATATTTATCTTTGGTTTTTTTGTAATCCAAAGTTGAATGTTGATTCGATATGTTCATAAAGTGGGTTTTAGTGTATGGTTTTAACCATAGGATCGATTGAACAGGTAGCTTCCGCATTAGAGTTTTCCAAATATGAGAATTATTTGGTTTATGAATGAGCCATGCAGTTTTATATGGAGAATGTGGGTTTGCAGTCTTGGGCTGCATCAATCACCCTCAAGGTGCAACACTGCAATCTCAACAACTTCTCTTTATACTACTAGATGTAGAAGGAAGAATTCATCTAACTTCTTCCTCCAAGCCTTTGTTGTGCTTCTGGATGACCCATCAAATATAGGTAAGAAGAATCTATTATGCCTTTTTCTTCTATTGCTATTGCGGGATCTTCGTTCTTCTTTGAGCTGGAAAAACTATTGGAGACGTAGATTCTCCTTGAATGCTCTAGACTAAGATTTTTAATCTTTGAGATAATCTCTTTGAGTCTCATGATCTAAATTTCCTCCATCTCCATGCCAGTCACCTTCCTCTACAAAGAAAGTGGACATAGTAGATCATTGTGGAGCTCTTTGCATTGCCGATTTCTTTTGCTATTGATAGGAAGTGCTTGGACCTTCCTCATTTTGAAACCCTATAGAGGTTTATCTTTGCCTTTCCCTTCTCATTTATTTATTCTCTGTGGAGAGATCCGACATAGATCTAAAGAGAAGTGTGGAAAAACTGAATCCTTTCGCCATTGAAGACTTTTTTTTATTTTATTTATTTTTTTAAATTTTCTGCTTCTTCTTCTTTTGATGTCATGAAGTGCCCACAAGTTGAGCCAAAGATCATGCTATGATACCACTATAATATTCCAAAATGGAAAAGACAGGAATATAGAACATATGCGCAATTCCAACTACGGTAAAATAAGAATTAAACATGTAGAATTGGAAAAATGCTGGAATACATCAAAAAATCATACATATGGGAAAAAAATAGTTGATCCATATCATTAAGGATCAATAGCAAGGTAAGTACATAGTGCTCCAAAAGGAATGCACTCAAGCCACAATATGGCTGAAATACACTAAAGAAACCAAGCACTGGAAAGTATAACTACTACTGCTGGAAAATACTATTGATGTACAGAAGATCTATGTGTGATAGGCTGCTAGAGTTCTCAGAATGATTTGATATTTTAACCATCAATTCTAGTCAAAAAACCCAAAAAAACCCAAAAATGGTTTGGCCAGATTTTAACTTTTGATTTTCGACCCTTTTTGGGTTGCCCACTGCACCCCTGCTGGCTGACTTACGCACTCCTTGTGGATGACTGTTGATATGGGGCTGAAAGAATGATCTATCAACTACAATAACACCCAATCAACTCAATAGATGAAGGGCTAGTCCCTTCTCCTGATCTCCTAGCTAGAAGCTTGAGATCTAGCTCCTCCTTCCACTACTCAAGTTGCAGCTGCACACTGCACAATTGCTGAACTGAACTGTGTTGTCAAGAGGGCTGAAGCTATAGGCTGCTGCTAGATGATGGAATATAGCTCACAACTTATGGAAATTATCTCTCCAAGGTGAGGGAAATACCGCTTACAGGATTCCAAGCTGAAATACTTGGAACTTCCTTCCTCCATTGGATCTACCTGGCTGGACTGCGCAATTCCTGAAGGAACTGTTGCTGCATGGAGGTATAAAATGCTGGCCTAATGCTAGATATGAAAAATCTACTCCTGGAAGACTGAGATGGAAGCACAAGATGAAAGGATGATGAATGTGCAGAAGAGAGGGGCTGAATGTGTCACCAATCCCAGATGATTAATTGCTGCTCAAAATAACCTTCCTGTTGAGATTCAACAAGATGATGAGCTTAGTGAAAAGATTCACCTTCACTAAGTGGGCCCGTAGGCTATTTTTTTGCACAAGTCTATTTTTAGACATGGTGATCATATTTTAGAAGTTGTAGGATGCTATTTGTGGATGGTTGATCAAGTTGGAAAAATAGATGAAATTATATTTTTAGAATATTGGGTGAAGTCTATTTATAGATCACTGATCTAAAAATAGATGCATGTCGATTATTATTAGCTCTTAATAATAATCAGACATTGAACAACAACTTATTCTCTTGGAGCACTTTGTTTCAGTGCACAGATGTGGCACATCAGTGGACTGAGGGAATTACGCAATTCCCAATGTTTTACTGGAGCTAATGCATGGAGGACTTAGTTAGAACTCAAGTGGCAGAGTTATGACATAGTTAGAAGAGTAGTTATGGACTTGTATTCATTTTAACTCAGTTAGAATTAGTTGAGATAGTTGTATCCAGTCTAACTGAATGATACAATAGTGAGAGTGAAGTGAATTAATTAGTTAATTAATTCACAAATAATAACTCATTAATCAACTAAAAAATACAACAGTTAACTACAGTGCATGGCAGTTTCAATGGAGACCCAGTGGAGAGATAGGTGAAAGGGCCAGATGGACTATTTGTTGTGACTATAGTGATGCATTGATTGCATCACACACACATTGGAGTTTCCAATGAGGATTGCGCAGTCAAGGCAAGAGTAATTCGAATTCATTCAAATATTATTCTTCGGCAGGGATTGCGTAGTGGAGGCAGGCTAGCAGGAGGCAAAGATCGGTGCATGGATTTGCAAGATTGTTCCTGATTAGTGTATGACGATTGTACTGTACTGAGTGCTTGATAAGCTTTGTATCAAGATTGTCATATGATCTCCATGATACATAATATATAGTTGGGGTTTTCAGCTTTAGGCTTTCCCAGTTAAAAACAACTATGTTATGTGCGATTATTTTTATTTATGCTTTACATGTGTGTGCAATTAATTTTCCACAAAAGATTAACAAGTGGAAAGATTCAGTATTTTGCAAGAAGTTAAATATTTTGAGGTCAGGTTAATCTAGGACATATGCATGCTTAGTGCATATAATTTCTACATGGTATCATAGCAGTGTTAATTGAAGATTGCAATTGTAAAGTGAGTTTGTGCTGGTGGACAATTCGAATTTGCTACAAAAGATTCTTAGTGTAGAAGTTGAGTATACATTGAAATGGATTTCAATGGGTTGCGATTGGAGTATTCCCTTGATGGGAGCTCGAATTAAATAGCCTGGAAGGACAGGATGGAGGCAGTTCTGGAGGATAATGGACCGAAGGAGTTCATCAATAGTGATGTTCCTAAGCCGGGATCTAGCAATGCTGCATTACTTGACGCATGTCAAAAGAAGACAGCAAAGACATGGAGAGTTCTATTGGAAGGTGTGAAGGACCATATTGTGTCCAACCTTCATGGGAAAACCACTCCATTCTTAATGTGGAAGGCTTTGACAGAATTGTTCCAAAGCAGAAGTGACCAGAGGAAGTTGGCGCTTAAAGACAAGCTAAGAAAAATAGAAATGGAGAAAGGCGACAGTATTCCAAAATACCTCACAAAGTTTGTCCACTGCAAGGATGCACTAGGAAGTGTGGGGGTTACTGTTGATGATGAAGACTTGGTGAGCTTGGCTCTCCTTGGGCTTCTGAAGAGTTGGCATAGCTACGAAGACTCTATCAATGGACGGGAGAAATTGCCAGGATGGGAGCGACTTTGGTCGGATCTTGTGCAGGAAGAGATAAGGCGGGGTACTAGGGATGTATATTCATTGAAGAATGAAGATGAAGAGAATTTCACTTTGGCTGCCAAAGCAAGGAAAGGGAAGGGGAAGAAACATCCTTCAAAATCTGATGCTAAAGGCAAGAAGTAGGATTTGTCCAAAGTGAAGTGTTTTCACTGTCACGAGCATGGGCATTGTTAGACTCCTATACCAATAGGTGTCATTTTTCATGATTGAATTATTGAACTATGCAATATGTTCAAACCTTTTTCTTAGTGCAAAGGTGTTCCATATTCTTAAAAAATCAAAAAATCAAAAAATTTAAAAAATGTAAAGAGGGTATACCCTAAAAGAAAAATCAAAGGGTAGAAAGAATAAAAATGGCCCAAAAAAGTGAAAGAAATGAACCCCAAACAAAAAAGGGCCAAGGAAAGTGTGCACGTATAAATGCCACTACTATTTCATTTTATGTAATAAGAAATTGTGTGTAGCTTGTTAAACTTTTGCCACAATTTATGAAGAGTCAAACTGTTTAAACTTGACTCATTCATTTTTCAATTTCATGTTGTAGAATAGAGAATAAAATCTGACCAAACAGTTTAATCTTGGCAGATAAGTAGATAGGTAGAGTTAATAAAAGGTGCTCAATAGTTTAATCTGAGCCCTTGGATGTAATAAGTGTAGACTTAGATAGGTTTTCCATGTAAAAGAAAAAGAAGATTGAGAAGGGTTTGCAAGTCTAAGTGCACCCTAATAAAGAAGAGAAAATGGTAGGGTAAAGTAAGTAGGGTAGGTAGATGTTGTTGCAGAATTACATGTGATGAATGATGGTTCCAAATGTGTTCAATTTTTAACTTTCTTCACAAAGTGCAAAGGCAGATACTACATTGGAAAAAGTTCATAGCAAAGCAAAGTCAAGATTATTAACTTCCCCTTTCATTTTCCCTAAACATTTCACTAATTTCCCCTAAGTGCTAAGGTATTTGAAGATTAGAGGGGCTCAAGGCATTTCCTTGACTTTTGGAGGGACCGGACCCTCGGCCCAATAATTGAAAAAAAACCTAAGTACTTGAAATCATCCATTTTTACATTCATTCACCTCTTAAAATCTTTTCCTAAGTAAAATCCCATTTTACTTAGGAAAATCCTCAATATTTCATGAAAAGCCCTCAAAAATCACTTTTTATTTCTAAGTCTAAGTGATGAAAGTATAATAATGTTATTTACTTTTGAATCTTCACTTTCTTGGTTATATTTAAGTATTTTGAGTTCACCTTGTCCCCTTGCCATATTAATTCTAATTTATATATTAACTCCTTATAAAATCACCTTTTCCTATGTATATAACTCATTTCATATAATATTTCCAAAATCCATGTATTATTACAATTTTAGCCAAAAAGTACTTAATTCCCACTTATTCAAACAAAAACCCACATGATAAACCTTTTGGCTAAATATATCTATATAACTATTCCCGTCCCTATGGTAAGAAAATCACCACGATTTAATTATCATATAATAAAATATACGAAAAATTTTAAACATATGTATATATGTTTAAAACAGAAAAATAAACACAAAGTTTAATTAAAACCAAACTTTGAAATAAATCATCCCTGCGCATTTAACATTTCCTGACCATTTTTCCATAGGAGATTAATTACTCCTTAAGATTAATTAATAATCAACCCCCGCCAATAGAACTCCGCCCGATATGATTAATTAACCATTAAGTACGTTGGGCCCGCGTCGTTAACTCCCCACCATCTACCCGTCCCGTCAACCGTCTGATTACCCGCTCTGAGATCAACGATCCTCATCCATTTCGCTGGCCATCCGCGTACGAAAGATAACACGCGATGGCCAAGCGGTTTTTGAATAGTACTGTGCTACGTGTCATCCAATGTATCGCATCGCTGCCCCTCTGCTTAAAACAACCTTTGCTCATAAGCGGTGCGATAAAAACCATTTACCGCCCTTCCTGTTTCATGACGTGACCGCTGTATCTTGCTGACGTCAACCAATAAAATAATAAAAAATTCCCCCTATTTGACTTTGCCGATAAAACAAAAAAATTTCTATCTTTTTCATTATTTCGTATGCAGATGACTGATCCGGATTTATGCAGGAACGCAACAGAATAAACATATAACCATAAATACAGAGATGCAGTGGAAATAACACTTCATTTCATTAATATCAAAGAACTGAAATTTGCTTACAGACAGAATGGAAATAAAACTAGCTAGGGCACTGGTAGCTATCTCTGAGAAGAGATGTGGTGGCTACAGGCCTCTGAACTCAGTTACAATGAGGCTCGAGGGCCTATTTATTATTGAGAAACAATGGAGAACCCTCAACATCCCAAAAACCTAACCCTAGGAGATGAAGCGCCAAAACTATGGGCCCCGTTTGGGTAAATTGGTGTTTCAACTTCCCAGGGACGTAACTTTGGCATACTATCTCCGTTTGACGCACATGACACATCATTAGAAAGCTCTATCCGAGGAATACAAATTTCACCATGAATATCATTTTGAAATGGAATGATATTTTTTGGATGTTGCGATGCCCAGAAAACATCGTTTAGGGCCTCAAAACGG
Organism: Pinus albicaulis; assembly: GCA_034641835.2. NCBI lineage: Eukaryota > Viridiplantae > Streptophyta > Pinopsida > Pinales > Pinaceae > Pinus > Pinus albicaulis. The sequence continues at coordinate 536,641 of JAXQQM020062967.1, read as the reverse complement.
CTCCGGAAGTTCAGGACCCGAAAAACTGCTAAAAATAGTAAGTTATGCCGAAACTGAAAAACTGAAAGAGACAATGGTGGGGGCCCAAGTGGAATAGGTGGGTGGCCACCAATATCCACCTGGATCATTCCTCCCCCCTTAGGAAGCAATGGTCCCCATTGCGTTAAGTTCCTCCATAAGATGAGGAAATTTCTGCTGAACTTGGTCCCTGGTGAACCACTTTCCTTGGTGCAGGAGTTGGCCAGCTTTGACAACCCGATACAGTTGGATCTGCTGTTGACGAGTGTTCTTGATTTGCATGTCCATGATACAATCTATGGTGGCATGTTCCATGCAGTCTGGGTTTAACTCTGTTGGTGTGAGTTGTTCTGCAATGTCCGAGGTGTCCAGTAGAGGTGGAAAGTAAGGACGAAGGCGATCCACATTGAAGACTGGGTGCAGACCAAGGAATGGTGGAATACTAAGTTCGAAGGCATTGTTACCTACAGCCTTGGTGATGGTGTACGGCCCGTATCGGAGCGGGCGAAGCTTGCGGTGAGGTCCAGTGAGGCGCTCCTTCTGCAAATGTAGCCATACTTTGTCGCCCACTTGGAAGTGGTGTGGCACCCGGTGTTGATCATGGCGCTGTTTGTACTTCGCATTGGCTCTGTCCAATATATCATGAACCTGTTGGCGGATGTGTTGAATGCGCTCGATGAAGCTACTTGCTTTGTCAACTTCAGACTGGACGTGCGCTGAATCGGCCTGAGCAGCTGCAAATGGCATGGCTACGTCAATGGGACATAGTGGCCGGAATCCCAAGCCCACCTGAAAGGGGCTATGGCCAATTGAACTGTGGAGAGCCCGGTTATAACTATGTTGTACATAAGGGAGGCTCTCGTCCCATGCGCGTGGATGCTTTGAATTGTACATGCGCAGAATGTGTACAATCATTCTGTTGACGACCTCTGTCTGGCCATCTGTTTGGGGATGGAAAGCTGTGGACTTGGTGAGCTTTGTGTCCATCATTGACCAGAGGCTGGACCAAAATCTGCTGAGGAACCTGCTGTCTCGATCTGATATGATAGACTGTGGGATCCCAAAGTGCACCCATACTCATTCAAAGAAGAGTTTAGCAGTAGCTTCTGCTGTGATATTCTTCTTACAGGCCGCCATAATGGCCATCTTCGAGAATCTGTCAACGACCACGAAAACACAGTCATTGCCAGTCTTAGTAGAGGGCAGGCCCGACATGTAATCCATGGAGATGGATTCCCACGGTCGACTAGGGGTAGGTAGTGGAGTATATAGGCCTTGCTTCTTGATGGTAGGTTTGGCAATGGCACAAGCAGTGCAGGATCTGATGTGCTTCTCGACATCCTTTCGAAGGTTCGGCCAATAGAAATACTTCTGTAGTATTGCTACTGTTTTCTCGACCCCGAAATGCCCAGCGACTCGACCGTAGTGTGCTTCCCATATCATCTTGGCACGCTCGCTTGAAGGAACACAAAGGTGTCCCAGGTGACATAAAAGTGCATCTTGGAGGTGAAAATTTGGAACTTGTGTGCCCCCCAAGAGTGCCTCGTAAGTGTGGCCGAATTCCGGGTCACTCTCATAGAGAAGCGGCCAATCAGAAGTCTCGTGCCCACAAGAGTTGAGCACGGTGGTGAGCGCCACGATCGGTGGTCGGCTGAGGCAGTCTGCAACATTATTGGTGCTACCCTTCTTGTACTTGATGTTCAAATGAAACTGTTGCAGATATGTGGACCACTTCTGATGGCGATCATTCCGCAACTTCCCTTGTGTCTGTATGAACTGCAGGGGCCGGTGGTCTGTGTGGATGATTGTTTCCTTCCCCAAAATGTAATGCTTCCATTGTCGACAGGCTCGCACAATGGAATACATTTCTTTGTCATAGGTGGGATACTTGCGAACTGTCTCAGACAATGTCTCACTGTGATATGCCACTGGATGTCCCTGTTGAGTAAGAACTGCCCCAATAGCATAGTCAGAGGCATCCGTCTCGATCTCAAATGGCTGCTGCAAGTCTGGTAAGGTGAGCACTGGGGCAGAACAGAGGCGATTTTTCAATTCTTTGAACGCCTTCTGTTGAGGTTCCGACCAAAAGAATTTTGCTCTCGCTCCTCCTTTGGTGACTTGACTCAAGGGCTAAGTGATATGAGAGAATCCCAACACGAATCTACGGTAGAAATTAGCAAGACCCAGAAAGCTGCGAAGCTCTGTTATAGTAGTCGGGGCTGGCCAATCCCGAATGACTTGGATCTTGGCCGGATCCACATGCACCCCCTTTTCATCAATAATGTATCCCAGATATTGAACCTGGGTCATGCCAAACGTGCACTTCTCCAAATTGGCACACAACTTGTGTTGCCGCAGTGTTTGGAGGACTTGTCGGATGTGATGAAGGTGCTCTTCCCAAGTCTTGCTGAAGATCAGAATGTCATCCAAGTACACCACTAAGAATGAGTTGGTGAATGGCCGCAAGATGTCGTCCATCATCCTCATGAAGGTTGCGGGAGCATTCGTCAACCCGAAAGGCATGACCAGCCATTCAAAAAGGCCTTCCTTGGCTTTGAAGGCAATCTTCCACACATCAGAGGGTTCAATTGGTACCTGGTGATACCCAGACTTCAGGTCGATCTTAATGAAATATTTTTCACCTTGGAGTTGGTTTAGAAGGTCATCAATCCGTGGGATTGGGTACCTATTCCAGACAGTGATCTTGTTCAATGCCCGATAGTCAATACAAAGTCTCCACGTCCCATCCTTCTTCTGTACCAACATGATCGGACTCCCACAGGGTGATGAACTTGGTCTGATGTGACCTTTCTGCAAAAACTCCTGAATCTGCCTCTTGATTTCATCATTTTCCAGAATAGAGCACCGATAGATCGGTCCATTGGGTAGCGGTGCACCTGGGGTTAGATCAATCGGGTGCTTGACCTGACAGTGCAGAGGAACCCCTGTGGGTGAGGTGAATATGTCCCCGTACTCCTCCAAAACCTTATCCATTTGTTGTTGTTGTGCAGAGGAGCCCTGTCTGGAGGTCGTGGCCACAGTCTTCTTCTTGCCCTGGGGGCGGATCATCAGGAAAACGAATTTCCTGGTTTGGGAAATGAGCTTACTACATTGTTTTGCAATAACCAAAGAGATAGTCGTAGGAGGTGGTACCTCTGGTATCCTGTACAACTTATTTCCCAAAGTAATAATAACAGCACGAGGTCGAGACTCATACACAACATGACGCTTCCAAAAGTATGGTTGTCCTAATAATACATCAGAAACATCAATAGGAGCAACGTCACATAATACCTCATCCGCAAAGGGCTTGATGCTATAGGGAAGGCGACACTGCTGGCTGACGCGGAGATCTCGTCCTTGGTGAAGCCACCCGATGGTGTATGGATGTGGGTGAGCTGTGGTCGGCAAGCCCAACCGCTTCACGGCGTCTGCTGAAATGAGGTTCTTTTGGCTCCCATTGTCGACAATGAACTGTACAGGGGAGCCCTTTACCCACATCTGGGAGTGGAAGAGACGTTCTTCCTCCTCTGGATCTTCCGGTTCCTCCTTCTGGACCTTTGTAGTGGCAACAGTGGCGTTGGGCTCCGCATCAATAATCTGTTTCCCTTTTTCATTCCCCTTTTCAGGTTCTGATTCGGAGTCGGAGCATGCATCCGACTCAGAAGCCCTCATCTCGGCCACTAGCGACTGCTTGGCCCGACACTCACTTGTGTTGTGAGTGGAGCTCTTATGGAACTCACACCACTTTCCCGTGTCCTTCTTTGGCTTTGCGGTGTTGTTATTTTCTTGTGGCTTCGATGAGTTGTCTTTAGCTGCCATGCCTTGGCTCTGTCCTTTGTTCTGCGGTTTGGAAGCACCTTTCCCTTGCTTTTGATTCGCAGATCCAAAGTCTCGCTTCTTCTGCTTGAATTTCTGCTCAATCTTGGCATCATACCGGTATGCCGTACCAAGCGAGGAGATGTCAAGGAACTCCATTTCCTCCTGAATGTATTTGTGTAGACAGCTGCGATACTTTAGCACCAGATGTTTCTCTGAATCTTTGATACCCAACTTTGTGCGCAGGGTATGGAACAGATTCGTCAGCTCATGCACATCTTGATCCCTTTGTTGTCGCAGCATGGTCCATTGTATGTACTTTTCCTCATAGCTCCCCACGGGATAGTACTGTTCCTTGACGGCGTCTCGGAAAGAATTCCAAGTTGGTACAGCCGAGAACAGAGAGGGTTCTGTCTGGTCCTTGTTCTCACAGTAGGTTTCCCACCAGTCCTTAACATGGGGGGTAGCTTTGAGGAGTGCAAAAATAATCTTCTCCCGGTCTGAAAAGTCATGAACAGAGAAATATACTTCTAATAGATTCAACCATATATCTACGACATCTGCGTCTATTTGACCCTCAAATATGGGAATGTCAAAATTTACTTGTACCTTAAAAGGAGTCGCAACTCCAGAGTGGCTACTGGATGCAGATGCGCCACCGGTGGGCAGCCGTTGAAGGATCTGAGCAAAGTTATCCATCATCGCGTTCCTTTGTTTTTCGAGGGCCTCCTCGAGCAATATTTTAATAGGATCTCCTGCTCCCTCATCTTTCTTTTCATCCCCCATGGGCGTCCGCCGAGGTTTGCGAGGTTGATCTTGCAAAGGTTCCACCAGATCAAGCCCTAGCTCCTTATACCCCGACCTCGTTGGGGACATGTAAAGAAGGATCAAGAAAAAGAAGACCGCTCTGATACCACTGATCAGGACTTATGCAGGAACGCAACAAAATAAACATATAACCATAAATACAGAGATGCAGCGGAAATAACACTTCATTTCATTAATATCAAAGAACTGAAATTTGCTTACAGACAGAATGGAAATAAAACTAGCTAGGGCACTGGTAGCTATCTCTGAGAAGAGATGTGGCGGCTACAGGCCTCTGAAATGAGTTACAATAAGGCTCGAGGGCCTATTTATTATTGAGAAACAATGGATAACCCTAAACATCCCAAAAACCTAACCCTAGGAGATGAAGCGCCAAAACTATGGGCCCCGTTTGGGTAAATTGGTGTTTCAACTTCCCAGGGACGTAACTTTGGCATACTATCTCCATTTGACGCACATGATACATCATTAGAAATATCTATCCGAGGACTACAAATTTCAGGACGAATTTGATGATCAAATTCACTAGTAGGCTGCTACCCAAAAAACGTCATTTAGGGCCTCCAAACGGCTCCAGAAGTTCAGGACCCGAAAAACTGCTAAAAATAGTAAGTTATGCCGAAACTGAAAAACTGAAAGAGACAATGGTGGGGGCCCAAGTGGAATAGGCAGGTGGCCACCAATATCCACCTGGATCAACGACGAAATACACTCTCCCCGCAAAAAAATTTCGAATTTCAAAAGCTGAAGTCCGCCAACCTTGGCCTCGTCGAAGAAAATTACAGTCAAGCATTCGAGAAATCAGTCGCCCTATCCAGTACCTGTTTGAAATCAATGTCATCCTCAGAAAAACAGGTATTTACCCTAGAAAATCCCACTGAACTCTGTAATAAACCTGATTTTCGTACTCTTTCACTAAAACAGAGTTAAAATTTAATTGCTAGTTCAATTCTAAATCCTAAGAAGTGTAATTATATTCCCAAACTTGCAATCGCACCTGTTTTTCCCGTCAAAATCCGAGTTTCCATTTTTTGAATACACAAGAACCAAATATGGAAGTTCCTGCAGATTTGAATGTAGCACCATTGAATGCCCCTCATAAAGAATTGGATTATTTACCTTTAGCCGATATGGACTTTCAAATTAAAGACCTGGGTGTCAATAGAATCCCCTTCGAATATTTTTTCGCTGCAGAGACAATTATTTAAATGGTTCCAACGCAACTGGGCTTTGGGAATCTGATATGCCCATATACTTTCTCCCAGCAGTCCATATTTTCCCTGAAATTATCCATCTTTGCCATGCCAATTATGATCCTAACCAAAGAGCAGTCTTATCCCCAAATCATGATGTCCTCTTCCTAATAACTGCTCAATATATAAATGAGATGCTACATTTCCAACCAGGTCAAGCCCTCACCCCTTTGCACATGGCTGAATTACTTGAGAAGTCTACCCAATTGTCCCCTGAAGAGTTAAACCATCTTTGTCAAACTTTCATGCTGCCACAACATCAGCCTAAAGGACCTCCCCCTTATGGCCACACCTATTTTACTGATGAAGGCAGACTCATTTTAAACATGATATCCTCCATAATGGGTTTTAACACTAGTGAGTTTGTTGACCAGTTGACCCTAGTGCTATTGTCTATTTTTACCCCTGGGCAGCCTCTTGCTGTTAGATATGATTTTACATATTTTATTGCTGACAAAATCCATGATCAGTTCATGAGATTTGGGAAGGAGAGAGTATTTAAATATTCTTCCTTCATATATCATCTCATGATATACTATCAGTCAGAAAGTTTTCCTTTCCATATGCAGAAACTTGATGCTAAAGGAAACCCTAGATCAATTATCTTTTGGTCTGCTATCACCCATCATTCTCCTGATTCTCCTTACACCTTCAATGAGTTCATTGATATGTTTGTACATCCAGCAACCACTTTGTTAACTGGAATTTCTCCTCCCAGAATCAGTAATGAAATCAAAAGAATCCTTCAACTCTCAAAGCAATATAAAGTGGGAGATTGGTACTTATATCAGAACCATACTGAGATTAGGATTTATGGATGTGAATTGTGTCCTTTCAAGTTGCCTAGATATGTTCCAATGAGACTTTTTGCACTTGAGTATTTCAGACAGATGAACAATTCAGATATAGTTCATTTCTGTAATGCCAAGAAGAAGGCACAACTCAGAATAAAGGGCCAATTAGGTCCCTTTGTTTGTAATTCTAGGGAGGCTGGGAGAGAAGCTGAAAGGATTTTAGAAGATTACCTCAAACTACAAAAGAGTTTCTACTGGGCACCCTATGATCCATATAGTTTTATTTGTGACAGAAGAATGAAAAACAAATTATCTCCATATATTCATTTTAGGATGCGAGAAATTGAACAATATGCAAATACAGATGAATGGGTGGAAGCAACTTTGGTAGAGCAAGATAGTGAGTAGGTCAATATTGATAATGTAATGAAAGACCTTGAAAAGATACTTGACCTGGACTCTCTTGGGCAGGTACAGACAGCAGGACCTTCTTCAGCAGGAACTTCACAACAACTTTGCAGGAGATCAATACAGTGGCAGTAGAATCAAAAGGAAAAGAAAAAGAACCGGACATACAAGTAATTGAAAAGTTCACAATGACAGAGCAACCAGAGACATCCAAAGAACAAGGTCAGGTACAAATCAATCCAGTTCAGATCAATGAGACAGAAATTGCCAATCTTCAAACTCCTCTTAATATGGAAAAAGGGAAAAAGAGAGAAGCTGAAACATCCACCCCTGGTGATAGATCTACAGAGCAGCATGAAACTAAAAGGCAGAGATTGAATCCTCTTCCAGAAGTTGAATCATTTCAAGAAATCTCTGACAACCAAGAAAGAGAAGACAGTCAGCAAACAGGAACAGTCAGTGGAGCATCCATTACCTCATACAGGAAAGAGCTACAAAAGCAAAAGAGTATGGAAATATCTTCTTTCAAGCCTCCAGTAAAAGAGGCCTGGGACATAAAAAAGACATTTATCAATATCAAGGCCAGGAATGATCCACTGAGAATGCAAGTATATAATCAATATTTGAAAATGGCTCCAAAGAATCAAGAAAGACTAATGTCAGCTTTTGACATTCAACAGGGAAAAATGTTAATGAGCCATTTCAAACCCAAGGTGCAACAACCCCAAACAGCTGCTGATTATATTAGGACAAACTTTGAAGTCCTAGCAAAGGATATCCATCCTTTAGACCAAATTGAATTACATAAGCAGACTGGGGAAATGATTTATTCTACTTTGACTAATAAAGCCATGGTAGCGCACAAGTTACAGGATTCTTTGGAGAACACCAATACATAATTGCAGCTTGAAAAGGCTTCTTCTCAAGCAAAAGATAACAAAATAAAAACATTGGAGGAAGTAATAATTGGATTAGGTCACAATCCAAAGGATGTCAAAGGAATAGAAACTCTAATAAAAAAAAAAGATGATGACATTGCTGCATTGAGAAAACAGTTGAAATTGCCAGCCTCCAGACATCCTCAAAATCAAGAAATAATAAAGAAGAATTCTGAAGAAGAAATGATGGAGTTGCTCTTGAAAATGAATGAGCAACTGACTGAAACAGAAAAAGAGCTGGAGCAAGCACTGAAAGACAAACAATCTTCTCTTCCAACATCTACAACAGAGGCAATTACGTACACAACCAACAGGTCAGCCGGCAAAATCATCACAGGTAGACACTTCTAATTTGAGTTCAGAACAATTAGTAAAGCAAATGAATGACTTGAAACTTCAAGTGACTGAACTTTAGCACACCAAATTACAACTTATCAATTTAAAACAGAGATATGATCTTTCAAAAATGAGTGTTGCTGACAAATCAAGAGAAATCAAGAGATTGGAAAAATTGGTTAAAGCATTAGAAAAGGATCTCACATTGGAGAAGCCTTTGAGAGAAATAAATGACATTATTTGGGATAATATTAGTCAATCAATAAAAGATATCTAGTCCTCAATCCAGATAATGTACAAATAGAATGATTTGGTCAGAATAGCTCTGGATGAAGTTGAGAATACCCGAGCAGAATTGGGAAATAGGCCTGAGGAAGCTAATCAGCTTATTCAGTTTCTAAACACCCAATCCAGACAGCAGCTTGAAGAAGTGGGTATTCAGGATAGAACTACAACAATCTTAGAAATAAAAAGAGTTTTTACTAAAAGGACTCTTATGCAGAATTTGGAAAGAAGGTGCTTTGACATGCAGGCAAAAATAATTGCTTTCAGAGAAAGGTTTAATGTTTTATTGAATAAAGGGTTGCCCAACCCTATGGTTTCAGAAGATAAAATAATGGACCTGGAAACTTATGTTAAGAAATTGGACATACATGCTCACAATCATTTCATTGCTAGTTCCTCAACCATTTCAGCGGAAGCAACATTACCTACAGGAAGGAATCTTCATGACAGATTAGAGAATTTGTTTTATCTGGAACATGAGGTAAGACATTTGTTTCCTAATCAGCCTAATTTCTTCAGATATACCGAGGTTGATGAAACATTAAGGAAGCTTCAACGGACCAAAATAGCAGAAGATAAATGGTGGGAAGATTTGTTGGAACTTTTGTAAAATTTATCCTTATATCAAATTTTGCCTATTTACTACAGTATAAGGGATAAAGGAACAAACAAAGGTAAAAGAGTATCAGTTCAGTTAAAAGTGTATCAGTAAAAACAAAGAGTATCAGTGAAGCAAGTCAGTTAGAACAAAATTACTGAAGAGGACAACGAAGAGCTAAAATATAGGTCCTGCCTCCAGCACATTCTCAAAAGGAGGGAACAACACAACATCGGTTACTTCTTGTCTTATCCATGAGACCATCTGTCTCTATTTTTATTGTAACTTATTTGTGATTCATCTTAGATTATATCTCGTTTTGTTAAGAGATATTTTGTATGATTTTTTGTATAAATAAGCCCTCAATCGGATTATTGAAGATGGATTCTTCTACCTTGCTGTAATATTGACTTTTGGAATAAACTGCTTTTGGAGAAATTTCTTTGTGGCTTGCTGGATGATGAATTGAAGCTCAAGACTTTTTGTAGGATTCATGTGTCAGACTACAGTTCAATAAGTCATTTCTATCCTATGTTTTAAGTTTTATATCTGTTTATAATATCACTGTGTTCCATTTCTGAATAATTGACAAAAAAGAATAAATCAGAAATTGCTTAAGTGTACTCTGATTTCAATTGTGATTATTCTAAATGTTTTCTTCTAAACTGGTTATAAACAATGAATTCTTAATTTCTCTTGTTTCGCTGGTTTAAACATTTTGATTACTATAGTAAAGAATTCTTAACTGCTCTTTATTTGTAATCATTCACTTTATTTCTTTTGAACATGTTGAAAGATTCTTAATTGCCTTTCATCCTTTCAAAATCCATTCCATTCATTTTAAGATCTAAAATTGTTCTCTGTTTGGCTATCTTGCCCTACAAAGCCATCTTGTGTGTAGAAGATTAATCCAGTAAAGCCATCCTTTCGACTCCATAGCCCAATGGCCTGAAATACTCAATCTTGCCCTCAGTTGGCGGATTCCACCATTCAAATTCAAACCAAATTTCTTGGACTTATAACTAGCCTAAAAATTTCTAAGAACAAAGCTAAATTTTAAAGAGAGAGCCCTCTCTGGATACAGATTGGCTAGATTCTGTATCTGAAGGTTGGTTTGTGGTTACCTCGGGTTTACTTTCCTTTTCCACAACTTCAAGGAAAACCTGAGTGATAACATAGTGGCGACTCCACTGGGGATCTGAATCATATTATTGGTACTATTGTTTGATTTATAAGCTATAGACAGAGTCTGAAGATCAGCCAGGTAGCCTTTGAAATGCTTTTGCTCTGCAACTGCATAGTAAACAAATGCTGCTTCAGTCTATCTGTGGTTTAGCTTATAAACTGAACTTTGGGTTCAAAACATTCAATCAGATTCTCTAGTTCAATAAATCTTTGAGAAAATTTTAATTATAAATCTTTAATTTCTTGAAGAATTTGTCGAAGTTGTACTTTCATTTCATTTAAAACAAAAATTAAAAAGAAACATTACTAAGAAAACTGGCTTCAGAAAGGATTCGTCATACCAGGTCAAATCCTGACCCTAATCCACCACCGATATTTGAAAATCCAAATCTGATTCCTAGGATTCTTAGAAGACAAGGAAGTCAAGAAATCTCTGAAAGAGGAAGTCAAGGAAGTTCTGGAAGTTCTCGACCTCTTTCTAGATCAACATCCTATCCTGTAAAGTGGATTTATTTTGATGAAAACCTTTTGATGAGCGATTTGAAACATCCTTATTTGTGAATTTTTATGAAACTAAATTATCCAGATTAGTTCCGGACCCTTTTTTTTTTGAAGATTTACAATCGAGATTTGTTTCATTTCATCTTGACAGACATTTACAAAATTCCATTCAATCTGAACAGACCTTTGAAGAAACTTCAAACACTTCTGTAATTACTACAGCTTCCCTGAGTTCATCTGACTTTCCTCAAAATTCTCAAACACAAGCCACTCCTTCTACTCCTCCACCTTCATCCAGACCATCATCACCTGTTATTCCATTACACCTTCCAATGGCCAATAGATATGCTCCGTTACAGTTGCCAGCCAACCCTGTTTCTTGGCCCCAAGATTATCAGAGTAAGATCACCCCTTTTGATGGATCCAATACTTATACTACTCAACAACATACCAAAAGGATGACTGATTACTTTGAATTTTATGAAATTGACACTGATGATGTCCGAATGAGAATTTTTGTTCAGAGTCTTACTGGGGAAGTCAGGACATGGTTTAGGGCCCTTGCTCCAAACAATATTGCTGATTTACCAGCTTTGTATAGGGCATTTTTGAATAGATGGGAGAAGAAGAAAGACTCTCTTCAAATCCTATCAAAATTTGAAAAATTGAGAAGAATACCTAATGAAACAGTGCAAGATTACATTATTAGATTCAACGAATCATATAACGCTGTTCCCCAGAACCTTAGACCCCCTCCTGATTCAATACTGGTTAAATTCCCTGATGGATTTGACTCTGACATAGCATATTCACTTAGGGAAAGAGCCCCTCAAACCCTAGAAGAGATGCAAAGCATAGTGGTTAGTGTTGAAGCTAACCTCATAGAAAAAAGAGCTAGGGCTAGGGCTGAAAGAAGGATGCCTATAAATGAAGAGCCTTTGGCTTTTGAAAGAAAATTGGATGCAATTATTAAAGGTATGGAAAGACTGGTAGACAGAGTAGAGAAAATAGAAAGAAAGTCTTCTGGAAATGGTCAAAATATTGTTAGAAACCCAAACTTCAGAAGAAATCAAAACCAAAATCCGGGGAAAAATGTCCCTGACCAAAACATCAGGCCACCATTCCAAGAAAAATTTGTTGAAGGTTCCTCTTCTGAAGAACCAACAGAGGATGTTGAAATAAATAATGTGACTGAAAATAAAAATGAACCAGAAGTTTTCCTATCTCAAGATGATCAAGAAAATCATATTCTTGAAACATTTCAAACACATTCAGGAGAAACTTTTGATTTTAAAGAAGGTTATGACACAAAAATTTATGAAGTTCATAAACAATACAATTTGAGAAGTAGATGGATTGATGTGCCAGAGAATAGCAAACAGAAAGCTGTAAAACAAAACGTCAAAGGTAAAACTAACACTCCTCCTGTACAAATTCTTTCCAGAGCAAATTCTAACCCCCCCAATCCAATAATTGAAGATGTGTCTGACAATCAACTGAACAATAAAAAAATTTCTAATACTTCTCCTCTTGCAAGAAATGTAGAAGAACCAGTAGAAGTTGATTCAGAAACACCTTCAACTCATAATCCCACTCATGAAAAAGAGAAAAACGCTGAAGATCCAAAAAATAGAGAAAATCCAACTGTTCAAAATACTAGAGCTCAAACAGAAAAATATTTCAATCTAGAAGCTGAAATAGGCAAACTAAAGATAGCTGTTCCATTAGTAGAATTAGCTAAACACGATGTGTATAGAAGCCAAATCAGCAGATCCCTTAACATTACTGGAATGGATGATTCAGTGAACATTTTTGATGATCAACCTAGACTACTTTTTGGTCCTGAAGTTAATGGCAAACCTGAAAGTGGAAGAACTCCTCCATTTTATGTGAGCTTGAATGTTCATGACAAAATACTGCATAACGCCATGCTTGATTCTGGAGCGTCCCACAATTTAATGCCAAAAGCAGTGATGGAAAGATTAAACCTAGACATTACCAGACCATATAAAGATATTTTTTCTTTTGATTCTAGTCAGGTAAGATGTTTAGGTTTGATTAAAGATTTGTGTGTTACTTTGGTACAATACCCTGCGAAATCTATTCTGATGGATATAGTAGTTGCTGATATTCCCCCTAAATATGGTATGTTGTTGTCCAGATCTTGGGGTGCCAAAATCGGAGGATCTCTACAATTAGATATTTCATTTGAAACTATTTCAGTATTTGGTCAGCCTAAATATTGTACAGAGAGACCTTGATGAAATATCTAGTCAGTAGCCATGAGAAGCCTGAAAACTTCCCTGTATATTCAGTACATTCTGATATGGACTCTTTCATCCTTTATAATGCTGAATTGGACCTTCCTACTGAACTAGAGGCACCAGAAACATAAACTGCAACTAAATCTACAGTTCAAATTGAAGAAATTTCTGAAAACAAAGAAACATCAAACATTCAAGAGATACCAGAAAAAATTGAAAAACCAGAGCTCCCTGTTATGAAACATGTTAAAACAGTTGATGAAGATTATGAACATGAAATTCTGTGGCATTTAGAATTTGATGGTTCAGTGAATAAGTTAGGAGCAGGAGCTGGAATTTGGATACATAATGTTGAAAATGATCTTGCTGAAGGCCATGCTTATAGATTGAACTTTAGATGCACTAACAACATGGCAGAGTACGAAGCTCTTTTGTTAGGGCTTAAACATGTAAAAAAGTTAGGAGAAATTATAGTATCAATCATAGGAGACTCTGAGTTAATTATTCAACAAATAAACGGTGAATGTTCAACAAAAGACCCCAGATTGAAACAATTCCGAGAAACAGTTGTGGAAATTCTCAACACTTTTCTACAAGCTCAACTTGTCCTAGAAAACAAAATTTGCATGCTCGCAGTCTTGCAATGTTCGCTAGCACATGTAAATTACCTTTTGGACCTAATCATCAGTTCACAACTGAGATTAGACATAGACCTGCTATACCGGACAATCTCTTGAATTGGCAAGTGTTTGTAAATAATAATTAGATTAACAACTTTTTGACCTTAGAAAATGAGTTTTCTAATAATAGTATAGATGAGGACACAACAATCAATGAATCTAATCAAATTGATAAACAAGAAACAAATATTTCAGAAGAGACTGCAATTCACATGCTTCACCCAACCACATTCACTGAAAAAGATATGCAGGATTTGAAACAAATGGAAATCGATGAGATCATAGAAGATGAATATGAAATTATTAATCTAAAAGATAATCATTTACCTAAAGGATTAACTCCTTTAGAAGATCTTTTTGACCCAAATGACATTCCCTTAAAACCCAAAATGGAACCTGTAAAAGCTGATATTGAAGAATGCAATTTAGGAACTCAAGAAAATCCCAAGATGGTTAAGTTATCTCAATCTCTGCTAGAGGATCAAAAAGTTAAATATGTTGAACTTTTAAAAGAATTCCAGGATGTTTTTGCCTGGAGTTATGAAGATCTTAAATCATATGATACATCAATAATTCAACATACAATACCTTTGAAACCAGATCAGAAACCTTTCAAACAAAAACTTAGAAGGATCAACCCTGTTTTACTACCTTCAATTGAGAAAGAAATTAAAAGAATGTATGAAGCAGGAACTATAGCTCCTATTAGGTTCTCTGAATGGGTTTCTAATTTGGTACCAACAAGGAAAAAGACTGGAGAGATTAGACTATGTGTCGATTTGAAAAATTTAAACAAAGTTTCTTTAAAAGATAACTATCCTCTGCCTAAAATGGACCATATCTTACAAAGGGTAGTTGGATCTTCAAGGATTTCCCTTCTTGATGGATTCTCAGGATACAACCAGATTCTGGTTCATCCTGATGATCAAGACAAAATAGCATTTACAACACCATGGGGTACTTTTAAATATGTCAAGATGCCATTTGGACTCAAAAATGCAGGGGCCACCTTTCAAAGAGCAATGGACATTGCATTTGCCAAAGAATTTCATGATTTTCTGGTTATTTATCTAGATGATTTAACAGTTTTTTCCAAAATAGATTAGCAAAATTTAGATCATCTAAGGCAAGTGTTTATAAAATGCAAGAAGTATGGTATTTCTTTAAATCCGAAAAAATCATTATTTGGTCTTGAAGAAGGAAAGCTCCTAGGTCACATTATTTCTAAAGATGGAATTAGAATTGATCCGGAAAGAATACAAGCTATTTTGCAGATACCTCATCCTAGGAACATTAAAGAACTTCAAGCTTTCATAGGAAAGATCAATTTTTTGAGAAGATTCATTTCTAGTTTAGCTGAATTACTTAGACTGCTTACTAACATGTTAAGAAAAGATTCAAGTATTGACTGGACCGTGGAAGCCAAGCAATCATTTGAAGAAATCAAAATGGCTTTGACCAGAACACCAGTTCTTACCAGTCCAAAATTTGATAGAGATTTCATTATTTTTTCATTTGCTTCTGAACATACAGTTGCATCTGTTTTACTAC
Organism: Pinus albicaulis; assembly: GCA_034641835.2. NCBI lineage: Eukaryota > Viridiplantae > Streptophyta > Pinopsida > Pinales > Pinaceae > Pinus > Pinus albicaulis. The sequence goes on along the minus strand of JAXQQM020062967.1, from coordinate 521,183 downwards.
AAAAAGATGATCAAGGATGTGAAAAACCAATAGCCTTTTTTAGTAAAGCACTTAGAGATGCATCATTGAAATATAATATCATGGAGAAACAAGCTTTTGCACTTGTGAAAGCAATTAAAGATTTCAGAGTTTATATATTGTATTCTCATGTGATAGCTTATGTACCTAATGCTGTCGTTAAAGACATCTTAACTCAAGATGGTATTGAAGGAAAAATAGGTAAGTGGATAGCTACCATATTAGAATATGATATTAAAATAAAACCAACAAAACTCATAAAAGGTAAAGGTTTGGCTCAACTCATGACTGAAACAAATTGCCAAGCCCTGGATATTAACGAATTGGATGATGAATAGGAGATGGCGACTCCACAAATCAGTCAAGCCTTTTTAGACTCACCTTGGTACACTGATGTCATTTATGTTTTGTTAAACCTGCAAGCTCCTCCAGGGTTATCCAGAACGAAACAAAGGTTTTTGAAAATGACATCTTTAAAGTATTGTATTTTAGATAGTGCTCTTTTTTGGAAGAATCATGATGGAATTCTATTAAATTGTTTATTGAAAGATGAAGCTGATAAAGTTCTTAATGAATTTCATGCAGGAGATTGTGGGGGACACCTCTACTGGAAGTCAACTGCAGATAGATATTAAGGGCTAGTTTTTATTGGCCAAACTTATTTTCAGATGTTAAGAAATTTGTAACAGCTTGTCATAAGTGTTAGATCTTTGAGGGCAAAAGAAAATTGTTACCTTTACCATTAAAACCAATTTCCACCGAGAGACCCTTTCAACAATGGGGACTGGATTTTATTGGAGAAATCCATCCCCCTTCTTCTGGACAACATATATGGATCCTCACTGCTACGGATTACTTTACTAAATGGATTGAAGCTATCCCATCAAGACAGGCCAATGATTCTGTAATCATAGGGTTCTTAGAAACCAATATAATTTCAAGGTTTGGCTATCCTGAAAAAATTATAACAGATAATGCTGCTGCTTTCAAGTCAAAGAAAATGATTAGCTTCTGCAATAAATATCACATCACATTAGGCCATTCAACAGCCTATTATCCTCAGGGTAATGGACTGGCAGAGTCTTCCAATAAAAGTCTCATTAATATCATTAAAAAATTATTGGAAGAAAATAAAAAGAATTGGCATAAGAAACTTACCAATGCATTGTGGGCAGACAAACTTACAACTAAGAAATCAATTGGGACCAGTCCATATGAATTAGTTTATGGTATTGAGGCTAGATTTCCATCATCCTTAGGAATTCCTGTTATGAAGTTACTTCAGGAGGCTCAAGTAGAACCAAATGATATTCAGAGAAGAATAAACCAAACGATTCACTTTCAACAAACCAGAGAATAAGTGTATCAACGATCACAAGTTTTACAGGAAAAATTAAAGAAGTTGCTTGACAAAAAGACTAAAGCAGAAGATTTTCAAATAGGAGATAAAGTTCTAAGATGGGATTCCAGAAGGGAAGATAAAGGGAAACATGGGAAATTTGATTTCTTATGGAAAGGACCTTACATCATTCATGATTTACAGGGAAATAACACATATTTTTTGAAGAATTTGGATGGTTCAGAAGCTGAGGAAGGACCAGTCAATGGTCGAATGCTAAAACAATACTTTGATCCTATTTACTAGGATGTTCTGCCTTTTTAATCTGTACATAATATATCCTTCCTAATGCATCAATTTTGATTGGATGGTGAATTGCTGAAGTTGAAGCCCGAAGTGAAGGCCCTAAGCTTCAGGATTTTTACTATCATATATACAATAAAGCCACCAGAAAAAGAAGATTACATGGTTCAGTTTGAAGACATTCTGAGGCATTTGACCTGCTGTTCTTTACTTTTCGCCAGGAAAAGCCATCCCCAAGTGGAGCCAGTGTTAGAATCCTATACCAATAGGTGTCATTTTTCATGATTGACTTATTGAACTATGCAATATGTTCAAACCTTTTTCTTAGTGCAAAGGTGTTCCATATTCTTAAAAAATCAAAAAATCAAAAAATTTAAAAAATGTAAAGAGGGTATACCCTAAAAGAAAAAGAAAAGGGTAAAAAGAATAAAAATGGCCCAAAAAAGTGAAAGAAATGAACCCCAAACAAAAAATGGCCAAGGAAAGTGTGCAAGTATAAATGCCACTACTATTTCATTTTCTGTAATAAGCAATTGTGTGCAGCTTGTTAAAATTTTGCCACAATTTATGAAGAGTCAAACTGTTTAAACTTGACTCATTCATTTTTCAATTTCATGTTGTAGAATAGAGAATAAAATTTGACCAAACAGTTTAATCTTGGCAGATAAGTAGATATGTAGAGTTAATAAAAGGTGCTCAACAGTTTAATCTGAGCCCTTGGATGTAATAAATGTAGACTTAGATAGGTTTTCCATGTAAAAGAAAAAGAAGATTGATAAGGGTTTGCTAGTTTAAGTGCACCCTAATAAAGGAGAGAAAATGGTAGGGTAAAGTAAGTAGGGTAGGTAGATGTTGTTGCAGAATTGCATGTGATGAATGATGGTTCCAAATGTGTTTAAATTTTACTTTCATCACAAGTACAAAGGCAGATACTACATTGGAAAAGTTCACAAGCAAAGCAAAGTCAAATTATTAACTTCCCCTCTCATTTTCCCTAAACATTTCACTAATTTCCCCTAAGTGCTAAGGTATTTGAAGATTAGAGGGGCTCAAGGCATTTCCTTGACTTTTGGAGGGACCGGACCCTCGGCCCAATAATTGAAAAAAACCTAAGTACTTGAAATCATCCATTATCACATTCATTCACCTCTCAAAATCTTTTCCTAAGTAAAATCCCATTTTACTTAGGAAAATCCTTCAATATTTCATGAAAAGCCCTCAAAATCACTTTTTATTTCTAAGTCTAAGTGATGAAAGTATAATAATGTTATTTACTTTTGAATCTTCACTTTCTTGGTTATATTTAAGTATTTTGAGTTCACCTTGTCCCCTTGCCATATTAATTCTAATTTATATATCAACTCCTTATAAAATCACCTTTTCCTATGTATATAACTCCTTTCATATAATATTTCCAAAACCCATGTATTATTACAATTTTAGCCAAAAAGTACTTAATTCCCACTTATTCAAACAAAAACCCACATGATAAACCTTTTGGCTAAATATATCTATATAACTATTCCCGCCCCTATGATAAGAAAATCACCACGATTTAATTATCATATAATAAAATATACGAAAAATTTTAAACATATGTATATATGTTTAAAACAGAAAAATAAACACAAAGTTTAATTAAAACCAAACTTTGAAATAAATCATCCCCGCGCATTTAACATTTCCCGACCATTTTTCCATATGAGATTAATTCCTCCTTAAGATTAATTAATAATCAACCCCCGCCAATAGAACTCTGCCCGATACGATTAATTAACCATTAAGTACGTTGGGCTCGCGTCGTTAACTCCCCACCGTCTTCCCGTCCCGTCGACCGTCCGATTACCTGCTCTGAGATCAACGATCCTCATCCATTTCGCTGGCCATCCGCGTACGAAAGATAACGCGTGATGGCCAAGCGGTTTTTGAATAGTGCTGTGCTACGTGTCATCCAATGTATCACATCGCTGCCCCTCCCCTTAAAACAACCTTTGCTCATAAGCGGTGCGATAAAAACCATTTACCGCCCTTCCTGTTTCATGACGTGACCACTGTACCTTGCTGACGTCAGCCAATAAAATAATAAAAAATTCCCCCCATTTGACTTTGCCAATAAAACAAAAAAATTCCTGTCTTTTTCATTATTTCGTATGCAGACGACGAAATACACTCTCCCCGCAAAAAAATTTCAAATTTCAAAAGCTGAAGTCCGCCAACCTTGGCCTCATCGAAGAAAATTACAGTCAAGCATTCGAGAAATCAGTCGCCCTATCCAGTACCTGTTTGAAATCAGTGTGATCCTCAGAAAAATAGGTATTTACCCTAGAAAATCCCATTGAACTCTGTAATAAACCTGATTTTCATACTCTTTCACTAAAATAGAGTTAAAATTTAATTTCTAGTTCAGTTCTAAATCCTGAGAAGTGTAATTATATTCCCAAACTTGCAATTGCACCTGTTTTTCCTGTCAAAACCCGAGTTTCCATTTTTTGAATACACAAGAACCAAAGATGGAAGTTCCTGCGGCTTTGAATGTAGAACCGTTGAATGCCCCTCATAAAGAATTGGATTATTTACCTTTAGCCGATATGGACTTTCAAATTAAAGACCTGGGCGTCAGTGAGAATCCCCTTCAAATATTTTGTCGCTGCAGAGACAATTATTTAAATGGTTCCGACACAATTGGGCTTTGGGAATCCGATATGCCGATATACTTTCTCCCAGCAGTCCATATTTTCCCTGAAATTATCCATCTTTGCCATGCCAATTATGATCCTAATCAAAGAGCAGTCTTATCCCCAAATCATGATGTCCTCTTCCTAATAACTGCTTAATCTATAAATGAGATGCTACATTTCCAACCAGGTCAAGCCCTCACCCCTTTGCACATGGTTGAATTACTTGAGAAGTCTACCCAATTGTCCCCTGAAGAGTTAAACCGTCTTTGTCAAACTTTCATTCTGCCACAACATCAGCCTAAAGGACCTCCCCCTGATGGCCACACCTATTTTACTGATGAAGGCAGACTCATTTTAAACATGATATCCTCCATAATGGGTTTTAACACTAGTGAGTTTGTTGACCAATTGACCCTAGTGCTATTGTCTATTTTTACCCCTGGACAGCCTCCTGCTGTCAGATATGATTTTGCATCTTTTATTGCTGACAAAATCCATGATCAGTTCATGAGATTTGGGAATGAGAGAGTATTTAAATATTCTTCCTTCATATATCATCTCATGATATACTATCAGTCAGAAATTTTTCCTTTCCATATGCAGAAACTTGATGCTAAAGGAAACCCTAGATCAGTTATATTTTGGTATGCTATCACCCATCATTCTCCTGATTCTCCTTACACCTACAATGAGTTCATTGATATGTTTGTACATCCAGCAACCACTTTGTTAGCTGGAATTTCTCCTCCCAGAATCAGTAATGAAATCAAAAGAATCCTTCAAATCCCAAAGAAATATAAAGTGGGAGATTGGTACTTATATCAGAACCATACTGAGATTAGGATTTATGGATGTGAATTGTGTCCTTTCAAGTTGCCCAGATATGTTCCAATGAGACTTTTTTCACTTGAGTATTTCAGACAGATGAACAATTCAGATATAGTTCATTTCTGTAATGCCAAGAAGAAGGCATAACTTTGGATAAAAAGCCAATTAGGTCCCTTTGTTTGTAATTCTAGGGAGGCTGGAAGAGAAGAAGAAAGGATTTTAGAAGATTACCTCAAATTACCAAAGAGTTTCTACTGGGCACCATATGATCCATATAGTTTTATCTATGACAGAAGAATGAAAAACAAATTATCTCCATACATTCATTTTAGGATGCCAGAAATTGAACAATATGCAAATACAGATGAATGGGTGGAAGGAAATTTGGTAGAGCAAGATAGTGAACAGGTCAATATTGATAATGTAATGAAAGATCTTGAAAATATTCTTGACCTGGACTCTCTTGGGCAGGTACAGACAGCAGGACCTTCGTCAGCAGGAACTTCACAACAACCTTTGCAGGAGATCAATACAGTGGCAGTAGAATCAAAAGGAAAAGAAAAGGAACCAGACATACAAATAATTGAAAAATTCACAATGATAGAGCTACCAGAAACATCCAAAGAACAAATTCAGGCACAAATCCCTCCAGTTCATATCAATGAGCCAAAAATTGCCAATCTTCAAACTCCTCTTAATATAGAAAAAGGGAAAAAGAGAGAAGCTGAAACATCCACCCCTGGTGATAGATCTACAGAGTTGCATGATACTAAAAGGTAAAGATTGAATCCTCTTCCAGAAGTTGAATCATTTCAAGAAATCTCTGATAACCAAAGAGAAGAAAGTCAGCAAACAGGAACAGTCAGTGGAGCATCCACTACCTCCTACAGGAAAGAGCTACAGAAGCAAAAAAGTATGGAAATATCTTCTTTCAAACCTCCAGTAAAAGAGGCCTGGGACATAAAAAAGACATTTATCAATATCAAGGCTAGGAATGATCCATTGAGAATGCAAGTATATAATCAATATTTGAAAATGGCACCAAAGAATCAAGAAAGACTAATGTCAGCTTTTGACATTCAACAGGGCAAAATGTTAATGAGTCATTTTAAACCCAAGGTGCAACAACCCCAAATAGCTGCTGATTATATTAGGAAAAAAATTTAAGTCCTAGAAAAGGATATCCATCCTTTAGACTAGATTGAATTACATAAGCAGACTGGGGAAATGATTTATTCCACTTTGACTGATAAAGCCATGGCAGCTCACAAGTTACAGGATTATTTGGAAAACACCAATGCACAGTTACAACTGGAAAAGGCTTATTCTCAAGCAAAAGATAACAGAATAAAAACATTGGAGGAGGTAATAATTGGATTAGGTCATAATCCTAAGGATGTCAAAGGAATAGAGACTCTAATCAAGAAAAAATATGATGACATTGTTGCATTAAGAAAACAATTGAAATTGCCAGCCTCCAGACATCCTCAAACTGAAGAAATAATTAAGAAGAATTCTGAAGAAGAGATGATGAATTTTCTCTTGAAAATGAATGAGCAATTGGATGAAACAGAAAAAGAGCTGGAGCAAGCACTGAAAGACAAACAATCTGCTCTCCCAACATCTACAACATAGGAAATTATAGGTACACAACCAACAGGTCAGCCGGCAGAATCATCACAGGTAGACACTTCTAATTTGAGTTCAGAACAATTAGCAAAACAAATGAATGACTTAAAAATTCAAGTAACTAAACTTCAGCACACAAAGCTACAACTTATCAATTTAGAACAGAGATATGATCTTTCAAAAATGAGTGTTGCTGACAAACCAAGAGAAATCAAGAGATTGGAAAAATTGGTTAAAGCATTAGAAAAGGATCTCACATTGGAGAAGCCTTTGAGAGAAATAAATGATATTCTATGGGATAATATTAGTCAGGAAATAAAAGATATCTGGTCCTCAATCCAGATAATGTACGAACATAATGATTTGGTCAGAGTAGATCTAGAGGAAGTTGAGAATACACGAGCAGAATTGGGAAATAGGCCTGAGGAAGCTAATCAGCTCATTCAGTTTCTAAACACCCAAACCAGATAGCAGCTTGAAGAATTGGGTATTCAGGATAGAACTGCAACAATATTAGAAATAAAAAGAGTTTTTACAAAAAGGACTCTTATGCAGAATTTGGAAATAAGGTATTTTGACATGCAGGCAGAAATAATTGATTTCAGAGAGAGTTTTAATGTTTTATTGAATAAAGGGTTGCCCAGCCCCATGATTTCAGAAGACAAAATAATGGACCTAGAAACTTATATTAGGAAAGTGGATATACATGCTCACAATCTAGCCAATTCATCGGCCAGTTCATCACAAGCAACATTACCCACGGGAAGAAATCTTCATGACAGATTAGAAAATTTGTTTTATTTGGAACATGAAGTAAGGCATTTGTTTCCTAACCAGCCTACTTTCTTCAGATATACCGAGGCTGATGAAACCTTAAGGAAGCTTCAATGGACAAGAATAGCAGAAGAGAAATGGTGGGAAGATTTATTGGAACTTTTGTAAAATTTATCCTTGTACAAAATTTTGCCTATTTACTACAGTATAAAGGATAAAAGGACGAACCAAGGTTAAAGAATATTAGCTCAGTTAAAGTGTATCAGTAAGAACAAAGATTATCAGTGAAGCATTGAGGAAGAGGTGTACATTGAGCAGCCTGAAGGATTTGATATCTTCAGCAGCGAGTCGCATGTGTGCAGGCTCAAAAGAGCGTTGTATGGGCTGAAACCAGTACCCCGTGCTTGGTACACTTGGATCGAAAGCTATTTCACTGGACTTGGCTTCACCAAGAGTGAGGCAGATGCAAACCTGTACCAGATTGTGGTGGAGGGTAAAATTTTAATCATTGTTCTTTATGTTGATGATTTAATACTAACAGGTGATGAGCAGTTGATACACTCATGCAAGGCAGATCTTGCAAAGGATTTTGAGATGAAGGATTTGGGCCTCCTTCATTATTTCCTTGGATTGGAAATATGGCAACAAGAAGGTGAACTGTTTGTGTCTCAAGGCAAGTATGCCCAGGAGATACTGGAGAAGTTTCACATGCAAGGCTGCAAGCCTATCGACACTCCTCTTCCAAGAAATTGGAAGAAATAGGATGCTACATCGGCAGAGGTAGTGGATGCCACCGTTTATCGACATTTGGTGGGTTTTCTCATGTATTTAGTCAATACAAGACCGGACATATGCTATGCGGTGAACCAAATTTCACAAGCGATGGTTAAGCTACCAAGCTCTTTTGGAAGGCAGGCAAGCATGTCCTGAGATATCTCAGGGGCACATTTGAGTATGGTTTATGGTACAGACAGACGGATGAGGTGAAGTTGCATGGCTTCATGGATGCAGATTGGGCAAGAAGCCCAACAGAAAAAAAAGAACACATTAGGAGGCATTTTCAGTATAGGATCTACGACAGTTTCTTGGTACAACAGGAAACAAAGATCCGTGGCACTCAGTTCAGCGGAAGCAGAATACATGGCAGTACGTCAAGCTGCATGTGAGGCTATCTGGATGAGGAAGATTCTGGTTGGTTTGTTCAGTTCACATTTAGATCCCATAGTGATACATTGTGATAATCAGAGTTGCATTAAAATCTCAGTTAATCCTATGTTTCATGATAGATCTAAACATATTGATATCCGGTATCATCATATCAGATATTGTGTGCAGCGGAAGATCATGTTGCTTCAGTACATTCCTACGAAGGATCAGGATGCAGATATTTTGACGAAGGCGCTCACCAAGAGCAAATTAGAATACCATAGATGCAGGATCAGGGTGAAGGATAATCCCTATCTTGTTGAGAGTGAGTGTTGAGATTCAACAAGATGATGAGCTTAGTGAAAAGAGTCGCCTTCACTAAGTAGGCCCGTAGGCTATTTTTTGGCGCAAGTCTATTTTTAGACTATGTCTATTTTTATACATGGTGATCATATTTTGGAAGTTGTAGGATGCTATTTGTGGATGGTTGATCAAGTTGGAAAAATAGATGAAATTCTATTTTTAGAATATTGGGCGAAGTCTATTTATAGATCGCTGATCTAAAAATAGATGCATGCCGATTATTATTAGCTCTTAATAATAATCAGACACTAAACATCAACTTATTCTCTTGGAGCACTTTGTTTTAGTGCACAAATGTGGCACATCATTGGACTGAGGGAATTACGCAATTCCCAAGGGTTTACTGGAGCTAATTCATGGAGGACTCAGTTAGAACTCAAGTGGCAGAGTTATGACACAGTTGGAAGAGTAGTTATGGAGTTGTATTCAGTTTAACTCAGTTAGACTCAGTTGAGCTAGTTGTATCTAGTCTAACTGAATGATACACTAGCACTGAGAGTGGAGTGAATTAATTAGTTAATTAATTCACAAATAATAACTCATTAATCAACCGAACAATACAACAGTTAACTACAGTGCATGGCAGTTTTAGTGGAGACCCAGTGGAGAGATAGGTGAAAGGGCCAGATGGACTATCTGTTGTGACTATAGTACTGATGCATTGATTGCATCACACACACATTGGAGTTTCCAATGAGGATTGCGCAGTCAAGGAAAGAGTAATTCAAATTCATTCAGAGATTATTCTTCAGTAGGGATTGCGCAGTGGAGGTAGGCTAGCAAGACGCAAAGATCGGTGCATGGATTTGCTAGATTGTTCCTGATTAGTGTATGACGATTGTACTGTACTGAGAGCTTGAAAAGATTTGTATGAGGATTGTCATATGATCTCCATGATACATAATATATAGTTGAGGTTTTCAGCTTCAGGCTTTCCCGGTTAAAAACAACTGTGTTATTTGCGATTATTTTTATTTATGCTTTACATGTGCGTGCAATTAATTTTCCGCAAAATATTAACAAGTGGAATGATTCAGTATTTTGCAAGAAGTTAAATATTGTGAGATCAGGTGAATCTAGGACATATGCATGCTTAGTGCATATAATTTCTACACTTCCCAGAGTAGGCACTCGAAGTACCACGTGGGAAAGGGTGGGATTCCTGCTCGGGAACACCCGTGTGCTAAAAAACACAACAGACTTAGCTAAACAGCTTAAGTGTGTAAAGAATGTTAAACAACAATACAATATCAAATTCCAAAAATGATTTGCTTTGCTGCTTTCATCTTCCTTATATGGTTGTGAGCCTTCCCTAGCCTTGGCCCACCTCATAACTGCACTGCACATGTGGCCACTAGTCTCCATGAAGACTGCACTATCTCTCCATGATCTCAGTGATCTCTGCATTTAATCTCCATTCCCTCCATCATGTGTGCATTTATTGCACCACTTCCTCCATCACTGTATCATTAATGCTCTATGATCTTACTTTTATTCCTCCACTATCTCCATCATCTTCATCATTAATTCTCAATGACCTCCACTCCTTCATTATTAAGCTGATCCACTACTCCATAATGCTGATATATTATCTAATTAACCACATTCACAAAACAAAAGTGTATTTTATTCATATATGGATTTTATGGGTCCCTCCACCCTTTTATTTACTTAATTAAGAAAAGTAAGAACTGTAATATTCCAATTAGCTGATGGAAAATTGGGAATATTACATCTTCCTGTTGTTTCATTCGATTTTGTGCCAAATTTATGTTATCCTTTAAGAGTTGGAGAACTTGTTGTTGATGCTCGATGTGGTATTCCACTACTTGGACCTTAGAATTTTCTCTGAAAGATGATGTGATGGACGGTGGATGATATCCATAAAGTGCCATAAATGGGATCATTTTTGCTGCAGTATAGAAGAAAGTGTTATACCACCATTCAGCCAAAGGTAACCACTTGACCCATTGTGTTTGTTTATCAGATACAAAACAAATAAGATATCCTTCCAAACATTTTTTCACTATCTCAGTTTTCCCATTTGATTGAGGATGATAAGACGAACTATGAGCTAGTTGAGTACCCAAACAAGAAAATAATTCCGTCCAAAAATTTCCAGTGAAAATGGGATCTCTGTCGCTTACAATAATCTTAGGGTTTCCATGTAGCTTTTGAATTGTTTCCATAAATGCAGTAGCAACTGTACTTGCTTTAAATAGATGAGATAATGCACAAAAGTGTCCATACTTGGTAATTTTATCAACTCCACCATGATGACACTCTTTCCTTCAAACTTAGGTAAACCTGTGATAAAATCCATTGAAACCTCCTCCCAACGTTGACTTGGAATGGATAAAGGTTGTAGCAGACCCAGGGTCTTAATTGTCTCAACTTTGTTTTGCTGGTAAACCAAACATTCTGCCACAAACTTTTGAATATCATATTTAAGGCCATCCCAAAAAAAATATTTCTCACCATGTGGTAAGTTTTCAAAAATCTCGAGTGTCCTCCTAAGGGAGAGGTGCGCAATTACAAAAGAATATTTTGTTTTAGTTGGGAATTCTTACAATTATATAAGCGATCTTTGTACCATAAGGAATAATTTTTCCAACTATATGTATCATGTGTACTGGGGTCTTGCTACAAATTTTGAATACATTAGGGGAATTTTGAGGTCTAAAATGGGCCTCCTAAGGAAAATGTACAATCAAAATTCACTTTATGAGAACGAATCAAATTTTATGGGATGACATAATCTCTAATGGTTGAGGTGGCATTGCTTGAGTTGAAGGTACTTACTTGCCACATTCTCAGTGGTGGATAAAAACTCATGGTTAACCATGGTAGTGCTCTAAGTACTTTTAAAGTCAAAGTAAAATACTCATAATAAATGTAATTTCACACTTTTTGAATAAAAATATTTTATTGTCATTTCATATTTCTTGAAAGAAACAATGCATATCCCTATACATTTAGTATATTATATTATATTATTTTTATATAGTATATTAATTACATGTTATTATACAATTTAAATAATATTAATTTTAATTAATAGCATATAATATAATTAATAATTTATAAATTCATATTTATATTTCATTTTAAGTTATTTAAGTACAAACCTAGACAAATGCATTAATTGTACAATGATAATGACTTTTTCTTGAAAAACTCATTCTTATTTATAGTCACATAAATACAATTTTTTTATTAATTTTATTTTGGTACAACTTTTTAAATGAATTTAACTATAGTTACATGGATTGTAGTGCAAAAAGTGAATTGAAAATTCATAAATATTAATATCAATGATTTTCTAGTGTAGCATTAATAAAATAAAATAATTTGATTTTCAATTTCACTCTTTTGGACATAAGGATATATGTAAGGCATGATGTTTGGGGGAACACTTCCCGGATTCAAGTGAATAGCATGATCATGATCATGAATAGGTGGGAGTCCTTTGGTAGTTTCAAACACCTTGGAATGATTGTCCAAGGCTTTTTGGAGATCTGGAGAAATAGATGATTTTGATGTTGTAACTTCTATTGAGCATAATTGTGCAATTACGCCTCGTTGCTCTTTATTCAAAAGTTTTTTCATGAAATTAGAGCTTATTATCTTTCCTAGCTTCCTTGGGATACCTCGTAATTAATCTTCCTTTCCTTTTGAAAAAAGTTTCAGGAAAAGTTCTTGAAAATTAAAAGCTACCATCTCCAAATATTGTAACCATTGTACTTCTAGTAAAAAATCAACACCTCCCATTGGAATGGAAAACATTGGACTATTCAATAGATATTCCCCCATGGTTAGCTTGATATTATGGCATTTTATAGAGCAATTTATAGTTCCCCAATTTGCAACCATCACTTGACACTCTGGTGATGGGTATAGGAAGAAATTCAATTCCTTGGTTACCTTACAATGAATAAATTATGGGTACTACCCGAATCAATCAACACAATTACATTTTTCTTCTTGATATGTCCCTCTATCTTGCGAGTTTGAGGAGTGGTAATTCCTGCCAATGCATTACAAGATATGGTCGGACTCATTTCTTCTTTGTATAGGATTGGTTCCTGGTGTATATCCTCTTATTTTTAAGCTTATTGTTCATTTTATTCCTCTTATTCACAATCTATGTAAAATAATTTCTTCTCATCTCACTTATGAACTTTAGTGTATTTTCTATCACAATTGTAGAAAATCCATTTTTCTCTTTTTTCTTCCAATTGTTGTGGCTTCAACCTTGTAGGTTGTGGAAGTCTAGGAGTGGCAACACTTCCATCTTTATAGATGTGAGTGGTAGGATTCCTTGTCGTCATAATCTTACTTTCAATTTTTCTTGCCAACTTGAATGCCTTCTCCAATGAATCAGGTTCCCAAAGGTGAACCTCATGTTGGATGTTATCCTTTAAAGTCCCTATGAAGAAATCAATCCTGTGTTCTTTTGGAATATCAAATACCCTTATATTCAATTTTTGGAAGTCCTCAATGTGCTCCACCATTGAACCATTTTGTTTGAGATTTATCAATTGGCTAGAGAAGGTGTTGCTCTTTGTATCCTCATAATGTGCTATCATTTCCTCTATAAAAATTGACCAAGTGACAATTTTTTACGAGAGAAAAGCCATCGATACCATACAAATGTATTTTGCTCTAAATATAAAGTTGTAATGAGTACCTTTTGTGTGTTTTTCACATTATGGAGATCAAAATATTGCTCCATCTGTAGTATCCATGTTACAGGATCCTTGCCATCAAACTTCCTCATATCAATATTTTGAATATGGTGGGTCTTCAATCCAACATTATAGTTTATGAAATCACGATTAACATTTATTTTGTTCTCATGATAAGTTTCCTCTACTATCTTTTCGCCATTAGGAATCATTTCTTGTATCAACTTCGTCAAACCTTCCTTTAAACCTTTTATGTTTTCTTTTAGATAATTCTTCATGTCTTCCATGCTGTCTTTCATTTTTTCATTGATATTAGCTTCCACGCCATCCATCTTAGCTTCGATGCCATTCTTCAAGCCATACATCTTAGCGTCCATGCCTTTCTTCAAACCATCCATCTTAGCTTCCACGACATCCATCTTAGCTTCCATTCCATTCTTCAAACCATCCATCTTAGCTTCCACATATTTATTCAAACCATCCATCTTAGCTTCCATGCCTTTCTTCAAAACTTCCATTTCATTTTTTTTTACTCTTTGCGAGAGCAAAATTTGTTGCACTTGTTCGTGTAATTTTGATATATCATGTTGCACTTATTCCTCTTCATGAGTCATAGTAGAGACTTTTGAGGGCTTAATGGGTGTTGAGTTATTTTTAGGGAGAATTTTAGAACCTAATACTGATATCTATGCTTCAATATTCCCTTGGAATCACTTCAAACTAATTTTGCAAACAAGACTTATGCAATTAAAAAAACAAATACACACTTTTTTCTTGCTTTTAAGAAGCTCGATATATAAATTGATGTATATTTGTAATTTAGGATCCCCAAGATTTTATATTTAGTCCTTTATTAGCCCTATGAATATTCTTTCCAATGCCATAGGTCAAACGTGAATTGGATTCTTCAAGGCAAAGTTATTCTCAATCTCCCACAATGACCTAATTATGGCCTGGTTCCACAGAGCGAACTTGTACAACATGCCACATGTCACTTATTCCTCCTTTGGCTCTGAAATTGATATACATGAAACTATAGGCTGTGTAACTTCAGAAACTTTTTATAGAATTCCAATATGATGCTCATAGAGAGAGTTATGACAATTTTACCAAGGTCACCTGTTTGAGTTGAAATTCGGGAGCTTGCAAAAACCCTAACTTCCACGGATCATATCTCAGAAAATATTGCGAACCAAGATCTGAAATTTTTACACGAAGTTCCTCAAGATTTCTTCGAAAATGGGTTTTTTTTAAGGCTCCGAACCTTGGTAGAAAAACAGTTATAGAAAAAATTCCATGATGACCTGTTTGAAGCAGTGAAACCCTAGAATCCAAAGCTCTGATACCAAATGTTATGAAAACAACTCCAAAAATATAAGAAAAGAGAGATCAATGCCTTAGAAATAAGCCACTACGAGGGGGAAAACTCCTTTACATTACATAAATGAACTATTTTTGGATGACACAATTGACAAAATCTCCTTTCTATGTATAGGAGTCCATGGGGTCACAATATAATCCTAATCGACCTAACAATAATAATGTAAGGGCACAACAATAACAATAGTGGGATTTTATGGGGCACAATAATAAAAATATGGGGACTACAGGGGTACAAAAATAAAAATAAGGGGGCTACACTAACAACAATAAGGGACTGCACTAGTAATATAACGACCCAACAAAAAATTCTAGTTGATGCCTCAAACTAGTCCCAAAAGGTTTTAGACCCAATTTTCCAAACTGAGTCTCATCGATAAAACTTTGGTCCTCTGAGTTGATACCTCCACTTTTTTCACTTTTAAAGAGTTGATATGGATGAAAAAAATTATAATTTCCAAAATAATCCACCTATAAACTCATGACATTTACCGCAACCCTTGAATCCATCATGCAATTATGAAGGATCCAATTAATTATGATTAATGACATTAGAAATGGTTCATTTAAGGGATTATTTATAAGTCTATAAAACATGGTAGTTGTGGGAAACATAGAGGTATCCTCACTTCGTATCATATTAAAATGGTTACTATGAACTACCTCCTGTACTCTTGAATCTTTAAAACCAAATACCTTCCTTATTTAACTTCTAAATGTGGGGATCTTGACAACCTTAGTTAAAGGAATAGGCACATATGAATGGTGATTCGAGGTGGGGTTTTGTGAATGTGATTCAAGGTGGGGTTTTGGGAATGGGCATGTGAGTCAACCTTCAAGTGAATGACCTATCAAGGAAGAGCCTTATGAATGGGTATGTGAATCAGGTGAATAGGGTGAACACTGGTTCAATCAAACACAAATGGATTCGTAAACTATTTTATTATGATGCCCATTATTTCCAATTATATTGACGTGTATCCCATGAACACATTTTAATAACAATAATTTCATCAATTTCAAACTTCACATTAGGAAGTATTTAGACACCGTGAATATATTTTGTAACATAGAGGAAAATATGCTTAAATCAAACTTGAACTAAACCTTGGCTTAACCTGAACATTTTTGGGAAGTTTTCCAAACTTCGAACCTTAAGGTTCAAATTCGGTGAAGCCTATGACTTAGGATGTACTCACTTTAAGGGATGAAAAACCCATTGTAAATTGTAGATATCACTTGTTACAATATTGAAACTTTATATTTGCGATGCCCAAGTCTAGATAAAAAGTGTAAAAATAATTTGTAAATAAAAATTATACCTTTTTATGGTAATATCTAGAAATTAACTCTATTTTCCCCAAGATATAAGCTTCTTAATAAGATACAACAATAAAAAACAACAATCAAAAGAACCTAAAATAATTGTAGAAAAATAGAAAGTTTTATTTATTTATTTTGAAAGAAGAGTGGTTGTTTTATATTACAAGTGACATTTATCTCACCTCTGTCGAAATGTAAAGTCAATATTCCCTTAGGTCAATATAACTAGTTTATTTTAAGGGAGAGATTTTGGTCCATGTTGGAAATCGACCCCACTATTTATTAAACCTATTGATGGATTTAAAACCCACTTAGTAGTGGCCTCTCCTAAAATTGGCATCTCGAACCTTCAATATTTATGTGCAGTAAAATAAATTTTCTTCAAACAAGTTGAAGCTTCCTGAAGAGACGATCCATAGTTCTTGAATTGGTCTACCTGCAAAACTAAGAAGACTCAGTGAGGTTTCTCCCAAATTGACTCTCTCCACTTGACTAGGTAGCCCCTAAATGGAAAAAAGCATTAGGTTTAGTGTGATTATATTTATCATCAAGAATAATTATATTTAACTAGCCCCAAGACAATATATAAGGAAAGGAAATAAAGACAATAATCATTCCACACAATGCATAGATAAAATTTACACAAGAGTTTGGATAATGTGAACTCTTTATTTTTTCCCATAATAATGCGAACTCTTTATTATGATAGAACTTATCTCAATTAACAACAATGTTATAAATGAGGAGAGCCTAACCTTTATATGAAAAATTATAAAAGTGTGTTAACAACTAGTGCTACTCTCCCTTAGTAAAATATTACTAGTCATTCATAAGTTGGAGACTTAGTAATTTTTAATTCATAATTTATTACAAAAATAATTTAAATTTTTCCGCAAGGGGTAGAATTGGGATAAATTACTTGAGTAGGCCCATGAATTCCCTTTGTAATTTATCTTTATTGGGCAAGAGTCAAAGTAGTAGCTCTATCTATAATGCCACCTTACCATTTTTTTGTGTTAACTCTACGTTAATAGTTCCATATTTATAAATATAAACACACACACACACACCCACACACACCCACACACACACACATTCATTATTTATTCCCGCAAGGGCCTCTGCTCTTCATATTAGCCAATGCCTTCCAGGTGGGTCCCATTGGACATGTCACCCCACTCATCAGCTCTCAGAGGTTCCTAATATATGTACTTGGCTATCCTCCATCTTCTCTACACTGGGATTACATGGACGATGAGCCCCTCTTACCTTCTTCTCATAGGCGCAAACCTATCCTTCAATTAATGCTGCTGCAAGTTCACATTATCTTGACACCTCGTACCTTGCGGTGAATATTTATTTTCCCAGGAACACAATGTTGAGCTGACCTGGTTGTGGTTCCTCCCTCCACCAATGAGAGATTTTCCAGACTTGTGTCTATGGCCACACGACCGACCCACATAATACCTTTTGGTACTTTGCAACGCACTACCAAAATCACCCTTTACTTCTCGTCATGTTTCACTTACCAGGCTTGCATGGATGATCGGTTCGTATGGTCTCTTCCCCATTAGAATGCTACAACCAATTCCCTACTAACAACCACTCCTACATCATCCCGCTCGCCTACCTCTCAGCACTTTTGATTGACTCCCGCTTCAACCTTCCGAGGTGGTCTCGTCGGGCTGACTTGACAAATGGGCTAGTGCCCAACTGATAACGCTATGATAAGGCACATGTTTGGCACATGTAATCTTACATCATCTTGCTAGGATTTTCCTAAATATTCCTTTACACCTCCTTTTCATGCTTCTGGGCTAGGAATCCAGGCCTATGTGTCCGTGGGCCAACTTTCTAGCCAACGTAAACATTGTATGGAACATGTCATTGTGCCACATCATCCCATTTCGTTTTTCTCAATCCTCCTCTTCTCAATCCCTTAGAAAATTTTTGAGGTAACAATTACAAGCCATGTAAACACTTTTGTGACCAATCATGGAAGGGGAAATCGATTGCTCCAATGGAAGGTGTCCACGACTAAGGCTTGATCTACAAAAATATAAGGTTTCCCGATCCTTTATTATAAGTCTAGTGCTTGATCTCTTTGCGCTGCAACAATTTATTCCTTCTCATTCTCTAGCATGACTCGACTAAGTGACTTCAGCCATGCCTCATGCAACATCTCAGATGGATATATTTGCAATCGCCCTAAAACAAGCTTTGGTACTGCGCAAACTTCCTCAAGCCAATATTCTCGACCATAGCTCTGTCTTAGAGATTTGACAAACCTCCAAATCAATGTTAAGGCTTCATGTCGACGTCAATGGTTCACTAAGGATTTCCATGGTGCTACCCCTCTTGAGCTTGAATGAATCCAACTCCAAAGAGTTTCTGGTCTTCCTACATTCCCTGTTCTTAGACAGGGAATCCCACACATGTCGACGTAGGCACTCCTGTGTCCCTTGCCTACCATGGTCTTGGTGTGAGCTCCTAAGAGGTATCCACCTTGATTGCAACATGTTTCTAGTACCAGAATCCATGAAGAGCCTATAAATAGCTCCATGGCACTGCGTAGAACCTTCTAGTGCCTCAATGAAAACACTAGGACACCAATGAAATATATCCATCCTATTGAGAATGTAAGGCCGAAGGCCATTGATGTAAAGCTGATGGGCTCATTTGGCCCCAAGGGAAACAACCCTCAACGTTAATGTAATTCCTGCCACTTGGAAAAAAAACTTGTAACCTAAGAAAATAAGGGGATGTAAGCAAAAGCATACCCTGCTGAGCAGACGACCTTAAATGTAACCATTTCATATGAATAAAAGGCTCTTCGAGCCCACTCTTTCAAGTTTTAATTCAAGATCTTATGGATTTTGTGACTATACTTGCAACATGGCCTTGTGTTCCTCTATTGTTTACTTATGTGCTATTTTAATAAATATTTTAAACATTTTATGAAAAGCCAAGTTCATTTCAGAGTTATAACATAACCCTTATTATCATGTGGTCCTTTACACGGTTTATACATTAAACGTTCTTTGTTCAACATCATTAAACTTAATCACACAACATTTTATTTCTGGATTCAGAAGCTCATGCTTAGTTGGTTAATCATTAATGTAATTCATTTCAAATAAGTGACACACACACACATATATATGTTAGACATGTCCATTAGTGGAATCTCCCCACGAAAGGGTAACCACATGTTAAAGCATTAACAACACAGATGCAATCCCAAGAATCTAGAACCATTCTAATAAGAAATGCATCATACATTCATCAACAGATAAAAAAGCATAAGACACTTATATTTGAACTTCCAGGGAAACTGAGTCTAGTACAAGGAACATCCACCCAACCATAGACAACCGCAACCACACTTACTTGAAACTGTCACCCCCAAGCCATATTCTAGAGTTTGAGGGGAATGCTTGCTCAAGGGATTAAAACACCAACTGCCAATTGAAATAGGATCCCAGATGACCTCGTTCCTCAATCCTACCAGTTGATTGGCACTAGTTTTGTCAACAAAAGGAGTCCATAAGTACTCTACCTCACCCCCAAGTGCACCCACAGTGATTCACACTCTTCTAGGGAGTCCATAACCCACTAAAAATATTGTGTAGTAACACAAGTCTTCAGTGAAGTCTTATTTTGATTCTACTTCAAGATGGCATCTTCCCAAGTTGTTACAGGGATTTGAAGTCTACTATATCGGCCCACATCCTCCAGGGGACCAGAGATACTATAGGGCTCCATAGATTCCATCCCAACCCACAACCTCTAGGGACCCAATTTGTTATAGGGCTCCATAAACCTCTATCTCAACCCACAACCTTCAAGGACCCAAGATGTTACAAGGATATAGGGATCCTATCTCAAATCACATCCTCGAGGGACCCAAAGATGTTACAGGGCTCAAGAGACTAGCACTCAATCCAAAACCTCCATTGAACCATAGAACTATTCCCCTTCCCTTATCTTCTCTCCTCTTTAGAGCTACCTATTGATTTCCCTTGATGGATGATATGATCCCTTGCCTTCTTTGTATGCCTCTTTCATTCCTCTGAAATATTCCAGCCTTCCATTCCAAATGAATCCCCTCTCTCGTTGTTGCAGTGTTATCCTTGTTCTATAGGGAGTCCCCCCTCTTACTTTCTGCATTGGCCTCTTTCTCAGCCCACATTCACTGTTGTGTCCTTGTTGATATGCAATGCACAATCCCTCTACTGGAATACTTGTGCTCTTTTCTTGTTTCTATTTCTCAAGCAACATGGGTCTGCGTACTTTCTCCTGCAACCCATTTAATTTCAAGAACCATTTCATTAAATCCATACAACAGCCAGTTTTTAATGGCTATCCTGCCATCCAAGTTTATTTCTTTGCATGAGAAACCACAACATCCCAAGCAAGAAATCCTCCTCCATAACTCTATAATTCGTGTCCATTTTACTCAGTCCCCTTTTGGATTTCACATTTAGTAAAATAATTACAATGTATTTTATGAGCCCCTCCCCTTGAGGGAACACTTCCCTCAGTGTTCATATGCCCATATGCAACACCAAAAACAAAATACAACACATATTTTTTCATGTAGCTTTATATATACAATTCTATAAAGTATTTACAATCATATACATTTTTGATTTAACCAACAAACAAGAAGGGATAATTAACTTTCATGGCATCAACCATTTCCCACGTGGCCTCCTCTAGCCCAAAGTGCTTCCACTGCATCTTTACTTGCTCTATGGCTCGATTTCAGAGCATGAGACTCCTCTGGTCTAGAATGCACATTGGCTCTAGCTAGAACTATCCCTCTAGTTCTACTTGTAGCACAGACCAATCAATCAAATGATTAGAATCATATTCATATATTTTAAGTAAAGAAACATGGAAAACATCATGAAATCTAATGAAGTAGGTAAAGCCAACCTATATGCTACTAGTCCAATAATATCAAGTATTTTAAATGGCCCACAATATTGAGGTGCCAACTTGGCACATATCCAAATCCTTAGGGAACTCTTCTTGGGTCCAATCCTCAGAGAAAAATGTTCCTAACTTGGAACTCTCAGTGCACCCTATGCTGGGTTGCGTAGATTTTTTTCCTATCCCGTGCCAATTTCAAATTATATTTTATGACTTGGACTTGCTGGTCCATATCCGTGAGCATATCAGGTCCTACATGGACCCTGTTCATTGGGTCACTCCAACTAATAGGAGTGTTGCAACTCCTTCTATACATTGCCTCAAATGGGATCATCTTAAGGTATTATTGGTATCCATTGTTGTATGCAAATTCCACAATTGGAAGATATTCTTCCCACTTCTTGGGTTGATGCATCACATACATTATTAACATTCCTCCAAGGATTCTGTTGATCCTATTTGTTTTCCCATTTGGTCAGGGATGATAAGATGCACTAAATTCCAGATCTGTTTCTATTCTTACAAAAAAATCCTTCCAAAACTTGGAAGTGAACCTAGCATCTTTTTCTAACACAATATTCTTGGGGATTCCATGCAACCTCACACTCTCTATTGGGTCAATTTATTAAGTGAACTAATGAAGATATTTTACTTGTTAATCCGGGTTTGTAGACTTGGAAGCACGTCCAACGTATATGGATTGCAGATAAATTCAATTTTGGAAGGCAAGGCTCAAAGGTTACAGGAAATGCATATTAAAAATATATGTTCTAAGTTTAAAGAAACTAAAAAGTCTCTGATTCAAGATGTAGTAAGCGAAGAAAGAGGCTCCTAACTTAGGAGGTCTTGGTTGTCCTTCCCCACGGTCATGTCCTAAAGAAGAGAGACTACAGATCAGTATTTTGTGATGTGTAGAAAGCAAGAGAAGAGGCTCCTAACTTAGGAGGTCCATGTTGTCCTTCCTCATAGTTCTACTCCAACAAAATTACCATTGCATCAAATCATAAGCTAGAATTTAGGAAACAATTCAAGAAATGAAAAATGATGATTTTTTGTTGTGATTCATAACTTGATAGAAATAGATTTAACTTAAATACTTAGTTTTCCTTTCGAACACAAATTATATTTTAAACCAAAATAATCCAAAAATCATACAGAAATCATAAAACATCTAAGTAACTGAATCATAAAACTGAAACAAGAAATACTGAATCAAAACTATGCTAATTTATACAAAATTTAACCAAAGTGTACTTAGCTTGGTATGGGGGCCCTCCAACCTTGTCTTGTACACTTGAAGAATTATTCAGCTACATATTACTTAATAAAGCATCCAAAACATGAACATCAAATAGAATAGTAGAAATTATTCTTTAAATTATCTCAAAAGTCTCCAATAATATTAATACCAAATTACACATATTACCTCCTTGAATGGTCCATAAACTTTTTTTAAATAGGGAAATCATAAAAAAACTTTGCTATAATGGCTCTTACAACCTTATCAATCCTAATCCATCCATACAGGTCGAAATCATCAAGTCTAGTTCACAAAATTATGAAAAATCCCACAAAATAATAAATATGAGCCTTTTTACTAGGGATTCCTGAATGACAGGTCAAGTTTGACCAACGTTGACCGGGCCTGTTTTTGCTCAGTTTGACTGAACCAATAGGTGTTTCTCCATCCTTGGTTCCAAATCTTTCAAAATATGTGCTTAGATTTCACCTAGGTGTCTTACACATAAATTTAATGGATCTATTATGAGAATTTTTAATGCAGTCCAAAATTACTCTTAAAACCCAATTTTTACAAAAATTCCAAAAATTGAAAAACTTAATTTGGTTACCTGAATATGAAAAATATGACTAAAATTAGGCATATGTAAGTGAAATAGGATGGAATATGGTGGTAAATAAATTGATTTAGGATAGGAAAAACTGACCAAAATTGAGGGTCAACATCTCCCCCTTGCTGATGTTCAATCATGTCCTCATGCTTGCCTTTATCTCTTTGACCTTCAAGCTCTGTATGATGACTTCCCTGCTAATGTACCTGTGACTCTGGCCCCTAATGTTGAAGCTTCTTGTTGAGATTCCTGTGAAAGGATATCAATCCCCTCTTCTTCTTTCTCTTGTAAATTTATGTCTTCATTTTTCTTCTTCTTTTCATACTTAAATTCTCATCGTTTACAAATGATAATACCAATAAGCTTTGAAAATTTTGACCTTGTAATATGGGATTATAATAATCAATATTAACTATGACCATGTGATGAAAAGTATAGGCATTGTTTATACATGATGGGCACCTTGGAAATCAACAAGAGTGTGTAGATTGTTTCTAATGCCCAAAATCACATAGAATTAATATGTAATTCTCAATATGGTTATGGTCATAATCAATGATTGTTTTATTTATATGTAGGATACCTTTATGATTTGAAACCTGTAACTCTGAAGTTCTTATTTTTAACAAATAATTTATATTCTTCACATACCCTCAACATCTTCTTCTGTCAATATTGCAATGCCACACAATCACAGATAAAACACCAATCAACACATAAAATCTTCTTTCACTTGTGCAGGGGGTTTTCTTCTTGCCATAAATCCACTAAAAAATAACTTGTGCCAATCTTTTTTATGACTAGGCCTTCACTTTTAATTTAGCCACTATTTTACCCACGCAATCTGCAAAATAGGGGTCGAAAGAATCAGGAAAATATCCCAAATAAAAATGAATTTGAGAAAATTGTCCGTGATGAGCCTAATTGGGATCTTTCTAAATAAATCCCATGTTTTCATTTTTCAAATTTCATTTTAATTTTCTCAAAAAAAGCAACAGAAAATAGTGGCTTCTTAAAAATTTTGAATTTTTAAAATTGTAGTTGAATTCAATGTTTTCTAGAAGATATGGTGCCTGAATTCTTACCTCCTTCTTCCACTTCTAATTGGCTCGGTTCCTTCTATTTTTGATTGCATAGGTGTTTTATTACTAAGAATCTGCAATGTATACCCAAAATTTCTGAACTATTGGACATTCTCTGAAATTTTAATGCTTTGAAAACGTCCTTTCTGGAAAATACTCTATCAAAATGCCTTTGAGAGAAATATTCTTATCACTACTCTTCTCTACCATCAACTCTTAAAATCATCACCATAATTTTTTCAGGAATCAAATTACGGAAATCAATTAAAAATTCTAGAAATCAATTAAAAATTCTGAAAATTGAATTTTGGAAATCAAATTAAATCTCTCTGTCTCCTTTGAAATTGAATACTGGAGATGTACTTATGATAGATGAATCAAATGTTGGAAAGAAATCAATTTTTAAGTTTGGAAATTATAAATTTGATTTTTTAAAAATTTACCTTCTCTGTCTTCTCAGAAATTGAATGCAGGAGAGAATGCTTAAGTTAACCACTGTATGCACTCATTCATTCACTGCCAATTCAAAAGCCAATTTTTAGAAGGAAATCAATTTTCTGGGTGCTTCTACAATGACTCCATGCATTTTGGACTTAAACTGGACTTGTTTCACACACCTGTAGCTTGAACACAGATCTTTGATGCCATTATGTAGCTAAAACTCAAACTTGCACCAACATTTTCCTAGCTCAGAGTATATCATGTTGTCATATGAGGTTTTACGCTATTATTTATTTAAATGCGAATCTCAGACTTTGGATATAGATGATACTATTGACACGTTCAAATCATAGATTAAAAATTTAATCATTGAAAATCAAATCTCGGATTCAATTTTCCAGATTTTAGGGATGAAATACCAACTTTGTAACTATTGTTTACTCACAAAGATAAGGCTCTATATTTTGAAATCGATTTTTGGAAAAAAATATGTAACTTACTGTCTTCTGCTCTTGGAAATTACGATTTATTTTTTCCAGTACCAACGGTTTAACTCCAACACTCATACATTTCACAACCTTAACACCGACTTCGCTCACCAACAATGCAACTTGAGTTCTGTTTTGGGCTCACACTCTGTTCATAACCTTAAGAGCTCAACTTTTACGCTGTCAATGCTATAACTTGGAGTCTCAGACTCTAGTTTACACTGCCAACAACACACCTCAACTCCGATTTGATATCTACGTTGACATCCATTTAAAAAATAATTTATTTTCATTCCTAATTAAACTCAAACATCATTATTAAGGGGATTTGTAACTTACAGCTCAATTTAATGAGACTCAACATTTTTCAAGGATATGCTCCAAATCTATTCAACACCATATACCTTAGAAACTTCATACCTTCCTTCTTCGAATCAATTCTAACCATGAATGTGCTATAAAATCGATCTTGATTCTGGGGTTTTACAGTTTCCCACCTGAGATTTTCATCTGTAGCACTGTTCTTGGTTTCTATGTCTTTGATTTTTTTTTTATATCTCCCTTTCTGCTTTTGCGTTGATGAATGGTGCCCTTGGAACATAGATGTGCAGCATTTTTAATTCTAAGCCTTTGTTGCATCCCTTAGCTTCTACATTGGGAGTTGTATCTTTTGAATTGAATTCCAATGTGGCTTAATAGTTGTCCACCTTCGTCATTTTTCTCTGACCATTCATCACTCATCGATTTTCATTTTGTTGTTTTGTATGACCATTTGTCACTCATTGATTTTCAAAATCGATTTTATGGGCCAAATATGTTATGGTTTATACATATATAAAAAAATGATTTTATGTGCCAACTTTTCCCTTTATACATACACCTTTTCAAAGATTTAAAAAAAAAATCGATTTTATGTTTATGTGCCACTATTGCATATTTTCGCTCTTTTCTTCATCATTTACATATATTTATGTATTGATTTGTTTTGAAATGACCATAATCTTAAATCAAATTCTTTTTGAAATAAGATGTTAAGTATATTTGTAATGTTACTAACTCTCTTTGTTCTTGTTTTGTAGGCATATGAAACTAATCCTTGTTTTGTAGGCAATTTTCCATGAGGCAAAAAAATTTTTGGGCTCCAAAAAGGAGATGTGGCCAAAAAGTTTGGTAAAACATGCAAATGAATGTGGTTGAGTGAATGATGAATTGATGAATGTAAGGTTATAATAAGGTTAATGAATGTAATAAGGTGAATGAATAATGTAAGAGGTAAATGTATATAATGTAGGGTGATGTAGAATATAGGGTAATGTAGGATGATATATACATTAATAGATGGGTATTGCATATTCAAGTTTAAACTAGTTTATCAATCTTAGAATTTTTTTCAAAATCGAAGGTATTAAGAATAATTTAAACTTACAATACTTTCATTTCACTTGTTAGCTCATTGTCAATGCTTTTCTTTTTTTGATGACGACCTTAGCTCTTTTGTCAACACTTGACCTTTTGCTAATGATGACGATACTTTGACCTCAAAATGAATTTTGCTGAATGATTTTCTGGATTGTAGATGCTTGTAGTTGCTTCTCAGGTCACTTTGATGTTGATTTTGAGATGAATAATCAGTATCCTTATGAAATAACGTATGAAATTGATCTTGTTCAGGTCCCTTACTGATAAATATTGATTATGATGTCTCAGGTCCCTTATGCAATACAACTTCTTGACATTAAACTAGTTGCATAGTTTGTTGGTTTATTATGAATCTTCCCCCTTGCTGATTTTGAGACTTGTCATCAAGTCTTTGAATTTTGGAGGATGATTTCTGCAAAATGAAATTGAAAAACATAAAAGAGAATTCAGATTGGCCAAACAAGTTAGTTTTCCCCGTCAACGATTCAAAAAATGTTGGGTCAATTTACTAAGAAAACTAATGTAGGTGTTTTACTTGTCAATCCGGGTTTGTAGACTTAGAAGCATGTCCAAAGTATATGGATTTCAGATAAAGTCAATTTCAGAAGGCAAGGCTCAAAGGTTAAAGGAAATGCATGTGGAAATGCATATTACAAATATAAGTTCTAAGTTTGAAGAAAATAAAAAGTCTCTGGTTCAGGATGTAGTAAGCGAAGGAAGAGGCTCTTAACTTGGGAGGTCGTGGTTGTCGTTCCCCACAGTAGTATCCTTAGGAAGAGAGACTAAAGAGAAGAAGTTTGTGATGTGTAGAAATAAAGAGAAGAGGATCCTAACTTAGGATGTCCTGGTTGTCCTTCCTCACAGTTCTACTCCAAAAACATTACCATTTCATCAAATCATAAACTGGAATTCAGGAAACAATTCAAGAAATGCAAAAGGATGATTTTTAGTTGTGATTCATAACTTGATAGAAAGATAATTTAACTTAAATCCTTAGTTTTCCTTTCATACGCAATTTAGATTTTAAACCAAAATAATCTAAAAATCATATAGAAATCATAACACATATAAGTAACTGAACCATAAAACTGAAACAAGAAATACTGAATCAAAACTATGCTAATTTATACATAATTTAACCAAAGTGTACTTAGCTTGGCATGGGGGCCCTCCAACCTTGCCTTGTACACCTGAAGAATTATTTAGATACAACTAACTTAATAAATCATCCACATCATGAAAAAAAATAGAACAATAGAAATTATTTTTTAAATTATCTCAAAAGTCTCCAATAATCTTAATACCAAATTACACATATAACCTCCCTGAATGGTCCATAAACTTTGTTTAAATAGGAAAATCATAATTTTTTTTTTTCTATAATGGATATAACAAACTTATCAATCCTAATCCATCCATACAGGTCTAACTCATCAAGTCTGGTTCAAAAAATCAGGAAAAATCCCACAAAATAATAAATCTGCCCCTTTTTACTAGGGATTCTTGAATGACAGGTCAAGTTTGACCAGTGTTAACCGGGCATGTTTTTGCTCAGTTTGACTGAACCAATAGGTGTTTCTCCATTCATGGTTCCCAGTATTTCAAAAAATGTGCTCATATATCACCCAGGTTTCCTGCACATATGACTTTAATGGAGCTATTACAAGAATTTTTAATGTAGTCCAAAATTACTCTTAAAACCCAATTTTTACAAAAAAATCCAAAAAACGAAAAACTTAATTTAGTTACCTGAATATGAAAAATAGGACTAAAATGAGGCATATATAGGTGAAATAGGATGGAATATGTTGGTAAATAAATGGATTTAGGATAGGAAAAAATGACCAAAATTGAGGGCCAACACTCTCCTTTATGAATATTTGTGCTATGTCACTAGCGGAATTAGTGGATTTGACTGCTACAAATTGATCTAAATTTATTATCTTATCCACCACTACCATTATTATGTCATTTTTATTGGAAGCTTTAGGTAATCATGTAATGAAATCCATAGAAATTACCTCCCTCTTCTATTCAAGAATGGGGATAGGCTACAACAATCTTGACGAATGTTTGCATTCAACCTTTACTTACTGGAATTATATGCATCTTGCCACGAAATCAACCACTTCCTTCTTCAAATTCTGCCACTAATAGTACTTTTTAATGGTTGTGAGGGTATTTTGATACCCTGGGTGGTCTGAATAAGGCTTAACATGGAACTCTTTCATTATCAGTCTTTTCATTTCATCACTGTTAGGCACATAAATTATGCCTTCGAAATTTATTAGGCCGTCCTCAGTGAGGTGATATCCTTCATCCCTACAAATTTGCAACAATTTTTCTTTCACTTTCTAATACTTTTCATCTTGTAGTCCAACACTTTTGACTCTTTCCATCAGATCTGTCATGTAAGAACTTACAACTGCCAAGTGTTTTATTTGAATTCTTCTGATCAAGGCATCAACAACCTTATTTTATTTACCTTTTATGTACTTGATTTCAAAGTTGAATTCACCGAGTGTGGCCAACCATATTTCTTTCCTAACATTAAACTTTGGTTTTCCAAACAAATATTTGAGCATGTTATGGTATATCATGAGGGTAAAATTCCTTCCAAAGAGATAATTCTTCCACATTTTTAGGGCATGAATAATGGTAGCCAATTCTAAATCACGTGTTACATAATTTACCTCATTCTCATTCAAAATTTTGGACTCATATCCTATGAATTTCCCTTCCTGCATTAAGACTACACCGAGTCCCTCTTTGCATGCATTTTTACACACCACGAAATCCTTGTGAGGATCTACAATTCTTAGCACTCGTGCATTGGTGAGAAAATGTCTTATCTACTCAAAGATTTATGCACATTATGTAGTCCACTCAAATATTTTTCCCTTTCTTTGCAATGTTGTAATGGGATGGCCTATCTTGGATAAATTTCGAATAAATATTCTGTAATATCCCACTAGTCCCATGAATAATCTAATTTTATCCACATTCTTTGGAGTTGGCCACTCCATTACGGCTTTGATTTTTTTAGGTTCAATTGAGTTTCCTTCCTTAGAGATGATATGCCCCAAATAATGTATCTGTGACTAGAAGAACTCACACTTGCTAAAATTTGCATATATATAATGCTCTCTGAAAAATTGTAACAATGCAACCAAATGGTTCTCATGCTATTATTTTGTCTTTGAATACACCAATATGTCATCAAAAAATAAAATTCCAAACTTGTCCAAATAGGGATATAACAGATTGTTCATGAGGTACATGAACATGGTAGGGGCACTGGTAAGCCCAAACGGTGCCACTACATACTCATAGTGCCCATATCTTATCCTAAAATAATTTTTATGAATGTATTCCTCCTTGATTCTATCTTGATGGTAGCCTGACCTCAAATCATTCTTGGAGAAAACTGCTTCTCCTCTCAAATGATCAAGAGATCACTGATCCTTGGTAATGGGTACCTATTCTTGATGATTACATTGTTTAAATACCTTTAATCAATGCATAATATGAGTGTTCCATATTTCTTCTTTAAAAACAATCCCAATTCTCCCCATGGGGACACACTAGGCCTTATGTAACCTTTTTCAAGCATTTCCTTCAGCTATAATTTCAGCTCAATTCTAGGGTGATCATCCTATATGAAGCCTTAGATGTTGGTGCTTCTCAAGGTACTAGCTCAATAGATAAATATATCTCTCTATGATGAGGTAATCCAGGAACCTCCAATGGAAAGACATCAATCTATTACTACAAATAAGGGTACTCTTGTAGTAATTCGAATTCCTCATCTTTTGTTTCTCTAGAAAATTTCTCATATTTAGAAACTTATACAACAAATAATGTGCATCCATTCCTTCTATTTCATTTAGTTTTCATAACCATGATTAACCTCATTGATATGGGATTTTTCGTGCCTTGCAACACTCTTTTTGTTCCTTGCTCGTTCAGGTACTTATCTATTTTTTTTGTATAAACCTACCTTGGTCCAATGTAAATACAACTAGTCCATGTGTAACAATATGCCATACATTCCCAATGGAAATATATTCAATTGGGATGTTGTGGGTATGTCTTTGAGCTTGAATACACATGACCTTCCACAATAACTGATTCTTTTCTTTGTCCCAATTTCCAACTGAACCAACCAAGGTTCTTCATACAAATCCTTTGCCAAACCACATTTCTCAACAAGCTCTGGGATGATATAGCTATAGTTATAACTTGGATCAATTAAAATATAAATGGCTTACTCTTGTAGCTTACCTTCCATCTTAATGACAGATGCCTGCTGATATGCATGGTGGTTATCCACTGTGCATAAATTATTGGCATACTCCGGGCTACTTCACTCACCGTGATCACCTCCTAAGCACTATAAATAATTGGTCCTAAAACTTTATGATGTGAAAAAACTCTCCTCTTATGGTTCCCACCACAAGTCCAACACTTGAGTAGCTCTCGGCCTTCAAATTTGGGTTGTACTGATGCTGGTTGTTGCACATTTTTCTTATCAACAATGTTAGATTTTTGTTAGAACTGTCTTGTATGAGTTGGGTGCTTACCTTCTTTCCTTTCTAAGATTTTCTTGAGCCAATTCTTCTTATGCCTAACATTGCTTTTGGTCCGCCAATTAAATTTAATATCATGCCTACGTTTTTCTCTCTCATAGCAGTGCTCTAGATTCTTGATATCATCTTTCAGGGTTTGGGGTTCCAACAACTCAATTTTATCCTTGAACACAATAGGAAATATGTTGATGAATCTAAGAATTTTGGCTTTTTCATCCTTGATATATGACACATAACTCAATAGTTCTAAAAAATTGGTGACATACTCATCACTCGTTAACTGAACCATTTTGAGTTCATAGAAATCTTTTTCTTTACTATCATAGTAGTGTTCAGAGAAGTATTTCTCTCTAAGGAGATTTTCAAACTCATCCTAGCTTAATGTTTTCTCAACAATACCTCCAATATTATTCAAATCATCCCACCACATATCTTATTTTCCCTTCAATCTACAGGTGGCGACACTAGCTTTCATATTCTAAAAATAGTCATGTATTCTGAAAATTTTCTACATTCCCAACAACCAAGCTTCTTCATCCTCTTCTTTCTTCATATCCCCATCAAATGTGAGTGGATTAGACTTCCTAAACTCTTCAAGCATGTGATCCTTTCCTTTTCCTCCTGAATGATGATGATGGTAATGGGGAGAATAGTGGTGCCTCCGGGTAGAGGAACTAGATGGGTTGCTAGAATGATGCACTTGTGTGCTAGTTCCTCACCTTGGAGTGCTCAAAGGAGCATCTCCTAGAACAATGTCCCCACTTCCTCATTTGTGTCTCTTTCTGAACCTACCTCTTTCTATTGCATTGGTTTTTTCCTTTGAATCATGAAGTTTTTTCCTGTCTCTATGACTGGCCCTCATCTTTGATTTCCTTTGCCTCTATCAATCTGATAGAATCTGTAGGATGACTACATTGATCTCTGATTTCCTCTCTTGGGGTCTTACCAGCCTCTCATTATTGACCTTAAAGATTCTCACCTCACCCCTCAGGATTCTCAAGGTGTCCATCCACTATAGGGAGTGATTCCCTCCCCCTTGGTCAACTAATATCTCTTCTTCATTAGCTATGACCCCATCACTTCCATGTTGTGATTGGTCATAATTGTACTCAAACATTTCGGTCCTCATTGCTAGATATTTTCTATTTTATGATGCTTATGCCATGCTTCCAACCACACACATTGTTAGACATTTCAAAATAATAAATAAACACATAATCATGACCATGAGCTTGCATTAATGATACTACCATGGGGGTTTTTGTGGTAAAAAAATAACCATGTTAGTGTGCAAACACATTTAAAAATAATATGCATCAATTGTTCAATCCTTTTGTCATGATAATTAACAATAAACAACATATTTGTGGCCATGGTCCCGATCTCACTGAACTATTGTCAACTAAACAATGCACACTAGCACAAGTTTACCAACAAAGAAAAAATCAATGATTTAGACAAAATTTTAACACCTAAACAATTAATTACTCAATTCTCAAAATTATCACTTGCTCATGATAGAGCCCACCCAATCCAAGTGCACAACTTGAAATCTCTAACACCACTCTGTAATGTCACCCGACCCCTTATTTATCTTTAGTGGAATAAGGCGATTATTCATTTTGTGTGTGTTAAATCTGAGTTAATAGTTCCATATTTATAAATATAAACACACACACACACAAACACACACATAAATTCATTCATTATGCCTGTAAGGGCCTCCGCCCTTCATATTAGCTAACGCATTCCTGGTGGGTCCCATTTGAAACATCACCCCATTCATCCTCTCTCGAAAGTTCCCAAGCTATGCACTTGGATACCCGCCGAATTATTTGCAATGAGATTATATGGACAACGAGCCCCTCTTACTTCCTTTTCATAGGCCCAAACCTGTCTGCCAATTACTACCACTGCAGGTTCACATTATCCTGGCACCTCATCTCTTTCAAAGACTCTTATTCCGCCAGGAACATAACATCAGACTGACTTTGTTGTGGGTCCTCTCTCCGCCAATGAGATCTTTATCGGGTTTGCGTGTATGTCCACGCGGCCAACCCATGTCATCTTGTTCGGTCCCTTTTGATGCACTACCAAAAGAGCCCTTTACTTCCCACTGGGTTTCAATTATTCGGATTGCGTGGATGATGGGGTCGTATGACCCTCCCCCATTAGTACACCATAGCCAACTCGCTGCTGCCGCTATGGCCACTCCTACATCATCTCACTCGCCTACCTCCTGGTGCTCTTAATTGAATCCCAGTTCAAACTTTTGAGGTTGACTAGTTGACATGACTCGGTAAGTGGGTTAGTCCTTATCCAATAATGCTACGACAAGGCATGAGCCTGGCCACATGCCATATTACATCATCTTACCAAGATTTTCTCAATGTATTCCTTTATGCCTCATTTTCATGCTTCTAGGATAGGTTTCCATGCCTATGTGGTTGTGGGCCAACCTTCTAGCCATTGGAAACACTGCTGGGTGCACATAATTGTGACACATTATCCCATTTCCTTTCCCCCAGCTCTCCTCTGCTTGAGCCCTTGGAAATTTTATGGGGTAACACTTCCGAGCCAAGTCAAAAATCTTGTGACCAATCACGAAAGGAGAAATCAACCATGCCAATGGAAGGTCTCCACTACTAGTGCTTAATCAACGAAAAGATAATGTTGCTCGATATTTTCTTATACGTCTAGGAATTGATCCCTCTGGGTCACAAAAAGTTATTCCTTCTCATTCTCTGCCATGGTTCAGTTAAGGGAATTTGACCCTACCTCATTTGATGTATCAGATATTTAGGTTTTAACCTTGTATAGAAATTACCTGCATATGAATTCTTAAAAAAAAAAAAACAATTCCAAGAGCATAAAATATAAAACATATATACACAGAGACTTTCCCCTTGATCCCAAAACTGGGACTACTATATTTATTTTTCATTATGCTCCTTTCAATGTTACAATACATATATATACATGGTAAAGCATTCATAAATCCAAATCCATTAACCTTGGATTAGAACATAACCATAGTTCACTTGTCCAGATCTACAAAATACCATGGAAAAAAAACCATCATTCCCAAAACCATGTGCTAAGCCCATGCACAAAACCATAGGTAGATCCGCCCACCATATACAGGGTCCAAAATTTGTTTCTAGGGGCGCTACCCTGGACCCCATGCAAGGGGGCTACCTCCCCCCTGCAAGCCTCCCAATAGGGGTGGGGAAACCCCCCCTACTATGCCCGACACAAGCGAAGGAGGGACAACCTCCCCCTCTCTTATCTATCGCTTCGCACATGAGGCTAGTCATTGAAAGAATATAACACACACCCAAGGAAGGAGATCACTCCACAAGCCATATGCTTGCCCATACAATAATCCTTGACATCTCTCAATTGAGAGTCTCTAACCTCTATATAAGTTTCATACATGCAATACCATGGGTAGTTACCATGGGTCTCTCAATACCATACATCCAATACAATGGGCTTATCACTTTATTACCTTGCTACATGTGGTCCCTTACATAATGTGAGTTAACCACTTTATTTATTAACTATGGCCCATTTATTTATCATTCTTATATTAATACATCATATTATTCCCTTGGGTACCTCCCTCTATACCCTATATTATCCCCTCTAGGTACACTACAACTTTAGATTGCACCTATCAAAAATTTATGTGTATATACTAAAATACTGTAAGGAAATATTCAGTAGTGCAAAACTGAATTTCATGAGCTAATTTACAACACTAGATAATAATG
Source organism: Pinus albicaulis (assembly GCA_034641835.2). NCBI lineage: Eukaryota > Viridiplantae > Streptophyta > Pinopsida > Pinales > Pinaceae > Pinus > Pinus albicaulis. Next base: position 486,131 of record JAXQQM020062967.1, on the reverse strand, counting down.
TCTATTCGACATAAAACATGAAATTTGAAAATTATGAGAGCAAGCTATAGCAGCTAAATAGGGTCTGATATACAACATGCTATAGTTGGAAATGTTCTGGACAGAAAGGAAAAGTTCCAGAAAAAATCACATGGTTTTTGTATTACTCAGAAAATAAAGTATTATAGCATCTTGGCATCATTCTCAAGTTCTACACATGTCTAAAAGATATAACACAGACAACAATGTTGTCCAAAATATTGTTGTGCCCTCTGTAGTTTTATAAGCCAAGAGTAGGGGGTTACAAAATATCCATTAATGGCCTCAAGTAGTGCACCATTCTTTGATAATTAAATTCCTCAGGGAGTGTATATCCTAAAGTGAATGCAACCACCTACTCAACAATAAATTCTCCTTGGTAAGTGCAGCCCTACAAAACAATTGTAACTTCTAGGCATAAATGTGCCACGGAGGGATGTATTCCCCACAACCTTACAAGAGAATATGATCAATGATATGTGCCCTATGGTCCTACATCATGAATGAAAAATAACCCCTACAAATCTAGAATAGAAGGAAGGGCCCATAAGGAAAATCAAACTCATAAGGACCAATCTTACAAGTGTGTTATCTCTCTCCAATTGCTGCCATTGTTTTCCAACATGGAAATGATCTTCTACTAACTCTTATCAGAACATCAAAACATGTAATTAGAAAATGGATATGGAAATAACTTTTTCTCTAAAATAATCTTCAATGATGCATGAAGACAACTACAACCTTTGTCACATTTATCTTACAAAATGCACTCCACATACCTCTAATATAAAGGTTACAAATGATAGGCAGGGTAAGTAGGGTAGATGGAATTAAAAAATTATAAGTTCCTAGAGGATAATCACATGTGGATAAATACGTTTGACTTCATGTGATTATTAAAATGTGGATAAATACGTTTGACTTCATGTGATTATTCACATGTGGATAAATACATGTGACTAGATATATAGAACCAAGTTATGTGTACCTAATGGACAAGTAAAAATTATAGACACAATAATCACACATGTCTAAACATATGTCTTGACTCTTAACAATATCCATCCCTCATCAAATTCTTAGCATGAAGAAAATACGCCACCTTTGTTTTATTTATCTCTCTCCCAAGGTGTCAAAGTCTCTGCCCTTGAATATGGTTGAGTGAGTTATGCATTGAGATCAAGCTCTCCATTGGACAAGTCTTGGTTGTAGCAGTAAGTTACCAAGAGGGAAATCATTTTAATTCACAAGATTGATTTTTTGCTTTCATGAGTCAGCATGCCAAGGTGGCATCTAGTTCTCGATAATTTTCCTTGTAGTTGTAACAAAATTTCTCGAAAAAAAGAAATTTGGATGAACTCCATCAGCTGAAAGATTTTACCATGGAGTGGGAGGAAATGGAAGCTTAGCAGCGCACCATTTTTTAACAGAAAGGAATCAGTCTCCTAGTATTTATTGTTTCTTCTATCAAAATCTTCAATTGTAGTCAACAAAAATATGAAGACTTTAAAATTAGAGTCCTCAATAATTTGGAAACACGGTTTGATGACATTTACAGCTTTCATCCTAAAAAAGAGCTTCTATGACAACCTAAGGATCTATACAAAAATTGAAAACTTCATTAGCCAATGAAGCATCAAAATGAAAAGGTTTTTACATCTACTTGGATGAAATTATGTATGGCACTAACTCTATTTTTGGATATTCTGATTTCTTGTTAAGGAAAGTTTCTCTAGTGTTGTTTTTGGCTAGTGGAAAGTATTGGAAAATATTTTGTATGCTCTGTCGGAAGTATTAGAAAACTCACATGGTCTGATCCAAGAGTGTTTGCAAATTTTTTTTTGATAGTAAATTGGGTTTTGTAGGGTCTATGCTACAACTTACAAGTGAAGACCTCTAGTTGGATGAAACTATTCGGCCATTTGTTTGTACTTCTATCTCTTCTTAAGAAGACAACTTATATATAATATTTATTTTTTCTCTTATATAGGTGTCAACCTATATCTGTCTTTTATAGAATTTTATAGAAATCCAATATGCACCGAAATCATTAGTGTTGGTTATTTGTTTTGATTTTCCACATTAGATTGAGTTCTATGGAGACTTTGATGTACGATTTCACAAAAGCTTGGAGTTAGATTTGGATTTATCTGCTACATTTCTTGGCCATCACTCACAAAGGTACTTTATAAATGCTAGAACCACGTTTAATTTTTCATATCCTCATTAGTACTCTATAGAATATTTTAGACCATTGTTCTAACTATTATTCATTTGCTTCTGCCCAAAAGGTTTCCTCTTATGCCCCCAGGTGGGCCACATATGGTCTATTATATTTAAGTAAATTGTAGTAAGAATGTTCTAGATGAATATTCATTAACTTAATAATGATCACACTGAAACAAATCAAATCAATGGTAAATTGAAAAAGGTTCCATATTTGAAGTGTCTAAGGAGAATTGCATGCATATTTCTACATATCTAGTGTATTAGTTAGATTTGGATTTATCTTCTGCTTTTCTTGGCTATCATGCACTAAGGTGTTGTATAAATGCTATAACTGTGTCTAATTTTTCATGTACTTTTTGGTACTCTCTAGAATAGTTTAGATTATTTTTCTAACTACTATTCTATCACTTCTGTAAAAAAGGGTTCCTCTTCTATCCCCATGTGGGTCAGGTATGGACTCTTGTGATGAATGTTTAACTTAATGATCACACTGACACAAATCCACTCGATGATAAGTGGAAAAGGATTATGTATTTGATGTCCAAGGAGAATTTATTGCAGATTTCAACATTTATAGTGTATTAGTGAAGTAGCAGTTGTATCCATATAAACACTAAGTGACCCAAAGTTTTTACAAACCCCAATATCGCATTATTGTGCTACAAACCCAGGTTAACATGAGGGGAGAGAGATTTGAGCCCTGCACCTCTCCCAAGCATTAAAGATACCTTTACGTATATTGTATACACTTTTTTTCAATCCCAGGGTAGAAATTAGTCAGAGAGTTTTATCTAATAAAGACTTAGAGGGGTGTTTGTAGGTGAAATTTCAATTTTAAAGGTTTCTTGGGTGGCTCATAAAATCTATTGTTAATTCTAAACATGTAGTATACATCATGCTCGCAAGGGTAAAGGTTTTTTTTTTTTGGTAAAGGTGAATTTTTATGTTAGGTGGCTTAGTATCTTTTCTCTAGAAGGTCAAATTCCCTATAGTTGGCCACTAAGACAACAAAAAATTCTTACCTATCCCCTCTAGCTATATCTGGAGCTACATTGATCCTATTGAGTCCTCAAGAAAGGCCCTATAAGATATGCATTACCTTGGCCCCACCTTCTAGTCCCAATTACATGAACTTTATCTTCACTCAGGATTGCTAACTGTTGTCTTTCCATGTGAATGCATAACTTGTTCGTGATGTGTGATAAAAAGCGTGGTTACCTTTAGGGTCATGTAATCCATGCAAGGTGACACACTTCTATTTGTGACCTATAAAAATAAAATCCATTCTCACTTCTCCACTTAAAATAGGATCATTACAAGGGTCTCCTACGACATAAAAACTGAATACTTGAAGGTTTATTAGGAAATAATGTTTCTTTTGGGTTTGGTAATAGAGGAAGGGTATTAAAAGGCACCATTTGTATAGGTTTCTAGTTCAACACCAATCTCTTTCACATAAATTTGTGGATGTCTATTAAGCTTTATCCTCCCTAATTTGATCAAATAAAAAGGAATTTATATTTGGCAAGAATTTGTAACAATGTTGTAAAAAAAAAATACCTTGTATCATATATTGGGTAGGCTGGAGCTTTGTTGGACATGAAAGTTAGACTACATAATATGTGTACTGATTTTTCCAAACAACTGAAACATTGTTCTTTCAACTCCAACAAGGTTATTACTAAGAATGAAACAAACAGGGGACCTAATCTATGATTTCCAACCAAAATACCAAGATGTAGATTTTGCTATGATGCCTAGAACAAGGAATAACAATCTTACTTGCATGCCATGCAGTACAACTCTTCTTGCCAACAAAAGAGTTTGGAACAGGAAAAAAAATTGGTTAAACCAACATTAACAGAGTAACTGCAAAACATAGTGTTGAACTTAGTTTCCCTTCTAATTATATTGCATGCATTTTACAGTAGATCTTGCACTTTCAACAATAAACGATACTTCATTTTATGGTTAACCTGAATGTATTCGCTTAGTATTTTATGACTTCGAGCAAGCTCATTAACAAATTAATTTCCCCATAACTAACATACTTCAAAAACATGTTTGGTATGTGCATTGTTCCTAGTTGAATTCTAAGTGGAGGAATTAATTCTCTTTTGAGTCTGTATATTGTATTTTAGTTGGTGAAATGTAGGAGTATTTCCTTCTAAGCATTTGTAATTTGGACTAAAACTCATTTTACTAGGCAGTTTTCAAGATATGCCTGGCTGTGAGATTCCTTAAATACTTTCGTCATGCAAAAATAGAGGTGTTATCTTGACATTTAAAAAATGGCATGGAATTTGAAGTTTTCCATTCACCATGCCCTTGTTGTCTATGAATAGTGTGTTTGATTAATTGAAACTAGACTTCATTTATACGATAGAGATACAGTGCAACAACATTTTTATATACTTCATTTTAGTTGGTGATATTTGGAAGTATTTCCCTCCTATAAAAAAAGGTGAGACTCATGTTGTGTAGTGTGCACAGAGAAACTGGATCAATTCCACAGTCCTCTTAATCTTCTCTTGGTTCTTGTAAGTCCACAAGATCTAGTCTCGATAAATGAGGTTACTGTATTTACCTTTAAAATTGTATATATTGTATTTTTCTTATTATTTGAATGTACAAAGTTATTAAGACCATTTGTGAGAGGTTCCTTTTTCCCCTATTCCTGGGTCTTTACATAGCATTAGGATTGAATGGTGTAATATTGATTCTTAATGTACAGACACATGTCAGAGCTTTGACAAGGGGTAGTGTAAAGGGTAAAAATTATTGTGACATGGATATAAAACTTAAGCTATCCTCTTAAGCACATAATTCAGGGTTGTAACTATCTTAGAGAGTTTGGATTCTGGAATAAAAAGAAGAGAAACATTTAGCAGGATTTTAGTTTCTGCAAGCTCCTTCGAATGTTGTTTCTTATATTTGAGTTCAATGAACAACTATTTGAAAAAGTGGGTTTAAATAGATGGCCAAGATAAAATTTGGGATTTCCTCACATCTTAGAAGTTGGATTTAACCTACAAGGGAATGCTAGAAGCATTGATTCAACCAGTTATGTTCTTCAGAGTTCAAACATGTAGATCATAGTTGCTTCATATCGTATTGACAAAGTGATTTGACCATCATGGCATATTAATGAAGCCTAGTGTATAACCGGAAGCAATGCATGATGTTAAGAACTTTATTCTATAGTCTTAGGGTTGCCTTAGATTGATATTTGTCATGGGTCTCTGAGTGAAAATCCAATAGGGTGCAGACACCCAACCTAGCTAGAGAAAGCTTAGGTATGCATTCGTTGCTTAGTATGTGTATCCAATGCCATGTATATCATTCCCTACTATCATGAGCATCACAAAATTTGATAGATTATGGGCCATTTGTTAGTTGAACTCTCTATGAGTGGATTTTGTTGGTTCTAAACTCTAGGGGGTGTGATAGGCCTTAAAAAAGTTTCCTATACATGTAGGTGGATTTAATTGAGAATATGAATGAACCAAGTACTCGAAGGAGATATTATTGGGTCGATATTACAAATTGGACCGAAAACAACATTGAGTACTAAATTATGATCCAACCTGAGAAACCCTGAGCAACAGTGCAACTCAACAAGGAATCCTCCATATTTTCCTTTCAAGTCTTAATAAGTACACAAATTCTTGACCATACTGCATTGGTGCAGACTATATTTATCTTCTAAACTCTGATTGAATGTCTTCCATCCAAAAACTTGGAATTTGAAGGAGTCTATGGTTTTTTATTTAGACTTTCTTCATTTCTCTTTGAAACTTTGAAAATGTTAAAACATTAGAAATGCAGTGTTACGCAGTGAATAAATATGTGTGAAATGGTTTTCTAACAACAACTTGAAGAAGAAAAAATGGGAGATTTATATTTTTTGAATTATCGGGAAGGAGGAGAATAGTTGTGTAGATGATAACAATTGAAGGGCTAGTTGAATTCATGCATATCAATTCCCGAATTCAATAATAGCAGTGCATGTTATTTGATGAGTTATTTATTACAATATTTATTTATGATATTATTCAAATAATGGAAGGAAAGTAATGATTTGCAAGGAATGTCCAAAGTTTCTTCTATATTTTTTCTTTTTACATGGAGAAAAAGTTGTTGTTGTTGTTTTTTATTTTTTATTTTTTTGTTGTTTTTGTGCAAAGAAACATAAATAAAATATTTAAGTGCATGCTACACAGTGAAAATATAGTGTTTCATCACTAACTGTTTACTTGATTTTAGTCTACTTGTTCATATGCCCTGGAAAAAAGTATGACTCTTCTGCTAAGGGGAGATCATTTCTAGTTTCCATTACTTAACTTCAGTTCACTATTCAACCTTACATAAAACATATGACTAGTATAATAATAGTGATACCATAAATTAAAAAGTCCATAAAACTAAGGTATTACATATAATTTCAACAAGAAGATCAATTCCTAATTAAATTCAACAAGAAATCTAATTGAATTCATGCAGATCAATTCCTCAATTTGATAGTAGCAATGCTTTATGTTTTATGAGTTATTTGTTACAATATTTATTTATGAAATTATTCAAATAGTGGAAGGAATTTCATGATTTGCAAGTGATGTCCAAAGTTTTTTCTAGGATTTTTTTTTCCATGGAGAAAATGTTTTTATTTATTTTATTTATTTCAGAAGAACTATAAATACAATCTTCAAGTTGATCTGGATTTATGCAGGAATGAAATAGAATAATCATATAACCATAAATACAGAGATGCAGCGGAAATAACACTTCATTTCATTAATATCAAAGAACTGAAATTTGATTACAAAAAGAATGGAAATAAAACTAGCTAGGGCACTGGTAGCTATCTCCGAGAAGAGATGTGGTAGCTACAAGCCTCTGAACTGAGTTACAATGAGGCTCGAGGGCCTATTTATTATTTAGAAACAATGGGAAATCCTAAACAGCCAAAACCCTAACCCTAGGAGATGAAGCACCAAAATTGTGGGCCTCGTTAGGGTAAATTGGTGTTTCAACTTCCCGGGGACGTAACTTTGGCATACGATCTCCGTTTGACACATACCATACCTCGTTACACACACACATATATATATATATATATATATATATATATATATATCCAAACTGTAAAATATGTCCAAAATTTATATATATGTATATCCAAACTGTAAAATATATATATAGTTCAATGTAAAGTGTTACAGGTATGTTATAGAGAAAAGTAAATATATCACTGCATCTAGATAAGACTATATATAAAAAAGTAAATTTAAGGCTAGATCTATCAAATATAATGTTGCACACATGTGCATCATCCATCAAATACATATGGATGTAGTGTCTCTCCCAACAAAGTCACGATCCTCGAGCTATCCTGTGAAGCATGGGGAACCTATACACAATGTGTAAAAACATTGAAATTTCATACATTTTAAAATTGAATGAGAATATAGAACTTCATGTTAAAAAAAAAAATGAAAAAAAAAATCATGCAATACCTCATGAGGTTCCCTCTCCATTGTGTTTTGTTTCTCGTCCATTAAAAACATCCTCCATAGGAACATCTTCCACAGTAAACTGTACAATATACATCTACAGGCATATATATATATATATATATATATATATATTAAAAAATTTCAAATGAAAATCTGTATATATATAAACTAATTTTCAATAATATTAAAAAAAAATTTAGACAACTTGTTCAAATGGTTCAAATGGTGTGGATGTTCCTATCTCCATCATACACTTCATTGCAAGAGTCCATGAGAAAAGAAATCATCTCAAGGAACCTAAAATTCAAAAAATTTAAAAGTATAAAATTACTCAGGATTTGGATCTCAATTTATAATAATACTTTTGAACTTCAATTTATAACTTATAACCTAAACATATATTTAAGTGAAAAATTGAATACTTGTGATGGTGGATCTGGCACATCTCCTAAGGGTGGCTCCGAAAGAAAATCTCCAAAAACCTAAAATTCAAAAAATTTAAAATAACTCAAGATCTGGAGATATTATCTCATTTTTTGATGGAATTTTTGAGCTAGAATATATAACTTAAAAACATATTTAAAAATGAAAAAATGTGCATATTTGTGATGGTGGATTTGGCACATCTCCCAAGGAAGAAGAAGGTACCACCATCCCAAAAACATTGGACGAAATTGAAATCTGTTAACATTTAATTATATATACATGTACATGTGTGCACACTTATTTATTTCAAAATGATGTCATCATGTTTCGATATATATAATAATAGATAAAAAATATTTGTACATCATGTTCACTTAAAAAACACTAACATTTTCCAAAATATCTTGATGGTGAGAACCATCTTCATTGTGTGATAGATGGTGAGACCCATCTTGATTGTGTGAACTAGAGGCTCCAACTATGATATTAACATCATATTCATTCATCAATCATGACAACTACAAATGGTGTTAACATATAATGATACATTTTTGTTAGATTAATGTATACAAATAAATGTATGTATACATATATTTATTACAAATTGTACATGTGTTAAAATAATCACCCTAACCATTAACACATACTGTTCCCATGCCCTCTTGCTCATGAATAATTAAGTCCTGCCAACCATTGTGACAATTCTTTGCATATGTTCTGAGATATTCAACACTCATTTTGTCTATCTCTTCATCTGTATAATACATAAAATTAGTGCGTGCATTCTCACGTTCTCTTTGTCGATTCAGGCAAACATCAACTCCACCCAGTCCACTCTGAAAATTTTCAATGATGACATCCCTTACTTCTCGAATAATTTGAGAATATCCATCCATCTATGACCGCAAATTTTTGACACGAAGAGGTCTACTAACCAATGGTGGCTCTGGGAGAGGTAACTCAGCATCACACATAGCACCCCTATAGTCACATAATTGACCTTTCCCAGGACCAATAAATTCAAAGGGAAGGTCATTATAATTGGGTTTCATTCCCAAAAATAATTATGCATAAAATAATTTTGCAAAATAAAGAGGAAACTCATCGTTCCATGATAGTATTCCATAGGCAGCAAAGTTCCTATCATACAAATAGCCAACTATATTAGGGTGCTTGAAATATTGCACCTTTAGCATCTTTCTTTTCAGCCATTCTTTGAAATTAGACATAGACTTGGCCATTTCTATTGTAACTCTTTGTTGAACAACCTCCCATGTATCAGGACCCATCACTATTTCCTTTCTCTTTCTCATCACTTCTATAAAAGTATCAGTGGTTGGCCCAAGCTTCAAGTACACATCTACTAGTTCGCTTAAAGAGTCAGTAACTATTTCCAAGCTCTGTTGACTCTCAGTAGGGAGAGTCAAATACACAAGATCTCTCGTCAAGTTTGAAGGAATATTTTGACACCTTTTTAAGGTGCATTACTGCATGTTTGATTCCCAAGGTATATCGGAAATTTCAGAAGAATAAGTCATGGTTGGTGTACAACCTTTTTCTTGAATGATGCATTTTTTCCTACGTCCCTTTTTAGAAAGATTTGGAGCAACATTTTCACCCTCTGCATCAATATATAAAATTTTTTATATTAGAAAAACATGTAAGAAAATTTTTACAAATTGAATGAAAATAATATTCATATTGATGGCCACTTTGATATGGTTGGCTAGCATCTTTCCCACCCTGAGACTATTGAGAACCAGAAAGACCATCGATTGGTTGAGAACCAACACAACCATCCGTTGATTGGCCTATGGGGGAATGCATATCACCACCTTCACGCAATTCGCCACCACCTATTGGTGGCCCTCCAAGGGAACGTGTACCACCACCAACCTCATGAGATGAGAGGGAAGCTTCATAAAAAAATATGAATTTATAATAAATTCAAAAATACATTCATACATATGAACACATGTACATATTCATTGAATAAATTGCGTGAACCATACCACGATTTCACGAACCATGACCACGTGAACCATGGCCATGCTCCATTGATGGAGTAGACACCCTTGTCCTCCTACCTCCTAAAAAATAAAAAATGAAACTTATTAATAACTAATTTAACTCAAAAATTTGATAAAAAAATCAATTCCATATGTACACACATGTATATATGGAGATAAGATTATATTTAAATACCATGAACATCCCTCGATCCATGATCCCCCTCTCTCGTAGAAATATGGGATTCTACTAATCTTCGCCTTTCATCCTCCATGATATATATGTAGATATATCTATAGTGGAAATTTACAATTATTTTTAAATTACTATTTAAAATAAATTAAAAAGAAATTTCAAAAATTAATGTAAACTAGTGTACACAAATTATGTAAAACACAACTTTCAAAGCACTAATTGATATGTGAAACTCAATTTAAGATTTTTTTTTATAAAAATGTTAAGTTCACCAAATTGCGCTTTACATGATGGGAGCACACTTGGTAAATAATTGAAAAAAACACGTGGTCATTAAAAAAGAAGTGTGAAACTCCATTTAAACAAAAATTTGTTGAAGTCCTCACATTTCAATTTTATAAAAATGTGAAGTTCATCAAGTTGCAAATGTGAAGTTCACCAAGTTGCGCTTTACATGGTGGGAGCACACTTGGTATATAATTGAAAAAAACACGTGGTAATTAAAAAATATGAATTTATAAGTAAAAAACACACACATATCAAAGATATGTTACAATGTCCATCAATACATTTTGAAGGAGAGAGTCTCAACATTAAGTAATCTTTGAGAGATGAATATTGAATTTTTTAAGAAGAGCGTCTCAACACTAATTCATCTTTCAGAGATGAATCCTGAATTGGGATTGCCTCGTATAATACTAATTCATCTATTAATTCATCTTTGATAAATGAATCTTAAATTGGAATTTCCCCACATAATAGATCGCCAAACATCTTATTGACATTTGCACAATGCATTATACTAAAAAATTGAAATTGGCTAACAATATTGTTCGCTTTTCCATGCAGGTGTTTTAGCCTCTCCTTCTTAACTTGGTACATGCCTTTCATATGGTTGCACACAAGTTCAGAATTGGTGACAATTACAATTACATTTGATCCATACTCCCTAGTTGTTCCCAAGCCTTCTATCAATGTAATATAATATGCCTCGTTGTTTGTTGTTCTTCCTGGTATATTGATTTGGCTTTGGAGGACCTTGCTAGTCGCAATATTGCAAAGCGCATATGTAATCAATGCTTTCCCTGGATTGGGATAGCAAGAAACATCTATTCATAATGTCCATTTTTCAACCATATTTAATGGGTTTTTTTATCCTTGAAAAAAACAAATTCAATAAAATATATTGAATTAACATTTATTGCAAATGCATGGGAGAAATTACATGTGCATGGTTTGCCTTAAATTTTTTCTTAAAGTTTATGGGAGAAATCACATCTAAAAATTACATGCCTTAAAGATTTCCTTGCCTAAAGTTTAAGGGAGAAAATACATGTACATGGTTCAAAAAACACTAGCAAATTATGCCTTAAAGTTTATCGAAGAAATGATATGTACATGGTTATCCTTGACGTTGTCCTTGACTTTATGGGAGAAATGGGAGAAATGAAATCCTTAAAATTTTCCTTGAGTTTATGGGAGAAATGGGAGAAATGACATCCTTAAAGTTTGCCTTGAGTTTATGGGAGAAATGGGAGAAATGGCATTTATGTACATGGTTATTGTTAAAGTTTTCCTTAATATTTATGGGAGAAATGCCATGGAAATGACATGTACATGGTTTTCCTTAAATTTTTCCTTTATTTTAAGGGAGAAATGGGATAAATGACATGTATGTACATGGTTATCCTTAAAGTTTGCCTTAAATTTTATGGGAGAAATGACATAGAAATGACATGTACATGGTTATATCCTTAAATTTTTCCTTGAGTTTATGGGAGAAATGACATGTATGTACATGGTTATCCTTAAATTTTTCCATAAAGTTTATGGGAGAAATGGCATGTACGGAAATTGATATTACAATGAAGAACTTCTATTTAGATCTATTCTAGAGATTTAGTGTAGGGGAATTTACCGGATATGTCACCTTTAAGAAAGGATGAGATCTATAGGCTACTTGGCCCCTTACATACTCTGCCTTTAGAACTTGTAGAAGCTAACACTCAATAGACAGACTAAAATCCTATGGAAGTTCAGCCACTTTATGTTCGGTTTTTAGGCCTCAAAGTTTTCCTTGAATAATTAATGGGAGAAAGCCTTGAGTTTGGGGGAGAAATGACATGTGCATGGTTTGCCTTAATTTTTTCCTTAAATTTATGGGAGAAATCACGTCTAGAAATGACATGCCTTAAAATTTTTCTTGCTTAGAGTTTACGAGAGAAATGACATGTACATGGTTTGCCTTAAATTTTTCCTTGAGTTTGTGGAGAAATGGCATGTGCATGGTTTAAAGTTTGCTTTAAATTTTAAGCAGGAATGACACATGTATGGGAGTAATGACCTGTGCATGGTTTGCTTTAAAGTCTTCCTTAAATTTTATGGCATGAATGACACATGTATGGGATAAGTAACACATGTACATGTTTTTCCTTAAATTTTATGGGAAAAATCACATAGAAATGACATGTACATGGTTCCAAAAACACTATAAAATGCTAGAAATGACATATACATAGGAGAAATGACATGTATGTACATAAACCCACCTTCGCATTTTTACCTTCGTTGTTCTTCCCATAATATTCATTTTCCTTAAATTTTTCCTTGAGTTTATGGGAGAAAGCCTTGAGTTTGTGGGAGCAATGACACATGTACATGGTTGCATTTTTACCTTCATTATTCTTCCTGATATATTCATTTTTTGCCTTGAGTTTATGGGAGAAAGCCTTGAGTTTGTGGGAGAAATGACACATGTACATGATTTTCCTTAAAGTTTGCCTTAAAGTTTATTAATTTTCCTTAAATTTTTCCTTGATTTTATGGGAGAAAGCCTTGAGTTTGTGGGAGAAATGACACATGAACATGGTTTTCCTTAAAGTTTACCTTAAATTTTATGGGAGAAATGACATAGAAATGACATGTACATGGTTCCAAAAACACTAGAAGATGCCTTAAAGTTTATGGGAGAAATGGCATGTATAGAAATTGATATTACAATGAATAAATTCTATTAAGATTTGTTCTAGAGATTGATTGTAGGGGAATTTACTGGATATGTCACCTTTGAGAAAGGATGAGATCCAAAGGCTACTTGGCCCTTTACAGACTCTGCCTTTAGAACTTGTAGAAGTTAACACTCAATAGGAAGACTCAACTCCTATGGAAGTCAACCACTTTAGGTTCAGTTTTTAGGCCTTAAATTTTGCCTTGAGTTTGTGGAGAAATGACATGTGCATGGTTTGCCTTAAAGTTTATGGTATAAATCACATCTAGAAATGACATGCCTTAAAGTTTGCCTTGCCTAGAGTTCAAGGGAGAAATGACATTTACATGGTTTGTCTTATAATTTATGGGAGAAATGACATTGCCTTATAGTTTATGGTAGAAATGACATAGAAATGAAATGCCCTAAATGTTTCCTAAAATTTTATGGGAGAAATGACATATGTGTATGGGAGAAATGACACATGTACACGGTGTTGCCTTAAAGTGGTAGTAGTTTTCACTTACTAAAACAACTAGTGGTAGTGGTTGATGAAGTTATGTCAAAAGTCACACCTTAATGATTTTGTGGGATAAATGACATGTATGTGGTTTGCAAAATTATTTTATGCACTCAATAAAACAACTAATGGTAGTGATTGATGAAGTTATGTCAAAATTCACACCTTGATGAGTTAGTTTATGGGATAACTGACACATGTGTATGGGAGAAATGACACATGTACACAATTTTTGCCTTAAAGTAGTAGTGGTTTGCACTTACTAAAAGAACTAGTGGTAGTGGTTGATGAAGTTGTGTCAAAATTCACACCTTGATGAGTTTTTGGGGGAAATGACATGTACATGGTTTGCAAAATTATTTTATGTAGTCACTAAAATAGGTAGTGTAGTGGTTGATGAATTTATGTCAAAACTCACACCTTAATGAGTTTGTGGGAGAAATGACATGTACATGGTTTGAAAAATTATTTTATGCACTCACTAAAACAACTAGTGGTAGTGGTTGATGAAGTTATGTCAAAATTCACACCTTGATGAGTTTGTGGGAGAAATGACATGTACATGGTTTGCAAAATTATTTTATCCACTTACTAAAACAACTAGTGATAGTGGTTGATGACGTTATGTCAAAAGTCACACCTTGATGAGTTTGTGGGAGAAATGACATGTACATGGTTTGCCTTAAATTTTAGGTTGCCTTAAAGTTTATGGGAGAAATCACATATAGAAACATTTACTTTGACATCTATAAATAGGCTAAGAACATTTAAAAATAATTTTCAACAATCATTAGTTACGTCCTTAATAAGAAGTATTATTTAATTTATAATAATGTTATTTTTGGCTTGTATAGTATCATTCATCCTTGATATGTACAATAATTTTACAACTTGAACATCAACCTACACTATCATCATATCACTGTACATAATCTAGATTAGTAATATCCATTACATCATAAAACACTCCACGTTTAGCATTTTACAAGATTAAAAGCATGATGGAAGGTGTAAATTTAGGTACATTAATAAAAAATAGTTCTAGCATCAACATAAACCTATAGTAGCATTATGGTAAGAAGCCAAGGGTCTTCATTACTTGAATAATCCATTTCTAGAAATCATTGCTATTAACATCATGCCTCCAAATGCATAAAATGATAAACAACTAGTGGTAGTAGTTGATGAAGTTATGTCAAAAGTCACACATACAACTCTACTCTACATATAGATATCATGCTTGATCAACCTTACCAATACTTTTGTAACTTAAATCACCATTACTAATCTGATGTCATTTTTGTAGTATCACAAAATTGGTAAATAAAATTAAATAAAGTTGTCAAGATATATACATTTCACACATTTTATTAAATTTTAAATCAATAAAAGTAAGAAAATCAGAATCGTGGACAAATCTTATCCAGCCCTAGTATGCATAATATCCACTCTAGATGTATGGAGGTTTGGTAAAAGTTTCTTGAATCCCTAAGTGGTAGAAAATTTCTCCTAAGTTAAATCTTGAAAATCACTACACTATTGATTGTGTTGTAGATATATATGTGGGTATTCTGCTATGTAAGAGTCATTAGTTAGATCTTGGCACTGTAGTGATGTGGACTCAGTTGGAAGATTAATTATGAACAAATTATTCTTCCCTTTGCACCTAAAGTGTATATAACTTCTGAGTTTTATTGTATTAGATGCGCGGGTAGCAACTGTATTTTCCCTTTCAATTTTACAAAAGTAAATATGGATTGTTGATTGAGGCTAAAAATATAATGGACATAGTGAGATCACTAAAAATCCTAAAAGAACAAATGTTGAAAAAATTTATACACTGAAGTGACTGAAGTGGGTGTAGAATTCAATTAAAGAAAGATCAAAGTGGCTACTTTCTTCCCTAAAAGATGATCAACAAAATACATTATTAAATTCAAGCATGAACCGTTAGAGATCATTCAAACTTTCAAATAGTTGGGATTTTATTTCAGCCAAAAGTATAGGTGGGAGAAATATTTGGAGAGGCTCCAAGGAGGATCAAAGGTGGTATTAATTCTAAAAAACAAGTGTCTATCAACACATATATGTTACTAGAAAATGATCAAATTGATATCCTTGAAACATTTCATGCTAGTTATGCTCTATAGTAGTGAAATATGGGAACCAAGCATGTCAAAATTTCAAAGAGAAAATGAGGAAAAATAGAGAAGTTACAAAATAAAATCCTTTATGTCCTATGAAATAAATGTACCACATAGCTAAAGTTCTAAATGCTATGCAAAATGGAAGCACAACTATTGCTGATGTTATAGAACAAGCATTTAACAATAAGAAGATGTAGTTTGAGGTTGTAAATGAAATGTTGGACGCCTAGATGAAGTCTGTTGTATATTGATTCAAAGCTGTAATTTTCTCAAAATAAATTAATGGCACAAATGAATTTAGAGGACATGTTGCTGTAACCAGATATTTTCTAGCAAGTGTGCCATATCCACTTGATAGTAACATAATTGACTATGGATCATGATTAATGCAACACTTGGATTTCATCTACGAAAAGTAAAGGAGATAACAAGGAGGACAAGGATGATGTACCACATAGCTAAAGTTCTAAATGCTATGGAAAATGGAAGTACAAACATTGTTGATGCTATAGAACAAGGATTTAACAATAAGAATATGTAGTTTGAGCTTGTAAATGAAATGTTGGACGCCTAGATGAAGTCTGTTGTGTATTGATTCAAAGTTGTAATTTTCTCAAAATAAATTTATGGTACAAATGAATTCATAGGACATGTTGCTGTAACTAGATATTTTCTAGCAGGTGTGCCATATCCACTTAATAGTAAAAGAATCGACTATGGATCATGATTAAGGCAACACTTGGATTTCACCTACAAAAAGTAGAGGAGATAACAAGGAGGACAAGGATGATGTACCACATAGCTAAAGTTATAAATTCTATGGAAAATGGAAGCACAACCATTGTTGATGTTATAAAACAATGATTTAACAATAAGAAGATGTAAATGAAATGTTGGACGCCTAGATGAAGTCTGTTGTATATTGATTAAGAGTTGTAATTTTCTCAAAATAAATTAATGGCACAAATGAATTCAAAGGACATGTTGTTTTAACCATCTATGCTCTGCAAGAGTGAATATAACCTAATATTTTAAAACTAGGCTAGCCTAACTATATTAGAAGAAAAAACACTAATATGTAAGTATCCTAAAGTTCTATCTCAATTCCTTCTAATTATTATGGGAAGAAACTATTGATCTATACACTTCAAACAAAACTATCCCACCTCAATCTTTGTTAAGTAGAAATAGAATTTGGAAAGAGTGTAACCTGCCAATAAGCCAATGGCTGAATGATTTTAGCCAGAATTAGCCATTGCACGCCATAACCTAGCAATATTGTTTTATGATCATGTGATTAATGACATATCGCTAAAGTATAACCTTGATATGTATGAGCTTCTTAGAACATGCTTATACATCATGACTAAGAAGTAACCTCAAGTAATGCAATCTACTAACACACTTGAAGTGAATTATTACCCTTATATTGAAACTACATGTTGTTGTAACCATATATTTTCTAGCAGGTGTGCCATATCCACTTGATAGTAATAGAATTGACTATGGATCATGATTAATGTAAAAATTGGATTTCACCTACGAAAAAGGTATATGGATGATAATAGGAGCTATGATTTGACTCCTCAACAAGATATACAACAAATAATATTGGATGCAAAGAACCATTGCCTTCATCCAACCACGGCTTTGAAAATTCTTTTCAATAGAAAAAAGTGTGCACATTTACTGAGTGGAACAACATCATACTAATCAAATAATCCCTTAATTCAAAGCTCTACAAATCCTAAATACTATCAAAATAATCAAATAGATAACTCAGACGAACAAGAGGAGCTCCTGCTTATATCTCTTTGACAACTTGCAAGGAGGAAGTTTATTACAACTCTATAGGAGGAAGGTTGGAACCTCTGAATAAACACGGGTGAAGACCACTTTAGATGTTCTTGCTGGTCTGGAGGACGACGCCAACCAATAGATAGACCGAGGGTGGGGCAGGGGGTGAATAACATAGACTATGTGCTTTTTTCAGCTATGTGCCCGGGTTGAGGCTATGTGCCAAGAAATGCAGTATAAACATTATAACTAGAAAGTTATAAGTTAGACTGAGGAATTCTACAACAATGTGTGATTGGAAATATTATTTCGATTTCATGTTACCTATGAAACTAAGAAAGCATGGAAATTTGGGTTACGTAATGTGAAGGTGTGGTAGTGTTTATTACAAAGTTAATAGATTAGATAAAGAGAATTCATAAGAAGAAGTGACATTTGTAAGCATTTTCTAAAAAAAGAGGTCATAGGAGTACCTGGAAATTTGGAGATGCTGATGAAAAGAGCCAGGAGATCGCCGAAGACGTTGCAGAAAGAGAAAACAAAAAACGGAGCAAAATTAAAACCTACGAACAAAAAAACAGAGAATTAAAATTAAAACCAACAAAAAAATACACAAAAAAATAAACATATTCGACCAACAGGTTTCTTACCTTGTAGCTTTCCCACAGATGTTGACGACAAGAGCCAAGAGATTGCTGAAGACGTCGCAGAGAGAGAAAACAAAACAACAGAGTAGAATTAAAACTTGCGAACAAAAAATAGAGAATTACAATTAAAACCAACAAAACAAATACAAGAAAAAATAAAGAGATGACACAAAGAAACAACTTTCTCACCTCAC
Source organism: Pinus albicaulis (assembly GCA_034641835.2). Classification (NCBI taxonomy): domain Eukaryota; kingdom Viridiplantae; phylum Streptophyta; class Pinopsida; order Pinales; family Pinaceae; genus Pinus; species Pinus albicaulis. The sequence goes on along the minus strand of JAXQQM020062967.1, from coordinate 467,446 downwards.
AGCTTTCGCATAGATGCGAGAAACAACAACAAAAAACAGACCTTGCAATAGATGACATAGAGCAACATCTTTCTCACATCGTAGCTTTCGCATAGATGCTAGAAACTGCAACTGAAAATATACCTCGCAATAGAAAATAGTAACAAGCACCTCGTAATAGTAACAACAAACACAGTAACAGACCTCGCAAAATAAAACAGTAACAAGCACCTCGCAATACCAACAACAAAGAAAGTAACAAGCCTGAAACCTATAAAGGTTTACATGTCGGTATATTTATAAGCCAAAGTTCAACCAAACTATTAGTCTAGCCGAACTATTAGTCCGTCTGAACTATTAGGTTGGTCAAACTTTGGTTGCTAGTTTTCCCATCTCGACCAAAAATATGTTTTCCCACATCGTCAATACATCGTCAATGTAAATGACAAAATTAGTTTGACCGAACTAATTTCGAAACTTCAGCTTAACTTTCAAACAGTTTTGCCAAACTTTTATAAAATTTCGGCTAAAATGTTGGGAAAATGAATTTTCCTCCCGCGTTTCTCACAAAAGTGTAACCCACCTTCGTGGACCATGCAGTTTATGATTTTTCTTTTGTACAAGTCTTCATAGCATGATGATTCTTTTACTAATAAAGTTTTTTTGTGTGTATTATTCTTCCCAGCGTTCAATATTATACTGGTGGAGTGGATGGAATTATTCTTAAGGAGGGTGTGCTCTTCTCATCTTCAAAAATGGCTTCACAATGATCAAGGTGGCTGGATATTCTGTTCTATGGGTGAAAAAGGAATTGATGTTAAGTTTTGATGTGACTATACAAGTTGCTACAAGAGGAATCCTCTTATGTAGCAGTAATTTAATTCATCTTCAAGACACCATTACTAGATGTGGGATTTATGAAAAGTCATAAGAGCTATAAGGACAAGGTTACACTCATCAAGAGGTGGTGTAGGTGGTGGAAAAGTTGATGAAATAAAATTTTCTAATTTTTTCATGTAAGGCAGAGTGGAATTTGAGGATAAATTTTTCTAGATGGAGTGTAAAGGTGATGGAAGGGGTGTTGGGGGACCTCGCTCAACCTTCTCTAAACAATAAATGATATTTTGACCCCTTCCCCCAATAAAATCTGCTTCCTGTAGCATCTACATGACTTCCTGTAGCATTTCAGGGCAACTCCCTTGTAGCAGATCTTTTTATCCATAACTATCAAACGGTAGATTGTACTAACCTGAAATGTTTTGAGCATGTTACCATCATCCTTATGCACCTCCCCATAAAACATATCAATGACTGGATGCATGAATCTTGAGAAAAAAAAATGGTTGTAGGTGACGGAGTTCAATTTCTCACAAAGTGTGCAACAAAATTTGCTGAAATTGTTTGAGCATGTTACTATCATCCATATGCATATCCCCATGAAACAAATTAGAAAATGGATGCAAGTTTTTCAAGAAATAATAAAAAAATATTTGTGCTAAAAAACATGACTTCTTGTGGAAAAAACATGTTTTTTTGTAGCATTTTAGGACAACGAGGAAAATAAATGAGAAAAGCTTGGCATTGGTGGGTGGACATTGGAAATGGATGATGATGATGTATTGGCATGACATTGTCATTTTGGAGCATCTGAGAAAATGAAGAGAAAGCCCAAGTTTGACTTGCTTTGACTAGATTTTTGACCAACTTTTTCTTTTGGTGCCAACTTGTTTTTTGTTGCTTGCAAAGGTTGGAGAGAACCTGCATGCATTAGATACGAATACGTGGAGCAAATAAATTTTTTTCTTTTCATTTTTCTTTTTTTCCTTTTTTATTAGGCCTACTAGTTGCCTCAATGAGGTTTTCAACTAGTAGGTCTTCCTAGGTGCCTCAAAGGAGGTTTTCACCTAGGGTCTTTTCTTTTTCTCTTATTTTCTCTTTTTTCCAACGCATTGACCATCTCATGGCGGTTTTAAATCAGTGAAACAACCTCAAGTGCCTCAAAAGAGGTTTTCACCTAAGATTTTATTCTTTTCTTTTTTTCTCTTTTTCCATTTTATTATTATTTTTTCTATCCTACTCTACTTGAAAAAACAAAATCTCTTTCAAGTATAGGAATAATTCCAATGGAGCAATGTGCACATCAATATGATATATAGAATCATATGTAGATTTTGGGCCGAGGAAAAGGTACATTTTACCCCTATCTTTAGCGTGATTTATCATTAAATTTTATATGTTTTCCCCCTTTTTAGAAATAAATCAAAGGAGAATAATGTAAAAGTAGGGTAAAATGAATTATTAATAAAAGGTGTGTTTAATATTATGAAAACTAAATTTTGTTGTATTTATTGATAGGGAATCGAAACAAACCAACTGCTGACCAAAACGACCAAACAACAACAGTTAAGAAAATTAAATGGAATTGCGTTGGTTCCTATGAATCAACAAAATATGTAGAGACACACCTATTCTTGAAGCATTCAGTTGATGGCTACGAAGCCTCAGTATCTCCTAATCCTGAGGATTCGTTATTCTATTTTGTTTCTCTTTTAAGTTATAAAAGGCTATAGGTGAAAAAAACAAAGAGTTTTTGTTGACGTATTATAATTTCCTGTAATAAAATTATTCATACAAAACCTTCAAACTCGTGATGATGTACCGCTCCATTGATTAATGAAGAAGCTGGTGTTTTCTTTATAAGCGAATTCCAAGTAGTTCTTGGTAGAAGACTTCTAGAGGCTTTGGGCCCGATCCTTGAGAGTTCTCCTGCTATTTTGTGTTATATGTTTATTTCCTAACTCTCGCAATTTAGTTATTATTTGTGCTTTGTAGAATTACCATTTGATTCATTAATCGCAAGTGTGATGTGTTAAAATTTCCTTTTCAATAGGTTGAATTTATCATTGATGTTACTTTATTATTGAGTGACACCTTTACATTCATCATATTGATTTCAGCGTGATTAAGTAGTTGTTGTTCATTTCTGCATCTAGTTATTTCTTAAATCTTTCCATCATAAGTGTGAATGTGTGGTTTGCTATTTAATTTTGAATGTTGATATTAGTCGAGTTATAGAGAATTCCATTGCAAAATGTTAAATAATTGATTATTTTTCAATTCATTGAGATCACAGTTCAATTCATTAAGACTGTTGTTCAATTCATTAAGCATGTTGTTCAGTTGCAAAAGATCCTTTATTTTAGCATCGAGTGTTTACTTCTCCATAGGTTTAGATTAAGAATTTATTCCTTTGATTGATTTGAAGTATTTCATAGTTTACTTTAAGTTGGTTGATTGAAATTCGAGAATTAGATAATATTTCTTACAACGATCTAGAGTAATTGACCTTTGATTTCACTCGCATATATTTTGCTCGCACTCATGAAATAAAAAGACTTGCCCTGGGTTGATGATTAATGTGAGCATTAAGGTTACCTTTAACATTAACCTTATTGACCCAACATTTTGGTGTTGTTTCCAGGGAGAATGTTTAGAAGTGATGTCTTTTATTTTTCCTTTTGCCGTGAAAGAATTGGGTATTGAAAACGAGAGGTAAGAACCTGCATAATAGCAAGCAAAACGCTTTCTCTCTAGCCCGCTTCTCAGCAATTGTGCAGAGGTTAAATAGGATAGGTGTTTGTTTTTTTTTTTCTATGAATGACTAGGAAGAAAAATATATAATTAGATCGAAACCCCCCACATAAATCCACAAAACCCAAGGGATTGGTGGTCCTTGGAAAAACAACATTCATAGACGAAATCATAAGGAAAACTGAATCCCAGGCATCTGTAGGACCCAAAATAATTTCTGAAAAGAGTCCTACTACAATCCCTCAGGCAGTCGCCTCACCATCTATAGCCCATGCCGAAGATCCATAGGAAAACTGAAGGGTTTGAACGAAGCTTTCAGACTATAAAAAATTTGAGTCATGGCCCTTCACGAGAGGGAAATTCTTGCAATTTGCAAGAAGTAAAGGAAGAAACTAGTAGTGTGGTAAATATAAAAACTCTAGAGCCTCAATCTCCCGAAATAGTGGTTGAGACAGAGGTACCCAATATTCTAGATCGAGTTAGTGCTGCAAGGCCTCCTCCAAATCTACCTCCTAATTCCACTCAAATTATTATCCCAGACCAGGAAATTCCTAAAGGTTATTGGCACATCTTTCATCAGATGGTGCATAACCAAAACCGTAGATAGACATCAAAATTGGAGTATCCCATTGTTGATCTGACTGCAAATTCCCCAATGAAATCTATCCCATTACAAAACATCCCCACCTTCCATGGACTGAATTCAGAAGATCCGAATCCATTTTTATTTGAATTTGATTTTCTATGTAGGGGATATGACTACACCACTGACCCTCAAAAACTGAAACTTTTCCCCTCTACATTGAAGGGAGTAGCTCTACGCTGGTTTATGGGGCTCGGTGGGGGAACCATTAATATTTGGGATTAGATGAAAAACTCTTTTCTTAATAAATACCAAGATTACTGTCGGACTTGAGAACTAAAAGATGAAATATTCAACATATCTACAAAAGACAATGAGACCTTAGAAGAATATTTTGAACTATTTCAATATAATTTGCAAAGATCTCCATATACCAAATTGTCTAAGGATATCTTAAAAGCAACAATGGTTAAAGGAATGAAGAAAGAATGGGTAGAAACACTTAATATAATGGAAAAAGGGGAAATATATCAAGAATATTATGATGCCATTATTGCATTGTGTATCAGGTGATCTCGAGTTAGTACGTAGAATAGGCCAACTGGATGGGTTTCAGTTACTAGGAATTACAAACAGTTACGTGGAAGCGTGACCAGAGCAGAATTCAGTAATCTCTGAGAATATTTCAAAACTGATATCTTGGGCACCCTCACAACATAGCTAGATGTCCTCCAAGCCAAGAAGAAGCAAGCTTTAAAAGAACAGAACTTGGCTATTTTTTGTCCATGTTGTTGGAAGAAGAAAAACCAATGGGAGTATCCATTAGACATGGTCTAGAAATGTGCTATCTGTACCAAGGACCATGCCACTGAACAGTTCCCTTCACTCCCAGGGTTGAAAGCGATTTTCAAAGAAGTAGAAGAAGAAATAGAACTAGTGTATCTAATGAATCAACGTCAACATTGGAAAGCACAACCAGGTATGTCACAAGACCCGTCTCAGTTCTTACCTTCTTCACAATTTAATCAAAATAACTCTAGGATAGCATGGAAAGCTAATCACCTTTTTCTTCTTGGCCATCCCAATCATTTTCCATGCCCCCTTGGAGGACTCAATCCTCTCCAGGTAATGGTTGGCCAATTTTTCCTTTCTCTCCTCCATACTAGCTAAACAATCCATATCAATCCCAGTGGCCTACCTCCACCTCAAAAAATACAAATTGGTCTCAAAACTGGTAGCAACCCCTAGGAATAATAAATTTACCTATGGGAATAGGGGCTCAAAATCAACCCACATTACCAGCTCCATACCTCGTACAAAAAAATCCTCATCCTATTATACGCCCTCAACTTCCAGCTCAACCAAATCCTAATCCTAGTAACAGACCGGTTCAACTGATCCAGATTGTTGAGAATCTAGAATCTGAAACTGAACAGAAGGAATGTAATTAAATTAAGCTGAGATCAAGGTGTGTTATTTCACCTAAGGGAGGTACTGCCCTAGCCAAAATTGAGTCTGAAATTCTAACAATACCTAAACAACCAACTATGACTGAAACAAATATAGAATAGGGGAGGGACATAGTCGACCAAAGAGATTTATAATACCCAAGCCAATTTTCTCTTAAAATTTTGATCTTATAGGGGAATTAAAAAAGCTTTGCATTAAAATTCCTCTCCTACAGGCTATACAAGACATCCCTATCTATGTTAAAACAATTAAATAATTGTGTAAAAAAACCTATGAGGAAAGCAAAGACTTTATCAATTGTTCATGTAGTAGGGCCATTGTCAGATTTACTTTTGGGTAAAGAAACACCAATAAAATATGAGGATCCAGGAAACCCCATACTCACAGTCCAGATCTAGGGCACTCCTTTTCAAACACGTTAGTTGATTTGGGGGCAAATATTAACATTTTAGCTACAGAAACCTGTGAAACACTGGGTATAATAGCCTTGGAACCCACCTCTACCTTGATGGAACTTGCTGACCGATATGTTGTTAAACCAGAGGGTAGATTATAGGATATCCTAGTTTTTGTGGAATCATGGGAATACCCGGCCAATTTTTTAGTTATTTACCCAAAAGGTAGATTAGACGGACATCCCCTAGTACTAGGATGACCTTGGTTAGCGATGACCAATTCTTACATAGGTTGTTGAATAGGAAACATGACCATTTCTAGAGGATATGCCATAAAGAATATTGCTATATATATCCCCCTACCAAACCAAGTCTTCCCATTGTAAATATCCACAAACAACCACATACATATTGGGAACAAAAAATTTGTTCACCATTGACAATAGTTGAAGCACTCGAATTCAAATATCAAACTGAAGATTATGTGATCAATAAATTTATAAACCAACCATATGCTTCAGGGAATTTAAAGTGCCAAATGTTAAAAGAAGTTTCTTGATAACAAAGCACAAGAAGACCCCCTAACAGATATTGATGACCAGCACATACCCATGACTGTTGTTCGTAAAATTATGCCAATTGAAATCGAGTCAGGTAAAATTTTGAATATCAATGGCAGTCTGGATAGTGACCAACAACAAAATCTCCTTAAAGTCTTGCAAAAATATAAAGGAGCATTTTCTTGGGACTACCCAGACATGAAGGGTATAGATCTTCAACTGTGCACACATCATATTTACATTGAAAATGATGCTCGCCCTATTCGGCAGCCTCAGCGAAGGCTAAACCCACATATGAAAGATATTTTAAAAGACGAATTAAAGAAGCTCCTAGATGTAAATTTCATTTATCCTATTTCAGACAACAAATGGGTCTCTCCATTAGTGGTTGTTCCTAAAAAGAATGGTAAGTGGCGAATCTGTGCGGATTACAGAGAGCTGAAAAAAGCCACATAGAAGGACCACTTCCCCCTCCCCTTTATTGATCAGGTCCTCAATACATTGGCAAGGAAGCGATTATTTTCCTTTCTTGATGGTTTTAGTGGTTACAATAAAATCTAGATAGCCCCTGAAGACCAAGATAAAACAACCATCTCCTAGCCCTGGGGTACATTTTCCTATATAGTATTACCATTCAGTTTATGTAATGCCCCAACAACATTTCAAAGGGTCATACTTAGTATTTTTTTCTGATTTAATAAACAAAGGGCTCGAGATCTACATGGATGAATTTATTCCATATGGGTATAACTTCGATCAGGCATTTCAAACATTGGAAAAAGTATTGATGTAATGCTACCATATTATGCTTAAGAAATGAAAAGTGTCACATGATGATGACCGAAGGCGTCATCCTAGGACACTACATCTCTACGGTTGGAGTACAGGTACATCCGGAAAAGATAGAGGCAATTATCTTATTATCCACACCTTGTACTCAGATAGAGGTACGTATTTACCTTGGATATGCAGGTTACTATCGTAGGTTTATAAAGAATTTTTCACAAATTGATGCGCCTTTTTATGCATTAACTGGAAATGTTGAATTCCATTGGTTTGAAAAATGTGACACTGCTTTCTCATATTTGAAGAAACTAGTCTCGACTGCACCAGTATTGTGTGGACCCAATTGGGAGCTGACCTTTCATATTTCCTCGAATGCATCAGATACAATGATAGGAGCATTTCTCGATCAAGAGGAGGAAAAGAATCCCTACGCTATTTAATATATGAGCAAGAATCTTACTCCTATTGAACCAAATTACACAATGATCGAAAAGGAATTCTTGGATGTCATTTATGCTCTAAATAAATTTAGACATTACATAACTACTATCAAGTATTCCTGGATACCGATCATTCTACCATTAGATATTTCTATTACAAATGGAAGAGTGACTCATTGGTTGTTTCTTTTACAAGAGTTCGATATAAATATTAAGGACTGTCCAGGGAAGGAGAACATAGTTGCATATTTCTCGTCTAGAGTCCCAAAGACAAATGACCCACTAGTAGTAGATGATCATTTTCTTGATGAACATTTTTTTGTTGTGCAGTAAAAGCACCATGATACGCAGATGTAGTGAATTATCTGGTAGTAGGAAACCTACCAAGACACTTGACAACAAAGGAATGGAAGCTAATTTTTCAAAGCAGTGCTAGATTCTCCTGGATTGGTGGCTGTATTTTCCATACAGGAGGTGATATGCATATACGCAGATGCATTCTAGAAGATGAGATTCATGACATCTTGAAGGCTTGCCATGACGAACCATGTGGTGGACATTTTGCAGATTGCAGGAAAAGGCACAAAGTATTACAAATGGGTTACTATTGGCCCAAATGTTTTAAAGATTCAAATAAATATGTGAAAGCTTGAGATAGTTTCCAAAGAATGGGCCACCCTAGAAAATCCAACGAGATTCCATTGCATCCACAGTTGGCAGTAGAACCTTTCGAACAACGGGCATTGGAATTTGTTGGGCCATTCAACCCGCCATCGAATCAGAAGGCCTACATACTCGTTGCCACAGACTACATGACGAAGTGGGTAGAAAGAGTGGCTTTGACAAGAGCTATAGAAGAGTCTGTGATTAATTTTCTGTTTGAGTTATTTGTGTGGTATGGCTTACCCAGGGAAGTGATAACTGATGGAGGGCCATGGTTTGTAGGAAATAAAATTACGGCCACTCTACAGAACCACCATGCCACTCATAGAGTCACCTCTACCTACCACCCGCAGGTGAACGGGCAGGTTGAAAGCACGAATAAATTCATTGAGGAAATTCTCACTAAAACAGTCTCAACACATCGTAGGGATTTTGCTACTAGACTGTCAGAGGCCTTGTAGGCTCATCGCACAACTTGGTGAAACACCACCGGATATTCTTCGTACCACCTAGTATTTGGAAAGGAACCAATTTTCCCCATTGAATTTGAGATAAAGACTCTTAGAAAAGCCCAGGAAGGGGGGCTGGATTTGATGATGGCCCAAGTTAGAAGAATCCAACAGATAAATGAATTAGATGAAGCATGACTACTTAATCTATAGTGCACTACAACTATTCAGCAGCAACGGACTAAGTGGCATGACAACCTCATAAAATATAAGACATTCCAGAAAGGATATTGAGCACTCATATATGACTCCAGATTCCAAGAATTCTTGAGTAAGTTACAAACAAGGTGGTTCGGGCCATATGAAATTCAAGAAGTGCACAGCAACGGTACCATTACCTTGACCACCATAGATGGATCTGAATCTACCTTTCGAGTCAATGGACACCGGGTGCGCCTCTATCATAGACCACTTACAAAAGAGTCTTTCTACTAGCATGTGCATGACAATCCTACTATCCAGATTTTAGCTACATGGAATAATGGCCCAATAGCTTTAAGTTCATAAAATGTTTTACTTCCTCTTGTAAATAGTGTATTTATGCTTCCTACATTTAATGGTAATTTATAGTTCTTTTCATCACTGTATAAAAGAATTCCATTTTCTTTCTTTTTTATTGTTTTATTTTTCACAACCACGTTCTTTTTCTTTTATGTGTTTGATTTCTTTTGATGTTCAATCCATTAAACAGTTGGTGTTCAATTGATTGAACAAATGTCGTTCAATCCAATTGAACGACTGTTTTTTTTTAGCATGTTTTTTATTCTTTGTCGTTCAATCCATTGAATAGTTGTTGTTCAATTGATTGAACAATTGTTGTTCAATCTAATTGAACGAATGTGTTTTTAGTGTATTTTTATTTTCATTTTTGTTGTTCAATCCATTGAAAAATTGATGTTCAATTGATTGAACAATTTTTGTTCAATCCAATTGAATGACTATTTTTTTGTAGCGTGTTTTTATCTTTGTTTTTCAATCCATTGAATAATTGTTGTTCAATCGATTGAACAGATGTCGTTCAGTCCAATTGAACGACTGTGTTTTTTTAGCATGTTTTTTTTCAAAAAAACAAATTTGTTGTTCAAAGTAGCAAATTTTTGTCTTTTGTCTTTTGATGATTTCCTTTTAATATCCACTCTTCCTTTACACGTTCTTGCCATAAAACCCATTTTATAAAAGAGGAAATTTCACTTAAGAAGAGAAAAAAAGTGATATTACTAATATTATGTTTTTATTGAAATTTTGATGGACATCTCTACTTTGGAAGCTAACATGGTTTATCTATATAATGAATGGCTTGATATCTCCTTTTCAGACATATCATCACACAATTCATTATCATAGTTTTCTGCTGGTGTATCTTTTTACACTCTCAAGTGGCAATTCTCTTTGGCATGAGGATATAGGAATAAGAGCATCATTTGTATTGGCATTATTTTTACTTCTTAAACCATCCCTAACACTTAATAAGTTAATGAGCCTCCCTCCATTTATAATAAAAAGAAAATATATCTCTATGTGAAATTTTTTAAAGAAGAGAGAATAGGGGGTCTCATTATGAGCCAGCCTATCATGATCATGAGGATCTAACATGTGACATTCCCACAATGGCCACCACACTAGGGTAGTGACCTTCTCGACATCTAAAACTTCTTGAAGGACATGATGTCTCATCACGAGCCAGCCTCATCACTCTGTTAAATCCCTGTGAATGGCATTATGACTATCTGGCCACCACACCAGCATAGTGGTATCTCCACAAAATAAGAAAAATGTCTACTTTTAAATAGAGGATTCTGGCTCATTCCTCGGTTAAAATAGCAACCTTATCAAGGCTATGGATGCCTACTAGAAGCAATGTCTCTGCTTGTGGTATTGGAGTATTTTTTGTAGCAGTCAATTATTTTTATATGCCCCTATTTGCTATTGATCCATTCCTGAAGAAGAATTCACTGTCTGACTCAGTGTTATCATTATCAAAACCTATATGCATAATCAACTATGGTTTTAAATGAGTTATCTTATCATGCCAAATTCAGTGATAACAACATCAATCATAATTTGTCACTTGTCGTGCTTCCGTCATATTATGCCATTAAAATAGGAAATATTTTTCATAATGATAGCTACTCTGCTTTTCTCCCATTTTGGTCATTTCCACCTGATGTACATTTGCGATGATTGCCAAATTATGAGTTCTACTTCATGTGCATTCATGATTTCTACCAAATTTCCTCTTTTCTTGTGCTTGAAGGTCATGGACGCCCTTCTCTCATTGGAGGGGGTATGAATACTCATAATAAACAGGCATGTGAATTAACCATGCGAATCCCTTCAGAGATATTGATTGGACAATAGAATCGTTGGATTAACTTCATGCAGTCATATTTCTAATAATATATTTTATAAGAGCCACATGGAGTGTTTGTATTGTTTCTAACTAATAGAGACGAATGAAGTAGAAGGGTGAAGAAACCAGTTCCGAAAATATAGTAGCTATGGGTGGAAATTATCTTCACAATGAACGCACAATCTTTCAAGTCTTAGAATTAGCTCATACCATTCTCCAACAAGATGGTTGGATTTCATACCTGAACAGACTACAAGGGTTTAATACGAAGAAAGAAATTGAATTCCTGTAGAATCTGTGTTTGTGCTCAACCTAGTGTTCCTAAATTGAGTTCATTAATTGTTAACTAGGGTTGGTAAACTGCTGAAGTGTGGTGCACTATATGTGCCTAGGTATTTGTTTCTCACTACGTTGTGTTTAGTGTTTTCTGATGTTTTTGGTTTTATTGTTTTATGTTTGAAAAGGGAAAGAACTAAATGTTGGTGAAAAGAAGCTATTGGCCTAAACTATGGATGGTAAATAACAAATGCAAATACTAAAACAGAGCAAAGCTTAAACTATGGCTAGCAAACAAAAAATGCAAAGATTGATAATGACTTCAAGGAAATAAATCACAACATGAGCTTAAACTTATCCAATTCATTCATTAAATATGTGTTGGAAGAGCTTGAGAAATGGACAAGTTAAGTGTAAATTAATTTCTCCTAACTAAAAAATCAAACAATCAACTTACAATGTTACAACATCTCATCCATGGTTAAATATTTATTGGAACATATTTGGAAAAGAAAATTTGTAGCATAGTAAGATTTCTATTCTAAACTAGCTTCTAATTCTGTTCTACAACTCAATCTAGCAACACTAGGCCTCACTCAAAAGTTATAGCTTTCTTTTTAAAATAGTCTTTGAGAAAAGGCTTATTTGTGAAATAGTAAAAAGGTTGCAAAATACTCCAGGTCTTAGACTGATACTAACTTCTGTCCAAATGATTATGTATTAATATGAGTTTGGAACAAAAGAAGTTTTGTAAATAATGAAGACCATGGTATTTAAATTTAACAACTAATACAATTTAAAAAATGCAATGGATAACAACTAAACTAGAGTGCTAATACAGTGAGCTAAGACTAAACTAGAGTGCTACTAGTCCACTTGAAGTACAGTGAACAGTGTTAAATTACAATGCCATTATCAAACTTGAATTGTAGTGACAGAGCTGAACTAAATGCATTCTAACTCCGGAGTGTTGTAACTAAATTAACATGAAATTAGTCTATGGAATTCTACAGTCCATCTCGTTCAATATGAATGATATTTTGGAAGAGTTTGTAAAACAAGTATGGTTGTATTATTCAATGAAATTGATCATAAACATAAGACTGAAAGCAAATACAACTAGAATCTAAGACACCACAGCTATTTCTTATTCGTTGTTAATAGTATTTTTGAAGAGTTTGTAAGAGTAAGACCGCTGTGACACTTAGTGTAAACAAGCAAATAAAACCTACAATACCACAGTTATGCCTTATTCATCATGATGATATTTTGGAAGAGTTTATTAGAGTAAGTCTAAATGTGATAATTAATGAAAGGAAATGCAACCAAAAACCTACAATACCACAGCTATGCCTTGTTCATCGTAATGATATTTTGGAAGAGTTTATTAGAGTAAGTATAGCTGTGATAATTAATGTAAACAAGTATGAACATAAACTTCAGAAACTTGCCTAAACTGGAAATGAAAACGAGACTAAAATACTTATCTAAACTGTATAAACAAGGCTTCTCAGGAGGCAGGGGTCCTCTACCACCGGAGTAGCACGAAATCTACTTCAAGATTCACTCAACGCTTTCAAGGAAATGATACTTCTTGCATTAAAAGAGAAATTTCTTCAAAATAGAGTATTTTCGTACTTCAGAAATCTAGCAGTAAAACACAAAATCTAACCTTGTCCCTTGGTTTCCCGAGCCATATTTATAATCAAAATTACATAACTGTCTTGAGATAACCTAGGGATAATTGTCTTTCCAAATAAAAACCAAACTAGGACTCTGATGGTGGTCACGTAATAGAATTAAGGGCATTTGGACTGTCCTTGTTCTATTAGGAGTCTCTCTCCTAGTTTGACTTCCCACTTACATAACCGCCTACAGAATTATGTTCAAGCTTCGTGGAGAAAAAAAAATGATGAGGGCATGATGTGGAATACACCCATATGTTTTTTTCTCCAAGATGACACCTGGAACCTGCGTAGACATAAAGACAGCTGCAAAATCAGCCACTAGCTATAGAATGCCTGCATTCTGTAGCTAAATCTAGTTCAAACAGTACTACAATGACAAAATCATAAAAACATAGAAAGTTAGTCATGATATTCATTCTTAAAGCAATTTTAAATAATTTCATTGATCATTTGAGCCTGTGATTAGTAATGGACAAAAGAAATGGAGTGGAATGTGGTGGAAGAAAGAACAGTCTTGGAGCTCAACATACCCCCACTGCGAAATTCTTGCATGTCCTCATGCAATTATTCCATGAACCCTGAGACCTCTGCAAGAAAATCCAACCCTCTTCTTATGCTTTGCCTGGCTATCAAAGGCCTTCTGGGCTTCCTGATGACTAACTTGAACCTTAAATTGGTAAGTGCCCTGGTTAACTTTTTATTTCTCTTCTTCAATTTTTCACTGGCCTTATACAACTTTTGCATTTGTAGAGATAGAGTTGAATTCATATCAGTTTTCAGTTTAACCTGCTCTCTCAAAATTTTATTCTCATTCTTGATATACCTGTTGAGTACTTCTAACTCATACCTATCTCTTCTTAGCATATCAATTTCAGACTTTGGTGGGCTAGGGGTTCTGTCTCTACTTTTTGAAGCTCTTCTCTCCAATGACTCAATATAGTTGTAAATTTCCTGCTGTGCAGGGTCTATTTCAGGGGTTTCTTCATCAAAATCCTGCTCAGTAGGTGTTTCTTCGTCTTCTATGTTTATGACTCCAGTTTGTTTAACTTTTTTTTTCTTTAGTATCCCCCTCAGTTTGTGGCTCCTCCTCAATTGAGATGGCCCTTCTCCTTTCTCTCTGGAAAATTTTCTTATGATCCTCTCTTTCTTAAGCTGCTTCTTAATCTGAACTAATTTTTCAGAAACCATTTCTTCACTGCTTTCTTGTATTGTTTTACCAGTTTCAGTTTTGGAGGATTTCCATTTTTTCTTCTTTTTGTACGTTTATCTTCAGGTGGAGGTTCCTTTGGTTCCTCAAAGTGATTTCTCACCAAGAAGTTATCCCAAGTATCTCCCATTTTTGCTAAATGATGTTCAATTAAAATATTGACTAAACCATGGTGGTATAAGGTTGTCTCCAGAAATTGAATTCTCTTTTGAACACTTGAAGTCATTTTCTTTAAACTTTGAAGCAAGAAAAAGGGAAAATTAAGTTCTTCTTCTAGGAAATGCATTATCAATCGAATATGGTAAACATAGAAAGTACCATATCTACCTTCACAAGTGATGAATTTTTGTAGGATAAGCAACATGTTCCTCCATTTTTTCTTTAATGTAGAGCTAGGGATACCCTTTTTAAAAACAATGACATCCATACCTAGTGACTTGAGTATCTGCTTCCATGCTTCGTTATGGAATTCTCTATTCTTAAACCACCTTTCTCCTTGTCTAGGCAATCCTGTTACTTCTGCAATAAAAGCCTCTGTGACAGTGAATTTAATATCTCCAACTTTAACCTTGGCTCCATTAAAAGATCTTGCAAAAGTTTTAGTAACCTCTTTGTGGAAGCCACTGAATTTTTCAAGGAATTGCAACCATCCTGCTTGTTGTAAGATTTCTCTGATTTGGGGATAGCCTTCCAAGTACTTAGTGCCAACTGGTTCAGTTCTCACGATGAGGCCCATAACTCTTTTTCAATCTTCAATTCACTAGTCTTCTGCTCACGGTGAGAATGGTCATTAACAAGTTGTTTTTTCTCCACAAATGTTTTCTCTGTTCACGGTGACAATGGTTGTTACAAAGATACCTCTGTCTCACAGACCGAAATGGTTAAAAGTTGGCTACGGGAAGAATGATATGGAGTGATTACGGAATGAATATGATGAGGTGAGGATGATGTATATGAGTTGAAAGATATCTCGGCAGAAAAGACCGTGGAGAGATTTTGTAATGAATTCAAAAATCATCATTAAATGCTTAGTGACGTGACTAATCCAATCACTTCAGCACTTTAACCGTTTAGATTTTGAAATGATGATCGGATATGGGTTTTGAAATGGCGGAATAGAAGGAGTTTTATCCAAAGTTTTTGCGGGAGGTTTGTTAGGCATGATCAACAAAATTAATTAAAACAACTTTTTGAATAATATATAACTGAACTATGCTAAAATTTTTCATGATATGTCACCATAATAATTTCATACCTTTGCCTTTGCTTTGATTTTCTTGTGATCTTCATATGCTTTGTTTTCCCTTGAAAATCATTACTTTTTGAGTCTTCATAACTCCCTTGAATCTGCTTGTTCTTGGATATGCAGGATCATTTTGTTGCAGATCAAATGATTAATAGATAGTGCTTTCAGGCTCTTTGGTTGCAGAATGTCTGTCTGGCTGCAGAATGTCTGACTGGCTGTAGAATGTCTGATTGATTGCAGAATGTACCTGTAGAGAACTTGAAATATGGTTTGAAGCTGGAATGATGAAAGGTTGTATGAAATGAAATAATGAAATATGGTAGGATGGAGTATGAATGAAATGAATAATGGAGTGGAATGGATCACAACTTGTGAAATGGAGTGAAGTATGAGAAGTGGGCTGCAATTCATGATATGTATTATTTAATTGCAGAAAAACATCAAACTTTAAAAATATGGAATTGAAATGAGGTGGATGAAGTATGGAATGAAATGAATGAAATATGGAATGAAGTGAAGTATGAATGAATGAAGTGAAATGGAGTATGGATGAATGAATGAAATGAGATGGACCATAAGTGAAATGGATCTACACTTATGATTTTGTAACAGCTGCTTGCAAAAAAAACAAAATGGAAAAGTTAGTGTCAGAAAAATTCTAATTTTCACTCTATCTTTTCTATATAAACATGCCAATCAGTGATTGGTTTTCATGTTTATACTTTTATTATTATTATTATTATTTTAATATATCTGACTTCAGAAAATTCAATTAAGTTGATGAAGAAGAAAGATTCTTCTTCATTAACTTCACATCACTGTTTTCCTGGAACTTCTTGACAAATTCTTCTCTTGAGAGTGGTTTGTGATACAGCTTCAATCTATGACCATTCACAAGAAAAGTAACCTCTTCTTCATCTATTGTCCTGATTTTTATTACTCCATTGTCAAAAATTATTATAATTTCATATGGCCCAAGCCAATGTGTTTGAAATTTTCCTTGAAAATCCTTGAACTTTGAATCAAACAAGAGAGCTCAGTCACCTTCTTTGAACTTCTTCTCCTTGATGTACTTGTCATGCCATCTAGTCATTTGCTGTTGGAATATACTTGTTTTCTGAACTGCATCTTGTCTGATCTCATCCAATTCATTAATCTGCTCGAATCTGTGCTTTTGTGCCTCTGATAGATCAAGTCCTAGCTGAACTGCCATTTTGAAAGTTTGAATCTGGAACTCTATGGGAAACAAAACTTTCTTTCCATAAAAAATTTCATAAGGAGTATGGCCTGTTGTGCTTCTCCATGTAGTTCTATAGGCCCACAAGGCTTCAAGAAGCCTATCTACCCAATATTTTCTATGTAAATGGACAGTCTTTGTTAGGATCCCTTCAATAACCTTATTAGTAAATTCCACTTGACCATTTTCTTGTGGATGATAGGGAGTAGATTTTCTGTGTCTGATTCTGTACCTCTCCATCATTTGTTCCACTAGCTTTGATGTGAATTAAGCTCCTCGATCTGTAACAATTTCCCTTGGGACACCAAAACAAGTAAAAATATCCTCAAAAATAAAATTAACTACAGATGCTTCAGTAGCAAAAAGTAATGGCTTGGCCTCTACCCATTTAGTAACATAATAAGTGAAAACTAATATATATATATCTCTTTTGTCTTGATGGAGGACTAATAGGTCCTACAAAATCCAAAGCCCATTTTTCAAAAGGTTCAATATGTACCTGAGGCTGCAATGGCATATCGCCTGAAGTAGAAGGTTTCCCTACCCTTTGGCAACTGTCACACCTTTTGACATACTCTTTAACATATTTAAACAGGGATGGCCAATAATATCCTAAATGAAGGAACTTATAAGCTATCCTCTTATCAGCAAAGTGTCTGCCACAAGGTTCATCATGACATGCTTTGAGAATCTCAGGCATCTCATCTTCCCGAACACATCTCCTAATGATAAAATATGGACCTGTCTTGTACAACTCATTAGAAACCCATGAATATTTTGCACTGTCATGAATGCTTTTTCTTTTATCTCTTGCATTCATTATTGAAGGAAATTTTCTTGAAAATAAATAATTAGCAATGTCAGCAAACCAAGGAGTCTGAGTAGAAATTGCAAAAAGATATTCATCAGGAAATTGATCTTCAACTGGAGTGTCATCTTTGATGTTTTGGAGTCTAGATAGGAAATCAGCTACTGTGTTTTATTTTCCAGGCCTATCTAGAATGGTAATGTTGAATTCTTGTAAAAGCAATAACCATCTTATGACTCTGCCATTAGTGACTAATTTATTCATTAGATATCTAATTGTAGAATGATCTGTGTGAACAAAAGTTTCATAGCCTGTTATATAGTGTCTGAATTTGTTTATGGCATGAACAACAACTAAAAACTATTTTTCAGTTACAGTATAGTTTAACTCTGCAGGAGTCAAATTTTTACTGGTATAGTAGATGGCATAAGGAATCAGGTCCTTTTGTCTCAATACTGCTCCTAGAGCTGTATCTGAGGCATCTGTTGAAATATGAAAAGGTAACTTCCATTTAGGTCCCCTTAAAATAGGTGCTTCAGAAATTTTTGTTTTCAGGGTCTCAAAGGCTAACTGGAAATCAAAATTCCAATTGAATTCACAGTCTTTGGTGAGTAATTTGAAGAGTGGAGATGCTATCTTAGTGAATATTTCTATAAATATTCGATAATACCCTGTAAATCCAAGAAAAATCATAACATATTTTTGACAACTTGGAATAGATAAGTTAGAGATGACTTCAACTTTTGACTCATCAACTCTAATCCCATCCCCTGAAATGTGATGTCCTAAAACAATTCCTTCAGTAAACATCATAAAACACTTCTCATGACTAAGTGAAAGATTTTCTTCTTTACATCTTTTTAAGACTTTTTCCAAGTTTTCTAAGGCTTCTTCAAATGTGTTTCCATAAACTGTGAAATCATCCATATATACCTCTACACAATCATGTATTAGATTTGAAAAAATTCTTAATACTGCCCTTTGAAATGTTGCAAGTGCATTGCATAATCCAAATGGCAATACTCGGTAAGCATAGGTACCCCAAGGATAGGTAAATATGGTTTTGTCTTGGTCCTCAAGTGCTACTTGAATTTGATTATAACCACTAAACCCATCTAGAAATGAGAAGTACTTTTTGCCAGCTAAGGTATCTAACACTTGATCTATGAAAGGTAAGGGAAAATGGTATTTAAGAGTAGTTTTATTTAGTTATCGGTAGTCAATACATACCCTCCATTTACCATTTTTCTTTGGCACAATTACCAGAGGAGAAACCTACTGACTATCTGAAATAGGATAGATAAAGTTGACATTCAACAATTTCTGCAATTCTTCTTTAACAATCTCCCTAAGATTTGGATTCATCCGTCTTTGAGGTTGTCTGATTGGTTTACAATTTTCCTCTATGTAGATGTGATGAGTGCAAGTCTTGGGGCTTATCCCTTTCATATCAGTGTACTCCCATGCATATGTAGAAGAATGTCTCTGTAAAATTTTGACTAGCTCTTCTTGTTGAGATTTTTCTAGGTTCTTGTTTATGTTTAAAGTTTTGCCTGGAAATATCTCACTTGTAGAGCTGCCAAATTTATCCATAGAATGAAGAGACATCTGTCTTGATGACAAAAAATCAATGTTGGATTCTTCTTGAAATTGGTCATGTTTATGTTCCAAAGAGGATTCAAAGTTTTCTAAAGTATTCAGAATTTGACTATCTTCACTAATTTCTGAAATTGTGAAGAGAGGTTGTAAGTCTTCTTCATCCTCTATCCATTGAGTATCATCTAAATCTGTAATTGTCCTTGTTGGAGGATACAAAGTCAATTTCTTAGTTGAACTACCATCAGAGATGTACATATCACCGGATCTACAACTAATGAAAGCATCAGCTGTAGCTAACCAAGGTCTTCCTAATATAATAGGATGCCCTCCTAGATTATTTTTAGGAGTTAGGATCATAAAATCCACAGGATACTCCCAAGAATCTAGGGACACTGGAATGTCTTCTATTACCCCATCAGGTTTGATCACAGATCTGTCTGCTAATTGTAATAATGTGGGTGTAAAAAGAAGATTAGGAAGTTTCGGTTTATCCATGATTTGTCTACTCATAATATTGATTGCTGCTCCTAAATCAATAAGTGTGTTTTGGATCTCAATTCCATTGATGTGAATTTTAACAACTGGATTTCCTGGGTCTAGATACTTTGGAATAGAAATCTTACCCATCATGATATCTGCTATTTTTCCTGCCAGTTGAATTTTCTTTGTCTCTCTTATTCTTCTTCTTGTTTTCTTCATGCTCAACTCCTTTATTGTCTTTGCTAAAATGGGAATTTCCTTGATAGCTTGTAATAATGGAATCTTAATACAGACATTTCTTAGCTCATCTAGGAAATCATAATTAGGCACCATAATTTGTTTTTCTACACCTCTATCAATTTGTAATCTTTCTGGAAAGGGAGGTGTAGGAGTGGGTGTTGATGGCTGCTCTAATACAGGAGTTGAAACTATTGGTTCTTTTTGTTTTGATTTTTCAATGTTTGGGTCCTGAAAAGATGTGTCTTCTTCAAGACTTTTATTTTCCCACAGAGAGTCTTCCTCAGAGTTGTATTGTTCTTATATGATCACAGAAGGTTTCCTCTTCTCAAGTATTCTTCCAGACCTAAGTTGAACATAACTAAGGTCTAGAGGAGTAATTAAATAAGTTAGAAACTGTTGGCCTTCTATCATGTATGTATTCTGAGGATTTTTATTGTTGGGGTTTGCTATGGGTTGAGTAGGAAACTGATTTGATTTCTAAGGAAATGGTAATGGAAGTGGTTGATTTTGATGTTGTGGATTTTAAGGATTCTATTGAGGATTTTGAGGAGAAAAATGTGGGTATGGTGGATAGGATGGTGGATATTGATAGTACTGGGAGTATCTTCCATAGGGATTTTGTGCTCCTTTTGCCCAAGCTTGAGATTGATTTTGAAATTGGGGCCAAGGTTGCTGCCAAGAATTCCAATTTGGTGGGGGTTGATTATACATTTGATCATGAAATCCTTGTGTTTGATGTCCTTGCCAAGGCCTTCTAGAGACAAAATTGAGAGATTCTGTGGAACTTGTAGGAGTTTCCTCTTGAAAGACAGCTTTAAGACTAGGAAGTGAAGGACAACTTTTGGTCTCATGTTTTTCTGAACAAATGACACAGATCTCTACAAATTTTGCATCCAAATGACACTCTCTCAAGGCATGCTTCTTTATACATCTGGGACAAAAGATTGCTAAGGCATCAGATTCAAATTTTTGCTTGTTTTGTAACTTAAGGGTGTCTTTTTGTTCACTAAGACTCCCTAAGATGTCATATTTTAATTCATCAATCATATGTCCTATTTCTACCCTGCTTATTGTCCCAGAAGCAAACTTACTTGCCCTTGCAATAGCAGGGTCTCTTGGGCCTTTTACAGTTTTGGATTTCCCTCTTGAAAGGTTAATACATAACTCAGATATTTCAGGTAATGTGAGCTGAGATATATCCCCTTTTCCCATCATGTTAAGGATATCCAACCATTCATCCCTAATTGTTTTCAACAAGAGAGCTTTTAAGGTGTCTTGATCTAAGTTTTCCATTTTTGCTCTTTTGATGTTGTAATGAAATCTCTCCAACAAATCTTCCAAGTTTTCATCCTCTTTTTTTATCATCTTGAACACTTCCTCCTTATGATTAACTGGCATACAATAATCCAAATACCTCTCTAGAAATGCTTGTTTCATGTCTTCCCATGTCCTAATAGAACTGTTGATCAAACTCATAAACCACTTCAATGTTGCTCCTTTCAATGTTGAAGGAAATAGTTTAAGTTTTTGAGAATCTTGTAAGTAGTCATAAGTTCTACATAGGACTTCAAATTCAAATAGGAAGTTTTCAGGATCTTCAGTTTTAAGTCCATAGAAGTTTGGAAGGACAGAGGGTGAAATGTTTTTCATGGTTGTATTGGTTTCTTCATCTACTATAGGAAACCCAAAAGAGCTTCCCATTTCTCTTCTTCCTCTTCCTCTACCTCCTTCTCCTTCTGCACCTCTACCTCTACCTCTACCCCCTCCAAATAATGTGTGTTCTCCATTAAATACTCCTCCTCCCCCTTCTTCTGCCATAGTTGATTTTTCTGTGGAAGTGGAAAAGTTTGTGTCTCTAGCAGGGGTCCTTGAATCTTCTTCTAAGACAGGTTCAGTGGATGAAGTGGAAGATCCTTCTAATGGAATATCTGATCTTAAGTCCTCTGGAAGTCTAGGATCAGTAAAGGATGGAATGTGGGTCTGAGTTGGAGGTGTGCTGACTCTAGGTCTTGATGAAACAAGTGGTGTTCTAGGAATCAAACTTCTGCTTCTTATGAATCTACCCCTTGAGCCTCTCTCTCTATGCATATCATTGTTTTTGGGAGTTAAGAAACAAGGCTACCTAGTTACACTTCCCCGACAACGGCGCCAAAATGTTTGTGCTCAACCTAGTGTTCCTAAATTGAGTTCATTAATTGTTAACCAGGGTTGGTAAATTGCTGAAGTGTGGTGCACTATATGTGCCTAGGTATTTGTTTCTCACTACGTTGTGTTTAGTGTTTTCTGATGTTTTTGGTTTTATTGTTTTATGTTTGAAAAGGGAAAGAACTAAATGTTGGTGAAAAGAAGCTATTGGCCTAAACTATGGATGGTAAATAACAAATGCAAATACTAAAACAGAGCAAAGCTTAAACTATGGCTAGAAAAAAACAAATGCAAATCTTGATAATGACTTCAAGGAAATAAATCACAACATGAGCTTAAACTTATCCAATTCATTCATTAAAGATGTGTTGGAAGAGCTTGAGAAATGGACAAGTTAAGTGTAAATGAAGTTCTCCTAACTAAACAATCAAAGATTTATTGGAACATATTTGGAAAATAATATTTGTATCATAATAAGATTTCTATTCTAAAGTAGCTTCTAATTCTATTCTACAACTCAATCTAGCACCACTAGGCCTCACTCAAAAGTTATAGCTTTCTTTTTAAAATAGTCTTTGAGAAAAGGCTTATTTGTGAAATGGTAAAAAGGTTGCAAAATACTCCAGGTCTTAGAATGATACTAACTTCTGTCCAAATGATTATGTATTAATATGAGGTTGGAACAAAAGAAGTTTTGTAAATAATGAAGACCATGGTATTTAAATTTAACAACTAATACAATTTAAAAAATGCAATGGATAACAACTAAACTAGAGTGCTAATACAGTGAGCTAAGACTAAACTAGAGTGCTACTAGTCCACTTGAAGTACAGTGAACAGTGTTAAATTACAATGCCATTATCAAACTTGAATTGTAGTGATAGAGCTGAACTAAATGCATTCTACCTCCAGAGTGTTGTAACTAAATTAACATGCAATTAGTCTATGGAATTCTACAGTCCATCTCATTCAATATGAATGATATTTTGGAAGAGTTTGTAAAACAAGTATGGCTATATTATTCAATGCAATTGATCATAAACATAATACTGAAAGCAAATACAACTAGAATCTAAGACACCGCAGCTATTTCTTATTCATTGTTAATAGTATTTTGGAAGATTTTGTAAGAGTAAGGCTGGCTGTGACACTTAGTGTAAACAAGCAACTAAAACCTACAATACCACAGTTATGCCTTATTCATCATGATGATATTTTGGAATAGTTTATTAGAGTAAGTCTAACTGTGATAATTAACGAAAGGAAATGCAACCAAAAACTTACAATACCACAGCTATGCCTTATTCATCGTAATGATATTTTGGAAGAGTTTATTAGAGTAAGTCTAGCTGTGATAATTAATGTAAACAAGTATGAACATAAACTTCAGAAACTTGCCTAAACTGGAAATGAAAACGAGACTAAAATACTTATCTAAACTGTATAAACAAGGCTGCTCAGGAGGCAGGGGCCCTCTACCACCGGAGTAGCACGAAATCCACTTCAAGATTGACTCAACGCTTTCAAGGAAATGATACTTCTTGCATTAAAAGAGAAATTTCTTCAAAACATAGTATTTTCGTACTTCAGAAATCTAGCAGTAAAACACAAAATCTAACCTTGTCCCTCAGTTTCCCGAGCCATATTTATAATCAAAATTACATAAATATCTTGAGATAACCTAGGGATAACTGTCTTTCCAAATAAAAACCAAACTAGGACTCTGATGGTGGTCACATAATAGAATTAAGGACATCTGGACTGTCCTTGTCCTATTAGGAGTCTCTCTCCTAGTTTGAGTTCCCACATACATAACCGCCTACAGAATTCCGTTCAAGCTTCGTGGAGAGAAAAAAATGATGAGGGCATGATGTGGAATACACCCATATGTGTTTTTCTCCAAGATGACACCTGGAACCTGCGTAGATATAAAGACAGCTGCAGAATCGGCCACTAGCTACAGAATGTCTGCATTCTGTAGCTAGCTCTAGTTCAAATAGTAATATAATGACAAAATCATAAAAACATAGCAATTTAGTCATGATATTCATTCTTAAAGCAATTTTAACTAATTTCATTGATCATTTGAGTCTATGATTAGTAATGGACAAAAGAAATGGAGTGGAATGTGGTGGAAGAAAGAACAGTCTTGGAGCTCAACAATCTACGGGAAGGGCACACCATAGTTAAAGTCATAATTATACTAGTCTTCAAAGAAGTAATTGTTGAGGTATCCAGAATTCCAATAGAAGGGGAAAAATGGACTGATAAACATGTCCTCATATAAGAAGCAGTTTCAGTATATCAGGATCTAGATGAGCAACTAGTATGATAAGGAAAAGGTATTGACCCTGCGTCCTTGAAGTAACCTTGGCAAGAACTAGCAGTCTTCATCCAAAATTATATCACATGTGACAGACACTAGGATGTGGTAAAGTCCTGTCAACTCAAACTGTTAGTTGTTCTGAAACAAATATTTCAGTTAATTTTCCTTTTTTCTTGAATTCTATATTGCATGATACTATTGTTCAGATTAGGAAAGCTAAAACCCCTCAAGCAGTTGTCAACCACCATGGCCTGATAAAATTAATTATTATTCATGAATAAATAGACATCAATTAGCATGGGATATCTTTGTCAATCATGCCCTACTTTCCCTTGAAGAAAACAATGACAGAGAAGAAATTGAACTTCTAAGAACAGTCATGCCTAGGAAAGATAGATGGAATAGAACACATGCTTCGACCTCGTAACCAATAAAATGAAGACAGTCCGAAAGATTAAAACTGCAACTAAATACCTCAATATTTCCAAATGAGGCAAGGCCATCCTATACACCACTTCCGAGCCCTCAAAATTTATCTTTACAAGACTATGAGGAGGAAATGGCTGAAGTATAAGAACAAATGAGAGCATCTTGTGAAATTAGGAACCCATATGAACAATCTGAGGAACAGAGGGACCATTTGAACTAGTCTGCCTCTGCTAGCAACTCTAACCATACTTAAATCCTACCTTCCAGTGATGAATTGCAGTATTTGAGGGTTTTATCTCCGTTTGATAAAGAATGGGTGAATAAGGAAGACCAGATAGAGAGAGCATCTGAATCTGGAAACCAGTCAGGGGATATTTTTCTATTAGAGCATGACACAAATATTGAGACAAATCCTTTGTCACTTGAAGAAAATATTGCTCCACCCAGTCAAGACATCAATGTTGGAGTAACCTCTTCGACACCTGAAGAAAACAATATTTCATTAAATGATAACCCTAATACTGGCATAGCCCTTCCTGAACTTGAAGCCATTGCTATTCCTTCTCCTACCAGAACCCCTTCGAAGGAAAAATCAGTTGGGGTTAAGTTTAGAAAAAATTGCAAGAAATGTGGAGAATTGAGGAAAACAGTAAAAAAGTTAAGGGAATGGTTGAGAGAGGCGGACAAGGCCTGGAAGCCTAAGAAGGAATTAGATACCATGAAAACCAAAACAGATTTTGTCACACAAATGGTAGATACTATTGAAGTCTCTATGCAGACTGATTTGATACCTACAGAAGGCAAAGAAACCAAAATGGAGGAAACACCTACTTATACTCCTTTGGTTGAAAAAGTTTCCAATCAAAATATTCACAATGAATTAACTCAAGTTAAACATGAATTGACCCAGTATGAGAAGGAAGTAGTGCCTTTTCAAGAACATTAAGCATTAATAAAATGATTTAAAGACCTTTCTGCAGTTGAAGACAAAACCTTTACCCAAATTAGGGGAGAAAGAGTAAAAGCGAAAGGGGCACAAAACGAATTGGAACAGGCTAAGAAACAAACCAGTGTTGTTTGTTCTCTTTACTCGGATGTATTGAATTGCAAAGCACCGACCACCAATTATGCCTTATTTTTAGTAGAAAGGTATTTGTTGTTGAAGATCAAATATGTCAGAGCAGGGAAGCCTATTACATTTAAAACCATTGAATAATTTTTCCAATGTTGTAATGATCAGGATGAACATCTCCAACACATTTTTGTGCGAATTATTCTTACACAACTTATTTTTATAAGAGGAAAGAGACAGTAACTTCAGTCCTTTCATTGGGAACATTCAGTTCCAAGCTTTTCTGTCTTTTGCTAAAATTCAGATTATATGGGCTTTAGCCTACAATATCTTTCATAAAAGAGAACATGGGATAGATATATGGGTCAGAGGGGAGCCTACAAAACCCCTAAATTTATTTACTGAAAATAAGATGTTTATGCAACAGGAAGGAGTGATAGCCAGGTTAGTGCCAATTCACAAAGATATTGTGTTGAATGGAATAACATACTTCCAGTATATTCAGGAAGAAGCTTTATTAGCATCCAAACAGTGATGGAAAACCTCTACCAATAACGGTAAGAACATAGAGCCACTTGGGTATAGGAATTTTAAAAATGTTTCTTATCATTTTCATCTATATATTAATCTAATTTTGAACATGGGTCCTACATGGATAGAATGCAGATATAGATGCCCCATCATATTGTAACCTCCTGAAGACTACCATCATGATTATGAATTACCGGAGGGAAATATAAACTCAACATTTGCAAAAGTAAAACAAAATCATGGTTTTAGAATTTACAAGGGAGAAGTATATCCTGCCTATTCCTTAACTCAACTACACCTCAATCATATGTTTGCACGAGGACATGCAAAAGGGTAAGAAGGGGAGTATGTTGGGCTGAGGAAAAGGTACATTTTACCCCTATCTTTAGCATGATTTTTCATTAACTTTTATATGTTTTCCTTCATTTTTCAAATAAATCAAAGGAGAATAATGTAAAATCATGGTAAAATGAATTATTAATAAAAGGTGTGTTTAATAGTATGAAAAATAACTTTTTCTGTCTTTATTGATAGGGAACTGAAACAAACCAACTGTTGACCAAAATGACTAAACAACATCAGTCAAGAAAATTAAAGGGAATAGCATCGGTTACTATGAATCAACAAAATATGCAGAGACATGCCTATCCTTGAAGCATTCGGTTGATGGCTACGAAGCTTCGGGATCTCCTGATACTGAGGATTTGTTATTTTGTTTTGTTTCTCCTTTAAGTTATAAAAGGCTGTAGGTGAAAGAAAATAGAGAGTTTTTGTTCATGTATTATAATTTCCTGTAATAAAATTATTCAAACAGAACCTTTGAACTCATGATGATGTACCACTCCATTGATTAATGAAGAAGTTGGTTTTTTCATTATAAGCAGATTCTGAGTATCTCTTGGCAGAAGACTTCTAGAGGCTTTGGGCACAATCCCTGGGAGTTCTCCTGTTATTTTTTGTTATATGTTTATTTCCTGATTCTCGCAATTTAGTTATTCTTTGCACTTTGTAGAATTATGATTCGATTCATTAATCACAAGTTTGATGTGTAACAATTTCTTTTTCAATAGGTTGAATTTATCATTGATGTTCCTTTATTATTGAGTGACACCTTTACATTCATCAGATTGATTTCAGTGTGATTAAGTAGTTTTTGTTCAATTATGCATCTGGTTATTCCTTAAATCTTTCCATCATAAGTGTGAATGTGTGGTTTTCTATTTAATTCTGAATGTTTCTATTAGTTGAGTTAAAGAGAATTCCATTGCAAAATTTTAAATAATTGATTTTTGTTCAATTCATTAAGATTGTCTTTCAATTCATTAAGACTATTGTTCAATTCAATAAGCGTGTTGTTTAGTTGCAAAAGATCCTTTATTTCATCATCAAGTGTTTACTTCTGTATAGGTTTAGATTAAGAATTTATTCCTTTGATTGATTCGAATTATTTCATATTTTACTTTTGAGTTGGTTGATTTAACTTCGAGAATTAGATAATATTTCTTAGAACGATCTAGAGTAAATGACCTCTGATTTCACTCGCACTCTTGAAATAAAAAGACTTTCCCTGGGTTGATGATTAACGTGAAGAATTAAGGCTACCTTTAACAGACACCTTCTTCATCCAACAATAGGCTTGAAATATATGCTATGAAATGTACCTGAGTATGAGAGACTAACTTATTTCATTGAGATGATACCAAGTATTGTTGAAGAAGAGTGTGTTGCTACAACTTAATGATTTTCTAGAACCATATTTCAATGCAGTTTTGATTCCCTTGGTTTGCTTGCTCATTTGGATCATTCTTCATGTCTTCTTCTATCGTGACATTCAAATATTTCTCTTTTTGTTGATTGTTCTCTTGAACACATGGAGGAACTGATGGTAAACATGAGGGAAGCTTCTCAGTTTTTGATTCTGATGTATTCTCTCCATCAAGTGCAGCCCATGACTCTTTGGTCTCCTCATTTGAATCTTCTTCTTTTGGATGTTTTCCTTCAATGACATCAAGACAATATTTTTTTTTGCAATACCGTTCTTGAACTAAGATGAATACCATTTAGATCAAGAGGATATGTTTGGAAGTGTTGTACCTCAACATTGCAAGTGGGTTGAGCTACTTATTTGTGTGGGTTTGGAAATGGTGGTACAGGTAGATGATTGGGAGTATTTCTTTGAGATGGATTTGGTTGGGGTTGTGGTTGTGGTGGAGGTGGATGGTATGGATAACATGGAGTTGGGTATGGAGGATATTGTGGATTTCTCCCATAATGTTCTTTCCAACCTTATTTCCAAGTTTGGTTTTAGGGTTGAGATGGCCAAGGTTGCCAAGGAAAGAGTGTGTTCCAATTACTTTTATATGGAAGTGAATAAGATTGAGATTGTGAAGTAGGTCCTTGCATCATATCAAGTTGAATAGGCTACCATGGTTCTCTTGGAGCTACATAATAGAGTTTCTCTGGTGATTGACTTTCTCCACTGTCTTCTTGGTACAATTCCTTCAAAATTGGTAATGATGGACAATATTTAGTAGCATATGATTCTACATGGATAACACAAATATCAACATATTATTTTTTCTCATTTTTCATTCTCAACATTTCTACTTGTTCACTTAGACTGCTGATAATTTTTTTTTTAAATTTATCAAGAAAATTTCCAAGTTCAGCTTGACTTACAAATGTTGATGTTGATTTACTTACTCTTGCCCTTCCTCTTGATATGCGTTTGCATTTTTCACAACTTTCTTCAAATGATAATTGGTATACGTCTCCTCTACTCATGAGATCAAGGAGATCAATCCACTCCTCCCTAATTGTTCTAAGTAAGAGGGTTTTTGGTGTGTCAAATCCTAAATGATGTAATTTTTCCCTCTTAGAATTATACATGAATCTCTCTATTATATCCTCAAGGCTCTCGTCTTTTTTTTTATTCATTTTAAATATTCATTCTTTAAAATCACGATCTTTTTATTTTTCTATAAATATATTTTGAATATCATTCCATGATCTTATTGAATTAGTACCTAAACTCATGAACCATTTAAGAGCTTTGTCCTTCAATGTTGTTGGAAACAGTCTCAAATTTTGAGTGTTTATTAGGTAACCATAAGATCTATAGATTATTTCAAATTCAAAGATATAGGTTTCTGGATCCTCTGACCTCATACCATGGAATTTGGGAAGGAAATATGGAGGGATGCTCTTCATATGCACACTGACAACAATATCTTGAATGAGAAATCCAAGAGGATCTTCTTCATCGTCATCATCTCCATCCATTTATCCTACCTTCTCTGCCACCTCTTCTTATTCTACATACAAAAGTGGATGTTGATGTGGCTCTTACTGCACCATGTGATCAAATGGGGGGGGGTTGATGTTGGAGAAGTAATTTTTTTTTAATAAGATTACTAATGTAATGCAATTTTCCATTTTTGAAAAGAGATATGCCTGATGAAAATATTTTTTATTTTGCAGAAAGAAAATAAATGAATCAAATAGGGAGAGAAAAATGCATACTTTAGCACCTCCCTGGAAATGACACCAAAAATTTATGAGCCTCAGTATTGAAACAAGAATGTTGCAACTCCCAAGGCTACCAACTTTAATTGTCAACCCAGGGTTCGTACAAACTTAAGAGGTATTGACAATTTATGAGCAGCATACAATGTGTCCTTATTTTTTTGATATGATGTAATGGAGTGAATTCCATGAAATAAAAGCCTAAACTAATTTCAGAAATGGAAGTGTTGCTTTGAAAATAAATTAATCCTAGACAAGAACAATAATTTGTAATTGAAATCCTACGAGCATGAATTCGAATAAATAGGCCTAATATACTATGTAAAAATGCATGTCATAAGTGGTGTTTATTCTTCCTAAATCATGGATTTAGATCCTAGGGATCATGATTCAAGTCTAAGAGACAAAAACCAAGATTTGCGAGAAAATCTAGTCAAGTTTACATGTGCTATAAGAGTGCTACAAGAAGTTCTTTTTTTCTACAGGAAGTTTTGTTTTGGAGATAACTTACTGAATGACTAAGTAAATCAAATGAAAACGGGATGGGAATATTTTTTTTAAGAATGATTTTTTTAGGTCTCCATTCCAAGTGGAATCATTCCAAAATACCTCTTTTCACACATGCTAAAAAATAACAGAAAATTACTACTCTAAAAACTAGAAATTCAAGAACTAGTGAGCTAGTTAACTTATCAAATGCCTAACCTAATCAAGTGAAAATGAAATGGGGTGATTTTTTTTATTAACTTGAATGTTTTTATTAACTATTACAAGTGGAATAAAATCAAATGAATCTAATTATCCCACTCTAAAAAATTAGCAGAAAATTACTACTATTTTGCTACAAGGAATTTCCAAAAATCCTATATTCGTGAACTAGTAACCAAATCCAAGTAGCTCAATGATTAAGATGACCTTAAAAAGTTATTCTAAGGATGAATAATCCTTTTGAATCTATAAATAACCTACAAAATGAGTCACTGAAATCATTTAACTCAATCATACAACAATAAAAAGCATCAATACTAAATACAGAAATAGGCAAAACAAGAATAAGAGATGCGTGTGAATAAGAAATGAAAAGAACATAAATAAATTTTGAAATAGAGCTTTGAGGCTCCTAGGATGTCTAAGCCCAAGGAGACTCATATTCCTATGGAAGAAACCAAGGTTTAGAAGCTAAAAATGGCACCAAACTTCATTATTTGAATTAATCCATGTACATCCCTACAAGAAAAGAGAATGGAACTGCTAAATAAAAAGTTCTCTCCACAAGAAGACTAAAAATTACATGCCTCTAGAGGCCAATTCGAATTGGTACATATAAAAATTTATGGGGAAGAATTCTCCTTTAAAGGAGGAAGCTTTCGCCTCCAAAATCTCTCAAATGGTGGATCCGGTTTCCAACACTAGGAGTTTGCATTAAATGATAAGGAACACATTCCTATATTTTCTTAATCATTAAAGTTCCAAAATATCTCAATAATGTCATGATATTTTTTTATTTATTCCCCAATATTGATCCTCCTATAGTAGGGAGCAAGTTCCTAAATTATCTCATTCTCCAAATCTTCATAATCTGTCCAATATTCTCACAATATTATTCAAAAATAAATAATATTAGGCATAAATATTCAATTATCTCTAAACCTTAATAAGAACATATTAAAGCTTAAAAATATTATCAAGTGCAGAAGGAGAGATTAATTTAATATAGCCTTTATGTGCCTAAGAAAGTTTATATGGGCCTTAATTTATGTCTAATTTAGAGGCCCATCAGTGTCTTGTTCTAGTAATTCTACATCATCATTATGTCATCTGCCACCTCTATGCCACATCATTTGTTTATGCCAATTGGATTCCTCCATGTGTCCTCCACTTTTTGTCCTTACAGTGGTCCATGTTGCACTGTGTCCATGTTATCATATGGAAGTGAGGGGTTCTCGAACATTAGTTTTCCACCATATGTCATTTTTGTGTTAGAGCGGTCCCATGGTCATGCATCCAAAGAAACCACCTAGTGGTTTTGAGGACCCACCAACCCCCCTCCCCCCACCTCATTTGGTTTTTAAATTTGGGATGGGGGTCCCTCATTTCACCTGGATCATCGATCTGAGGAAGGTGGTTTGGGCACTAATCCAATTGAGGGACCCCCATCCCTTTAAACCACGTTGAGGATTGGGTCCCTCATGTCACTAAATGGATAATTGTGGATACTTGCCATCCGATGTGCTCATGGACATATGGAATGTTAAACATTGAAGCCAAAAACCATATTAAAAATAACCTTGGAAAATTTACAAATTAATTCCAAATTTGGAGAATGCCAAATTAACACCAAATTTTGGCCCTGAAACACTAATTTTTTTTCAAACTAAGATTTCTTTTCATCCCCTAGGAAATTTTTAGACTTCCATTTACCGTTGCAAAGTATTTTTTTAGATCCCTGCATATGAGCAATTTTCAAGCGCATGTGAGCTGAATTACTGAGGAAAATTTTGATTTAATGATAATGCTCCATAAAATATCAATGTCATAAATAATAACACTTATTCACCAATATTTATGCAACCACCTGTTACACTAGTGATATTTGTCACCCATTGACAACACCTTTCACATCAATGACAACGTATTTCTAACACATGGATGTAATACAACCAATTGAATCAACCACATATTATTTTTGTTCATCAATTGGTATGTTAATTATAATAATTCAAGTAGAATCCTATTCTCAGGGATGTATATTCAAGAGAGCGCAAAAATAATTTGTTTATAGTAGCAGTTGTGGAGTGTAAAAATCTTAAGGGAGATTTGTGAAAGAAATGAATATCATGCTTTTGAAACAATGAAAATATGGCACATGTTCAGGGGGAGCTTATCAAATGATTTTAATGGATCAATAACTATCCATAAGCATCAGAGAAATTTTGGGGTCTAAAATGGGCCTCAAAACAAAAATGTGAAATAAAAATCAACTTTATAAGAACCAATAGGATTCAAGATGATGATGTCAACCATCGGGGACGATTCACCATTTTTGGAGTAAAAAGATTAAAAAAAAATTAAATTTTAAAAACTACTTTTTTCGACTCGTATTTTCAACTTATCTCCCTATGGTTTTACTGAAATTTTGAGCAAGAGCACTCATTGGATGAAAATTTTATTTCTTCATCCAAGGAGAACCCATGTTGCATACTTTTAATGCACCCTGGTACACGAAAAATGATAAATACATGAGAAACATGATTGTAATACCATTTTTTGATATATTTTTCATTTTTCATGTAGCAGGGTTCATCAAAAAATAGCAACATGGGTACTACATGGATGAGGAATTAAATTATGCATCCAACGAGTCTTCACGCTTGAAATTTGAATAATAATGTAGGGAGATAAGTTGAAAAAGTATATTTTTTTCTTTTTTTCCTAAAAAATTTGGTGATGTACTATAATATTATTTTATTGTTTCCATTATTATTTTATAATATTCCTTAGGAGGCCCATTTTAGACCTCAATTTTTCTCTAATGATTGTCGATTATTGTAGTTGATTTCTTATTTTTGAAGTAAGTCAAAGGTCTATTGTTTGAAGAAACAACTTATGTTTACTTGATGATCTAGATGAATATCTATGTGAATGCTCTTTTACAATGATTCTTTAAAATTAATTGAATACCAATGATTTTATTAACTACCTATTAATGCCTAAACATTAACATGATGAGCTAGTATATTGTTGAAAGTGTTGGATATAAGGAATGTTGATCAAAATAGCAAGGACGCTTGCAATAAAAGTGTTGTGTCTACAAGGAAGGTCTATAAGATTGATCTACAATAGCAAACAAAATTTTCATTTGAAAAATATTTCATTTATTACTAAATTCAAGTCACTCTTATAAATCTACCACTAAGTTAGATTATGTTGAGAATAAATTGTTGAGGTGATACTATTCCTAGCATTGAATTTGAGTGTGTTGAAGAACCTACTTTTCCTAGTTTGCAATCTATCCATGGTGGATGATTTGCATTAAAATATTTCTTATGTGGATTGTGTGAGTATTTCCATTACAGGTGTATGGAGCTACCACAGTTGTTGACATTTAAGTATATTTTGATGGTGATTTTTTTTTTCTTGCTAACTTTTTGTCCAGAGAAAGGGTTTATGCTACAAGAATATGAAGCCTTGGGAAAAACTAGGGATGTTGGGATGTAGAAGATGTTTGTATTTGAGATGATTGTTGATGGTTTTATGTTGTTGAAACTCATGTTGATGACATTGATAATATTTATCATGGTCTAATTTCGTTGTTGATGTGTTATTTCTGATCTATTTTTGCCTAGGGTTTGTGCTCAATAATAAAAATCATTGTTTCAAAATATTATTGCTTCTTGTTGTCAGTGAAATGATTTAGAGTTGCAGGTGCCAACACCAATAGTTTGGTTTGGCTTCTAATATATAATTTTCAAGTGCATTGTAACAAGTATTGGATAAACATTTCATTAGAGAGATTATCAACATGATATCCAAAGGGTTATGGAAACCCTTTTTGTAAAAGGGGAGGAAAGAATAAGAGAGATAAATTTTAGAAGATCAACCTCATATGGAAGGATTAGGTTCAAGTTGGTTCAATAATTTTCCATCATTGCCAAAGGGGGAGATTGTTGGTAGCAGCATTTCCTTGTTGAAATTGATGTTAACCTTCACATTGAATTTGCATGGTTTGCATGTGCATGTGAATTGTAATGATGAATTTCAAGAGTTGATGATGTTGTAAATGGTTGAAGATGCTTTGATGAATGTGTGAGTAGAATCCATTCTAAATTTTCCCCAAAATTATGGAATGGATGTTGATTCAGTATGGGAAATATACATTTGTAGTATTGACAGCTCATATTTCCAATGTCAAAACCATGTCCACAACCCAGATTCAATGCGAAGAACCAATTTATTTGTCATGTTGATGGAAAAATGAATTCCGCGAGTTATCCCAACAATTTTTCCCATGGTTTCCTCAGTGTTTGATATGGTCGTGATTTGGTTATTTAATTTGGTCCTCTAGGAAATTTTGGAATGTAAATAATTCTTCTTGATTTGGTCCTTATGTCGAATCAATCTCCAAAAGGTGGATGTTAGTCATTTTTGTGTTGAACTGGTCCAAAATGATCAACACATGATTCATCTTGCATGCTAAAGTGTATAGTGCGATGATGGAATTACACATTGTTTGATCTTTTATGCAAGTATGGTGTGTGAAATAAGAGAAAGTGTGCTTAAGGCATGCCAAGAGTAGAGAAATCTATGGAGTGGTACGATAATGTATAGTGTACCATGAGTATGTGCACGGTTGAGGAGTAGTTTTTTTGTCTGATAAAAATGCATTGTGCACACATATGAAATTGTTTTATGTTACCCACAATGACACAAAGTATGAAATAATAGGAATATTAATTAAGTGTGTAACCTACAATTATAGGTCAATGGAGAGGTGTGATGAGATTCCAAGGAGGTAATGTGTTTTGGTGCACAAAATTGGGTAGAAATAATTCTATGAATTGATGTCAGCAATGCAGTGTGATTGGTCCAAACTAGAAGTGGATCAATAGTGTTGTAGGATGTGGAGTGTCTGTCCAATTTACCAATTTCTGGATTCATGTGATACAATATTGATGTGGTTGAGATTTAGTGTAATGATCAAACCTGAGAATTCTTGAACATGGGTCAATATTACAAACCTAGTCTAATGTAATGTAATTTTTTGGTAAGAACTTATGCTGCAAAGATTATTTTTTCATTGTTGAGGATGAGAGTGTATATTGTTCGGTGTAAATAATCTATATGTTGATAATCCCTCTGATGTTTATGAACTGTTGATGTATTGGCATAGTTGTAGTATTGATGTATGTGTGGTTGGTGCTTCTTGGGAGTCCTAGCATCTAGAAGGATGAGTGTTATATATGGTTGTGTGTGTCCTTGAGTCATAATATATGATGGTGTTGTTGATAGTGTTTTCTTTGTTGATGGTTAAGAGTTTATATGAGAGTTGAGTTGGTTGTGAGGAGCTTATGTGGATGTTGCATTTGGGCCCAGTCTAAAATTCCATGAAATGGTGGCCCATAGTGTTTGTGGAGGTTGGGGCCTCTGAAAATTAATGGCTTGCTAAAATAGGGAGTTGGGGCTTCCTAGATTGTAGAATCCAACAAATCAATGTAGTTTTATTTAAGGCTTCCTTACTAGTAGGAGCCAGAAAACTAATGGAATGATAAAAGAAAGAAGAAATGCAGTATGGGGGATTTTCTCTCGAAAGGGTTTCTCACATAATCTTGGTGTTCTACGTGTGTAATGTTCCTGATTCTTATGTGTTGTTTCCTTTTTGTAATGATGATATTTAATAAGGTAAAAAATAATAATATTTGTGTAATAATTCTCACTACTTATTCATCGCCCCCCTCTCACTAATTAAAAAAATGATTAGGCATTGGATAATCCAACACTCCCCGTGTGCTTTGTGACATGTACTTAACTGTGTCTAGAGTATCCATTAAATCTAGTGATATATCTATTTGCTAACACCTTTGGATTTTGGTGTAACGAAAATCATGATTCCAACAACCTGTTGTGACTACAAATATTTCACGCTATAATATTTATCATTGTTTGATGGTTTTTATATCTAATAAATTATGTTTAGTATTCCATGCATTTCATCCATATGTTATGTTTCTTTTTGCATTATTTTAGGTGCATGAGGTGTATGAAATACTTTCTAACTAGATAATTGTGTTATGTCAAGTTTTCTTATGCAATGTTATTTTAATCATTGTGTTTTTCTTCTAATAAATTTTGGAATCATGTGATTGGTTAAACAAATTGTAACATAATTTTATTTCCTCATATAGGGCTTCAAAAAAGAATACAATATGAATATAAAGTTTCAACAACAATTTTGGGTCTCAGATGTGTGTTCCATGTGTACTATTGATTTTAATGATCATTATCATGATCAAGATTTAAACATGCATTATGTTCTATTTTTGCATAGGGTTTGTGCTTAATAATAAAAATCATTTTTGCAAAATATTATTACTTCTTGTTTTCAGTGAAATTATTTATAGTTGTAGGTGCCAACACCAATTGTTTGGTTTGGCTTCTAATCTAGAATTTTCAGGTGCATTGTAACAGGTATCGGATAAACATTTCATTAGAGAGATTCTCAACATGATATCCAAAGAGTTATGGAAACCCTTTACCATTCATGTAAAAGGGGAGGAAAGAATAATAGAGATAACTTTTTAGAAGATCAACCTCATATGGAAGGATTGGGTTCAATTTGGTTCAATAATTTTCCATCATTGCCAAAGGGGGAGATTGTTGGTAGCAACATTTCCTAGTTGACATTGGTATTAACCTTCACATTGAATTTGCATGTTGCATGTGCATGTGAATTGTAACGATGAATGTCAAGAGTTGATGATGCTTTAAATGCTTGATGATGATTTGATGAATGTGTGAGTAGAATCCATTCTAATTTTTCCCCAAAATTATGGAACGAACATTGATTCAATATGGGAAATATGCATTTGTAGTATTGACAACTCGAATTTCTAGTGTCAAAACCATGTCCACAACCCAGATTCAATGTGAGGAACCAATTTCTTTGTCTTGTTGATGGAAAAATGAATTTCACAAGTTATCCCAACATTTTTTCCTATGGTTTCCTTATTGTTTGATATGGTCATGATTTGGTTGTTTAATTTGGTCCTCTAGGACATTGTGGAATGTAAATAATTCTTCTTTATTTGGTCCATTTTGGTATGTCTATATAACACTATGATATGGTTGGAATTAAATTTTTTGAGTTAAATATAATCCTTGGATTTGGTCCTTATGTCGAGTCAATCTCCAAAAGGTGGATGCTAGTCATTTTGTGTTGACCTTGTCCAAAATGATCAACACATGATTCATCTCACATGATCAAGTGTATAGTGCGAGGAGGGATTTACCCATTGTTTGGCCTTTTATGCGAGTATGGTGTGTGAAATATGAGCAAGTGTGCTTAAGGAATTCCAGGAGTAGATCAATCTATGGAGTGGTACGATAATGTATAATGTACCATGAGTATGTGCATGATTGATGAGTAGTTTTTTTGTCTGAGAAAAATGCATTGTGCACACATATGAAAATGTTTGATGTTACCCACGGTGACACAAAGTTTGCAATAATAGGAAGATTAATTAAGTGTGGAACCTATGATTATAGTTCAATGGAGAGGTGTGATGAGATGCCAAGTAGGTAATGTGTTTTTGTGCACAAACTTGGGTGGAGCCAATTCTATGAATTGATGTCAGCAATGTAGTGTGATTGGTCCAAACTAGTGTTGAGTCCCTATATTAATAGTGGAGTCCCTTATTATGTTAGTGTAGCTCCCCTTATTGTTATTGTTGTACCCCTATAACCCCCATATTTTTATTATTGTGCCCTTACATTATTATTGTTAGGTCGGCTAGGATTACATTGTGGCCCCACTAGGATTACATTATGGCCCCATGGACTCATATATATAGAAAGAAGGTTTTGTCATTTTTATCATCCAAGAATTGTTCATTCATGTAATGTATTGGAGGTTTCCCCCTCGAAGTGGCTTATTTCTAAGGAATTGATATCTCTTTTCTTCTATTTTTGGATCTGTTTTCACGACATTTGGTATTAGAGCTTTGGATTCTAGTGTTTCAGTGCTCCAAACGGGTCATCGTGGAATTTTTTCTATAATTTTTTTTTACGAAGGTTCAGAAGCTAAAATTTTTAGAGTGTGAAGCCGAAATCTCGAGGAACATTGTTGCACAATTTCAGAGCTTGTTTTGAAATATTTTCGGAGATATGATCTATGGAATGTAGGGCTTTTGCAGGCTCCTGGATTTCACTTAAAACAGTCATTGCAGAAATTTTGCTATAACATTTTTTCTACGAAGCTTCAAAAGCTGAAATTTTTAGAGCACGAAGCCAAAAGCCTGAGGAACAACATCGCAAAATTTCAGAGTTTGTTTCTCAATATGTTAGGAGATATTATTTGTGGAAGTTAGGTATTTTTCAGGCTCCCTAATTTCATCTCAAAGAGGTGATTGTGGGAACATATTCATAACTCTCTCTCTGAGAATCAGAATGGAATTATGTAAAAATTTTCTGGAAGTACACAGAATGTAGTTTCTTGTCTATAAATTTTAGATTCAAAGGATCAAACAGTGACACATGGCAAGTTGTACAAGTTCACTCTACTAAACTAGTCCATAATTAGGTCATTATGGGAGATTGGACATAAATTTGCCTTGAAGAATATAAATCAGGTCAAACCTTTGGCATTCGAAAGAGGATTCATAGGGCTACCGCAAGGGCAAATTTCAGATATTGAAGATCTGAAACCACAAAGATAATTCAGTTTAAATATGCAGCTTCTCAAAGAAAGAAACAGGTGTGTATTTTTTTTCAAATTACATAAGTCTCATTTGAAAAAAAAGCAGTTTGAAGTGACTCCAAGGGCATATTTTAGAGTTTTTATCCATATTGGGTTCTATAATGCCTCCAAAAAATAATTCCATACCCATGAAGCCCTCAAAAAATCTATACTATGACGCATGAAGAGGAAGAATTTCAGTATGAGATATCAAAATTACGGTACCAAGTGCAAAAAATTTCGATCTTACGAAGAGAAACTGAAGATGAAATAGATGGTTTAAAAGTAGAAATGGAGGCTAAGTTGGATGGTTTGAAGGATCAAATAATAGCTAACATGGATTATAAATTAGTGGAAGATCACATCGAGCATCAACAACAAGTTCTCCAACTCTCAAAGGATAACCTGACTTTGGTGCAAAATCTAATGAAACATTAGGAAGATCAACATCACATCGAAAGAATTTTTGAAGTAGCCACAGAAACAAGAACTCAACAAGTACGATCAATTTTAGAGTATCTCAGAAAATGGAAGAACTCTCCTGTAGAAGATTCCACATGGGAGGATGAGAATTTTATACAGAAGCATCAAGAAATAATCAAGCGTTGAGGAAAACACTTGTTTGAAGGAGAGGAGCATGTTAAGTCCCTATATTAATAGTGGAGTCCCTTATTATGTTAGTGTAGCCCCCCTTATTGTTATTGTTGTACTCCTGTAACCCCCATATTGTTATTATTGTGCCATTAAATTATTATTGTTAGGTCGGCTAGGATTACATTGTGGCCCCATGGACTCCTATATACAGAAAGGAGGTTTTTTCATTTGTATCATCCAAGAATTGTTCATTCATGTAATGTATTGGAGGTTTCCCCCTTGAAGTGGCTTATTTCTATGACGTTGATATCATTTTTCTTCTATTTTTGGAGATGGTTTCACAACAACTAGAAGTGGATCAATAGTGTTGTGGGATGTGGAGTGTTTGTCCAATTTACTAGTGTGTGGATTCATGTGATCTGAGCTCGATGTGGTTGAGATTTAGTGTAATGATCGAACCTGAGAATTCATGAGCATAGGTCAATCTTACAAACCAATTCTAATGTAATGTAATTTTTTGGAAAGAACTTTTTATACATAGATTAGTGTTTTATTGTTAAGGATGAGAGTGTATATTGTTGAGTGTAAATAATTTATTTGTTGATAAGCCTTGTGATTTTTATGACCTGTTGATGTATTAGCATAGTTGTAGTATTGATGTCTGTGTGTTTGGTGCTTCTTTTTTGTCTTCGAATCTATAAGGATGAGTGTTATATATGGTTGTGTGTGTCCTTGAAGCACAATATATGATGGTGTTGTTGATAGTGTTTTATTTGTTGATGGTTAAGAGTTAATATGAGAGCTGAGTTGGTTGTGAGGAGCTTATGTGGATGTTATGTTTGGGCCTAGTCTAAAAATCCATGAAATGGTGGCCCATAGTGTTTGTCGAGTTTGGGGCCTCTGAAAATTGATGGCTTGCTGAAATGGGGAGTTGGGGCTTCCTAGCTTGTAGAATCCAAAAAATTGATGTAGTTTTATTTAAGGTTTCCTTACTAGTAGGAGCCAACAAACTT
This sequence comes from Pinus albicaulis, assembly GCA_034641835.2. Classification (NCBI taxonomy): domain Eukaryota; kingdom Viridiplantae; phylum Streptophyta; class Pinopsida; order Pinales; family Pinaceae; genus Pinus; species Pinus albicaulis. Next base: position 426,253 of record JAXQQM020062967.1, on the reverse strand, counting down.
ATGTAATGATAAAAGAAAGAAGCAAAGAAGTATGGTGGATTTTCTCTCCAAAGGGTTTCCCACATAATATTGGTGTTCTATGTGTGTAATGTTCATGATTATTATGTGTTATTTCCTTTCTGTGATGATTATATTTAATGAGGTAAAAAAAAAAAAAAAAATGTGTGTAACAAACCTCACTATTGTTTCATCGCACCCCTCTCACTAGTGACTTGGTTACCAACAATTACAAAAATTATTAAGCATTGGGTAATCCAACACTTCGCATGTGTTTTGCGGCATGTACTTAACTACCTCCAGAGGATCCATTAGATATAGTGATATGTATATTTACTAACACCTTCTAATTTTGGTTTAACGATAATCATGATTCCAACAACTTGTTGTGATTACAAATATTTCACGCTATAATATTTATCATTGTTTGATGGTTTTTATGTCTAATAAATTATGTTTAGTATTCCATGCATTTCGTCCATATGTTATGTTTCTTTTTGCATTATTTTAGGTGTATGAGGTGTATAAAATACTTTCTAACTAGATCATTGTGTTATGATGTGTTTTCTTATACAATGTTATTTTATGCATTGTGTTTTTCTTCTAAGAAATTTTGGAGTCATGTGATTGGTTAAACAAATTGTAACATAATTTTATTTCCTCGTATCAGGCTTCAAAAAAGAATAAAATATAAATATAAAGTTTCGACAACAATTTTGGGTCTCAGATGTGTGTTCCATGTGTACTATTGATTTTAATGATCATTATCATGATCAAGATTTAAACATGGATTATGTTCTTGTTATTATGGCTCTATTGGTTGTTTTGTATCATTATATTAATGTATAAAGAATGGATGTGGATTTTTTTTTCCTATTAAATTTATTTTGTGCATAATGGTTGAAGCGATGCCAAAAGATGATCTCCTTGTATAAATTGTAGGATTTGCATAGTTGGTAACGTATAGTTGTCTTAATTCATTACTTATAGCATATAGTTCTCTTTAATTTATTCATCACAAATTTATTATTTAATATTTACACCTAAGTCTAAAAGCTGGGTATATTTTGCAACACAATTATAAATTAAATATTTCCATTTTGTCCTTATGTTCCGTGGAATAGTGGAACTTACCTTTTTACCTTTGGACATGCAACATGCATTTCTTACACAAGACCTTTAGCTCTACACATACCTTGATTTGGTAGTCTTCAACTCACACATGCTTTCCCTCCTCACATCCCTTACTTTCACTAGTAATAAATTTAGTAATATTTTTCAAGTGGGGAAACTTATAACACAGGCCTATAGACATTACCAAATAAGTGAGACTATAGTTTCCTACTTTACACTTGGTTTATATATAAATATCATGGGAAATATTTCTGAATAGAATTGATCAAATCTAATACTTTCTTCCAATTAAATTATTAGTGTGAATTTAAATCAAATTTACTTTTTGTTGCATGCATCGAAGTCATAATATGCCTTAAATTCTTCTGATATATCAAATATATTTCTTTATTCTTTTTCAATATTGTCGAAATGGTCAAATGATACCTACCCTTTTACTTCTGCACACGCATTACCTCTGCACATAATTTATTTTTGCATATAATTTTCATGTGTGTGTGCCTTACTTCTACCTGATCTTTAACTCTGTACATCCTTCTACCACATAACACTTCCACTTATACACACCTTTCCACTTTTGCACGTCCACGGGCATTCCTTGCTGTGCAGACTTCCTTCATACATCTCTGCTTTGCGTAGAATTTCTTGCACACATGCACTACTCCACACAATGGTTTTCCTACATTTGTCCTTTCTCACGCACTTTCTTAACCAATGAAATCAACTGCTTCTACACCACCTGTTTTCATTTCAAATATTTCGTGGTATAATATTTATCATTGTTTGATAACGTTTTACACCTTAAAAATTATGTTTAGTACTCCATGATTTTTATTCAGATGATATGTTTCTTTTTCCATGTTTTTAGATGCATGAAGTCTACTAAAAGGTTTTGTAGCTAGCTCCATGTGTTATTTCACATTTTCTTGTGGAATGCAATCTTTTGCATTGTTTTATTCTTCTATCAATTTTTCAAACCCTATGATTGATTAAAAAAATTAGAAATCACTTGACCTCCACACATATTTTATTTATGCATATACTTTACCTTTGCACATGACTTTCTTCTGTATAGTGTTTAACTACATATATCCTTCTATCACACAAATAACATTGGAAATCGTTTTTAGTGGAATTTATCAAAATCAATAAGTTCTTCCAATTAAATAATTGGTCACTGGATTTATTATTTTTGGCTCTATGTTTGTGTTGCATGCATCTAATTCATCATGCACATTAATTTCTTCCAATATATAAAATATTTTGACTTCTTAATGCTTCTCAAATATTGCAAAAGTAGTTAAATTCTACTTACGCTTTTACTTCTACACATGTTTTATCTCTACGTATATTTTATTTCTTCATAGAATTTTCCTTCACAAATGCCTTTCTTTCGCATAATCTTTAATTTGTACATTATCTACCGCACAACACTTCGCCTTTTGCACACATTCCCAATTCTACACGTCCACACCCATTTCCACCTCCACATATTTCTCCCATACATCTCCACCCTGCACAACACTTCTTTAGCACATGGACTACTCCACACAATTGGTTTCCCACAATTGTTCTTTCTTGTGTCCTTTCCTAGTCAATGTTATCAATCACTTCTACACCACTTGTTATCATTACAAAGATTGTTTTTACACCTTAAAATTTACGTTTAGTAATCTATATTTTTCATCATATGCTATATTTCTTTTTTGGTAACTACAGTAATTTTTGCATTGTCTTATTCTTTTATCAAATTCTCAAACCCTCTCCTAAGCAAATTAAAATGTGATAAAAAGACTAGCTCCTTTGCAACTATTTCTCTTATTTCATCTTCCCATTTTTAGTTTTTTCCACTCATATTTCATTATCCCATGTTTCGCACATATATTTTCATTGTGGAAATGTAATGTAAAGTGAGTATAAACAAGTAATTGATATCGTTCTATTTGTATTCACATGTTTGAAATGTAATGGAAATTGATTAAATAACTAATTAATTTTCCACTTATATTTCCATGTTTAAAATATATTGGAAAGTGATTTCACTTTTATTCATTTATATTTTTTGTCATTTTTATTCATCTATATAAATATTTTTATTTTCCACTTATATTCCCATGTTGAAATGTAATGATTTTTATTTTCCACTTATATTCCCATGTTGAAATGTAATGGAAAATAAATAGAAACAATGAATTACTTTTCGTCATTTTTTCCATTCCTCATATTTCCATATAATATAAATTATAATAAAAAAAGGAATAAATGCATGTTTATTATTTTTATTTTTCTCATAAACTTTAATATTTCTACTCATATTTTCATGTTGAAACCTAATTGAGAAGTGAATATAAATAACCCATTATTTTCTATCATTTTTATTATTTCCATTTATTTTACAATCTTTTATTATTTTAACATATTATTTTTAATAAAATTTCCACCATATTTTCAAATTAAAATATATTAATATACTATTACTTTTAATGATTTTAATTTATTATTACAATTTTTCTTCATTTCTTATTTTTAAAAATGTATTCCTAGTACTATTATTAAATACTCGTCTGTCAGGAGAGAGGAGGCTTTTTTGCTTTAAGTCGTGGGTCAATTACTCGATGCTCTCTAATCACCCACCCGTCCTCTCCATGGCTCAACAGTCCATCTCTACTTTACGTCCTCTCCATCTTTACTTTGCGAAGAGACAGTGTTTACTTTGCGAAGAGTGTGCTTAAAGTCGTTACTTTGCAAAGAGAGCGTCCTTAAAGTCGTTGGTCAGTGTCACCCAGAAATTCGTCCTTTTCCTTCTTATCTTCACTTTCCCTACAAATATACCAAACTCATGATTCTGCCACCCATTCCGCCATCAAATTTTCACATGACCTTCAAATATAAATGAGAAAAGAGGAATAAGTGGGACCAATGACCACAACTTCTCAGTGATTGTTCTCTTTAATTTGTCTACTTTCTACTTCAAACATCACAACGACATCGTTTCTTTATTTTTAATTTATTTTCCACATTCAAGTAGATTCCATTTCTTATCTCAATGCCTTTGTATTTTATAATTAATTAATAAATTATCTTACCAAAATAATTTTTTTATATGGAATTCTTCCACTCTCCAATTCGCACAATCAAATAAACAAATTCAATAAAACAATAATAGCATTCTCGACAGAGAAAACGAGAAAATGCATCTTTTTATTTTATAATTAATTAATAAATTATTTTAATAAAAAATATTTTTACCGAATTCTTTCACTTTTTAATTTGAAGAAGAAGAAGTTATTTTAATTTCCACAAGGCTAACTATAACCTCTGGGACAAATTTCTCTTCTATCTGACTCTTGTATTGTGCCCTTTTCCTGTGAACTTTCATAAAATAAACTCTTTGAGCTTAACTTCTCGACAAAGCTCTAGCTAAATATAATATCCCAAGAGCTAGCTACCAAAATATCTGCATACTTTTCCCTGTTGTCTTTGAAGGCCTCACATTCTAAAATGAAATGCTTTTATGTCTACACTTTTCCATAAGAGCAAACAATACATACTCTTTCCTCCCACACTTCTCTTAGCCTTTTCCAGGGCCCTATTTCACAATGGAGTTGATGCGAATTAGTCCTTAATTGAGTAATAAGAATTTTGGCTTTTCAAGAAATATTGGCACCTATTTACACTTTTTGCTGATGATTATGAGAGGGATTAAACTCTTCAATATAATACTTTTTTTGTCTCCCTAACTTCTTCTCCCAAGTACGTTTGTGAAACCTATCCATAACAAAATATTTTATCTCTTTACTTCTTGTGGGACACTTGCTCAAGCAAATGCCCCATTTTCTAAACCATTTGTTATTTTTCTGCATCCAATTCTTCTTTCTTGTGCACAATATGTCATTAAACAAAACCTTAGGCCATCTTCCCTCTTCCATTTTCTCAATTTTTTTAAATACCTTATGACCCACATCACAGTTATTGCTTGAATAGGAGTCGCCCATGTTTCACTTAACAAGATAGCATATGGAACTGTACTTTTAATTTTGAATTTGTTTCTAATCAAACGTTTCTGAATTTTCTCAAATTTTTTCCACTGCATGCCAGATGTGCTGTTGGCCCACAGTTCACAGCCGTAGAGAATCACCAGAATCACTAAAAGCCCAAAATGAGTTAGAGTGGTTTTCCAGTCCCATAACACTGCCTCTCTACACCTATTTTGAAGAGCATAAAATGCTTTCCACCCCCAAAGTTCTTTTCTTTCTACATCCACCCCATCTTAATCCACGGTAGCTTAGATTTTTGTTGAACTCATTTATGAGGTATTTATAATCCCCAACTTCTAAAAATGTTTCCTTCAACAATCAAATAAACAAATTCAATATAACAATGATAACATTGAAAAAAACAATATATATATATATATATATATATATATATATATATATATATATATATATATTATATATATATATTAAATATATGATAACATTGAAAAAATTATATATATATATATATATATATATATATATATATATATATATATAATGTTAAATAACATATTACATTATAATATGTATATATGAATTATACAATTGAATTTACTTTATAATTTTAGATTCAAATGTAATATTACTTTTTAAATTTATGTATAGAAATGGTTATACTTATTAGAGTTTTTTATATTAATATAAAGAAAAATATTAAAATAATTAGAAAACAATTGGCCTATAATTTTGATAAGTAACAACAAAGTATTTTATAAACAATTAATTTATGTTGAGAAGGGTTTTATAGCATGTTTTCAATTTAGAGAAAAATAATAATAAATTTTTTACTTACTGCAATATGATTAAAATTAAATTCTTTTAACAAGGGTTTTATAGCAAGTTTTCAATTTAGAGGAAAATAATAATAATTTTTTGACTTGATTATCTATAAATTTATAAATTTATAACCTGTATTAATTTTTTTTAATTATTATGAATATTTTTCGAAATATTATATATCAATTTTATCCTAAAAATTAGATAAACTACAAATGATTTTTTAATAAAAACCAATTAATTCTTTTAACTAAATTTTTGATCTTATCCTCAAATATTCAATATATATGAAATAAATGTTACTTCTATATATATATATATTATGGTGGTCTAGTCTAATTTATATATATGAAAAGAAATTCAATATATATGAAAGAAATGTTACATATATATGGTGGCCTAGTTTAATTTGTAGACACAAACGGTTTTTTAACCAAACAACAATCTCAAGCAATATTGTGATATTTTGTTGTTTAAAATACAATTTTGAATGCATAAATGGATTGAGTACCCTAAATGGATTTATTCCATTTCATCTATAAGTTAGAATACACCTATCCTTTTTCTGGGGGAATTCAATGCTAGAACCACTACCAACCAAGCTACTCTATTAAGTAATAACACTAACCCTAACCCCCCTATTGTTTGATGAAGATTATGAAATAAAGCTAATAAATTCAAAATAAATTATAAAGACATAACCGATAGCCTATTTGGTATCGGCTAGATCAAGCTTTGCAGGTCCCAAGACTTGATTATTTGTAACATGATTAACAATTGGCCTACATATGGCCAAATGCATTGTATTCATGGGCTTGGCAACAATGTTGTGGCCTAGGATTGATGCCAAGTTTCTCAACCGTATTGTTAATTTTGACCTCCTAGATGACCACAACCCTGATTCTGACCAAAAAACTTTATCCTTGACCCTAAACCATTGAATAGAAATTAACCAAAATTAACATTTATAAAAACATACTATAGACATGAAAAACTAGACATGGTGGAAAATGCCTGAGAGCCTCATTTCATTCCTCACACATTCTCATTATTAAAACAATGTTTATGATACATATAAATCCATGAGGAGAATGTGTCTCAAGATAGTGCGTCTATCTTGGACACTTTGGTTGAGAAAATATCTCAACCATACACCAATCTAGGAGCCTAACTAGTTGGAGAGAATATATCAACCAACTAGACCTAATCTGACTCCTAATTATGAGGAACAAACCCAATCTAGAAAGGTAGGATTAAATCCCAACTTTCATGATAATAATTAATTTAATAATTTTGGACTTAGAATTGTTTTACTTACATGAGAGTGAGGCTAAAATTCCCCTGCTCAATCATAAGTCCAAAATAAGAACTAGGAACCATCTGTAGAAATTATACCAATGGATTCAATTCAATCATGTAATGTACTAAAACAAGATATTGAATCCTTCTACAATATTTGTGGAATAAAAAAAATGGATCTTTCAATCACATGAAAGTAAGAGAAAGAAGTAAATCAATTGCATAAAAAAAGATATCCCTGGGGAAATAAACTGCTCAAAACCCCTCTACTCTATTGTATAATAAGCCAAGGAATCATGAAACAATACAATGCGTTCTTGCTCACAAGAATCTGTTGCACTCTACTAATCGTCTCACACTGAACTAGGAAAAATTGGACAAACACATAACCAATTTCTTTCCTTCCTCTAGCTTTCCTCGATCACACAATTCCTAGCAAAATAAATCCCTATAAAATAGGAATTCCAACCATCCTTGATTGCGCAATCCATCATGGGCTTCCTATGTCTTTATAATTTCACCCGGGAAATTTGCTATTAATACAACTAATATTTATCTTCTCTTTAACCTTTTTCTCAACTCGGTCTTCATCGGAATTGGCATGCATGCATCTAATAATAGTGAATCATCAGTTATCTAATTGATCACTACTTGTGAATTAAATACAATTTAATTCATTGGATCTCGCACTAGCTCATCACTCAGTTAGAACTAGTTAAATTGATTTTAACTCAATTAATTTGAGTTAATTGATTACACTCACACCACACTAGTGCATTAACTACAACTAGACCCCAAAAATAATAGAATCAAGGTACATGCCTCACCTTTGACCCTGAACTCGAAATTCTTGAGCTAACTCAGTCTTTCTGACTTAGTTAACTAATACAAGTTGTTATGAGATAAGATTACAATTTATTGTCCAAATTATTTAAGGGAAAAATAAATTAGAAACACATTTTCTTGTTGATTTTCAACACAATCTTCCAATTTCTCATGATGAAACTGTTGATCCTCAAAAACACTGCTTGAAAAACCACCAAAGTTGGATGCTAAAAAAACTTCAATCTGAAGAGAACATGAGTCAGCTGCAAGTCTGATTCATCTCTGATTTTTTCTTGACAACTCCATCATGTGCCAAGCTACAAAATTATCCATCTTCCCTTTGCTTTCAATCAACATAATTTTTCCACTAACAAAATATTTATGATACCCACTAGAAAATTGATATTTTCTACCCACTGGCTTCTTGAATGTTTGATCGCCCAATGGCTTCTTGGATGTTTGATCGCCCACTGGCTTCTTCGATGTTTGATCACCCACTAGCTGCTAATGATGATCACCCACTAGATGATGTTGATGATGTCAAAAACTGCTCACTAAGGTTTTTTTTTTATGCTGTCAAAAACTGCTCATTGTTGGTGTCAAAAACTGCTCACTGCTGCTTTTTTTGTTGACTAAACACTCGTTGATGAAGATTCCTACTATTGGGTATGTATTATATTCTTTCCATGAATAGTCGTATGCATGGGGGGGGGGGTGATAGCCCCCCTTGTTTGTTGTGTCAGGCGCAGCGGCAACCCCCCCTATCTAGGGGTTTATAGGGAGTGGGTAGTCCCCTGCACAGGGTCTGGGGCATTGCCCCAAGAAAAAAAAATTTGGACCCTATTTTAGGTGGGAAGACCTGCCTATGGTTTTTTGCATGGGTTTGCACATGGTTTTGGGGCATGATGGATTTCGTACCCTGAAATTTCGTATATCTGTTCAAGGGAAAGACGATTATGTTCTAATCCAGGGTTAATGGATTGAGGTTTATGAATGCTTCAGCATGTATATATATGTTTTGTAACACTAAAAGGAATACAATGAAAAATGAAGCTGGTAGTCCTGATTTTGGATCTAGGGGAAAAATATCTGTGTATATCTATTTTACTTTTTATGCTCTCGCTATTGTTTATTTTCTATTTTTAAGAATTCCTTTGCAGATAATTTCTGTACTGGGTTAAAACCTAGACCTACTAGCTTCTTTTGCTGATGTTTTCGAGACTTTCGTTTTGACAGCCCCCTTCAATTTCATTATCATTTCCCCCCTTTGTCAACTGAAAGGAGAGACAATCATTGCCATTTCATTTCAGAACTCCCCCCCTTCAGGTTAGGAGAGTTTCACTATCTTCATTAAAATGGAAAAGTTGTCTTCATGTGAGATTAAATCTGTTGATAGCACATAGAAATTTTTTTTACTCTAGATAACCACTTCTAAGGATCAATCCATGCATAATTGATCTTCATTCTAGGTGGTTGATTTCACTTACTGCATCTTTCTGATGAATGATTTTTATTGCCACATTGGTGACAAGGATGGAGGTCAAAACATGTACTCTCCATATGGCCAGTTCACTTACAATGGTTACACTTATTATGAGCATTGTCTAGAAAGGCTGCACTTACAAACTGCACTGGTTTTGAGTAATCTGGAACATAGAAATTGTTGTCTTTGTTGTAACCTAGGCCATGTCAATCTTTGTTGAAGGAGATTTCTTCCCAAGGTCTGATCACTTTCTTGGAAAGACTATCCTACTGTTGTTCTTCATACTTGATGTTGCTTCTAACATTATGACCTTGATTTATTAAATCTTCTATATCACACTAGGAATTAATCATTAACAGTTTATCAGTTTTACAGGTTGCATCAAACTGATCAATTTTAACTTTGGTACTACTCGTTGAAAAATTAAGTAGTACAACTAGCCGGATAAGATCACACGTGTCGCAAATGTCATAAACTTGGTGAATTAGATCAAATGTATCAAAACTTTCATCAAATTTATGGATGAGGTCTTCAGTGTCACAACTTGCATCTAACTTCTCTGTAAATTTGGCATCTAGTAAATCTTTCTTTTCACTTAACTTAATTTAGAGTGCACTAATGATTTTTTATTTCATCTCAAGCTCAATTTGAAAGTATTTCTCTAGATCTAATGTGTTTTTCATTAGATTGATTAAGTTTTGGTTCTGTTTCAACTTCCATTCTAGTAACTCAATTTTATTTTGTAGCTTATGATTGCACTCTTTCAATTATTTAATTTCTAGCTCTGCACTTTGAAGACATTTACCACCCTTTCCCATTTTTACACGCTCGCTTGAACTGGCTCACTTGATTTTGTGAAATTTTCACTTCCTTGAGTTTACTCACTTGATTGTGTGTATTTGTAAAAGGAGAGTATCGAACACTGTCGAAAATGCACCCAAAAGAAAATTCTTACAATGAAAAGTTAAAATAATATTGATGACTATGTTGAAGACAACAGATTCACTTGAATTAATTCTAGGGCCTATCATTTCAAAATATCTTTTTTATGTCGATGTAGACTTGTCTTAGAGCAATTGATTTTGTAGCTTCATTGAATTGATTTTCTTGAGTGAATTTTCTTGTAGAAGGCTGATGTTGAAAATATTGATTATGTGTTGTCGATGCTTGATTGATCGTAGTTTGTGTATTTAAGATTGATTACATGAGATTCAATTGAATTGATTATCTACATGCATTTTTTTAATTTGTTGTGTACCATATTACAAAGAGAGTGTCAAAAACTAGACACAAGTCATGCACAAGTATTCACTACACACGGTGTACCTAAGATCCCCTTATTCTTGATTTCGGGCGAATATCGGACACAAACACCATACAAAATTTATGTTTTATTAAGTAGGGAGTAAATCATCCTGCAATTTCACAACGTTGTTGTGGAACCTTCTCAAGCAATGATAATCTCATGTTTACAAATTCTAGAAACATATTGTCTTCAAAAAATGGATGGATACTAACTCAACCTTCTTCAACAATGAGCTTTCCTAAAAAAAAAACATATCACTCCAAACTTCCAAAAGTTTTTACCTTATCACTCCAAAAAAACATTACAAATACTCCTTATCTCTCCAAAAACCTTCTTTACAAATTCTTGAACAACATTAATTCTCTTTTCCACACCTTCTCTCTTTTCACAAAAAAATATTATAAAAATTACACATTTTCACCACTCTTTCTTTCTTATGCATAAGGTTTACAAAAAAATGCAAGTCAAATACTATGAAAAAAGAGGTTATAAACTCATGTCTTTGAAATGCACTTTCTCCGAGGCATTACTCCACTTAAGCTTTCCACTCCACCTTAAATTTTCACCTTTTAAGTAGAAGCGAGTGAATATTATGGGCGAACTATTGATGAACTTGAACAATATATTTCTAATGCACAAGATGAAATACAAGGAAAGGAGGACTCCTTGTAGAAGTTTCAAATAATATTGATTCAAGCTCAGGAAAAGGCCAATGATTGTAAAATTACTTTGGATGCATTAAGTGATTCAACAAGATGTGACATTGACGCTTTTAAAGAAGCTGAACGTGAATTATTATCAATTGAAGATGCTATAAATACAACAACTTTAAGGAAGAAAAATTATGAAGGAATAATGAAGAATAAGGTTATTCTAGAGGCTGAAGGGGGAGAAATAGAATTCAAGGAACTTCAGCATAAGCGTGAGGAGACTTACAAGAAAGCTTTTATGTTTTGTCTCAAAATTATGGAAGATTATGGGGAGCGAAGCATATGTTTTACAGGGCACAACCGAATGGTAGAATATTTTATTGTCATTGGACAAAATTTTTCTCTGTTCTCAAGCTCCATCTGACCAAAAAATCACCAGATTCGGACCGCCGACTGCAGGCATCCGTGAGAGTGAACCTGGAAGACATATTTGTGAAGTGAGTCCCATAGGCTAAATCGGGGGGTCTGTCATTGGGAAGATATCAATTCTGGGAAAGTGTATTTTCCCATGATTTTGTATTTGTTGAAGCGTCAATGGCGTCGTATATTACCTTGTGTATCTTCATTTTTCTTATAATTTTCACACAATTTAGGAGCCATGGAGGCACGTTGTAGATCAATGAGCTAGAGGAGGGGGATGTTGAGTCTATGAAATTAATTTCTCCTCATGATAGTGGAATTATTATTTCAGAAGCAGTGAAGGATCTCCCTAACGTAATTGACCATGGAAAATAGTTGATCAAGCATGAAGAGCTACCCACTTCTTCATTTCTGGTCCCACTGAATTGATATGTGACTGATGGTTCTAGGATTATGACTCAAATTCCATGGTCTCTACTAAATGAATGATTTAACAAGAAATGACTACTAGCTTTGGATGAGGCCAATATGGGAGTGGGAATGGTATTTCTTCCTAAATAAGAACAAGATATTCAAGCATCCAAAGCATTTGTAAACATGGACATCGAATCAGCAAAGTTTGACTATCAGTTTTAAATCAATGATGAGACATGCAACCTGTCAAGATCTCAAAATAAATTTATAGAGAAATTTCAAAGATATTGCAATGCTAGAGAAAATTAAATTCAATAAAGACTTTTCTCTAACATGAAAAGGAGTGACTGGTGTTATTAACCAAGTATTGGCCCCATTTTCATCTAATAAAATACAAATTAATGTACAAGTAATCTACCGTTTTGACACCAATTTGTAAAAAATCTTATTTAGCTCGGTGATTTTCTCAGGAATTTTACTATAGGATGGAGTCCCCTCTAAGAAATCGATCTAAGCATTCGATCCTATGCCTTCAATAAATCACAGGATAATGTTGATACATAGGTCATCATTTTTACCAATAGAATTATCACCGATGAGGAGTTTAGAATTTTAATGGAGCATGAAGGTAATTTTTCTACAATGATGATTTGATCCAGTATCTAACCATGATGGTGATAATTCCAACCAGACAAGCATTTTTCCCAGCTCCTTCAATCGTAAAAAATATTCATGCAATCATAATAACAACTCCTTTATCTAGCTAAAGTAATTTTTTGTCAATTTTGGATAGGTAATCGATTGTTGCATATGTGGTGATCCCTATTCTATTATTTGCTTTGAATTTATAGAATTTGTTGATGAGCACAGTGCAAGAGAATATTTATCACACGATCCCATTAGTCACATATCTTTTCTCTTCTCTGGAATATTCATGGAAACAATAGTACCTCAATCCCAAAGAGAAAAATCATGTGCTCTGATACCACATGAAGAAAAATTAACCAAAATTAACACTTAAAAAAACATACCATAGACATGAAAAACCAGACATGGCAAAAAATTTCTGAGAGCCTCATTGCATTCCTCACACATTCTCATTATTAAAACAATGTTTATGATACATATAAATACATGAGGAGAATCTGTCTCAAGATAGTGCATCTATCTTGGACACTTAAGTTGAGCAAATATCTCAACCATACACCAATCTAAGAGCCTAAATAGTTGGAGAGAATATCTCAACCAACTAGACCTAAACTGACTCCTAACTATGAGGAACAAACCCAATCTAGAAAGGTAGGATTAAATCCCAACTTTCATGATAATAATTATTTTTAATAATTTTGGACTTAGAATTGTTTTACTCACATGAGAGTGAGGCTAACAACCGTGATATGAACATAAGATAGATGGAAAAGAATGGTGAGAGACAAAGGCACCCTCACTTTTAAAAAAGTAAAATGGATCTCTTCTTCAAATATTTAACAAGGGATTTAGGTCTCTTAACATATAACGATAACATTGATCACAACTACCACAATTTTACTACAACCCTTTCCAATAACATTAACAAATTCTCTACTGATGTATCATATAAAAATAACAATAAAACTTCCAACCCTTGGTATGAAAAGGATTGTAAGTTTGCCAAGAAAATGATTAGAGATTTTCCTAACAAAACTATAAAGCATGAAAAAATAAGTTTGTACAAAGTTCTTATCAAAAGAAAGAAAAGGTTTTATATGAATAATAGGCATGGGAATCTCATTCACCTCTTTAATGTTAAGCCTAGAAAATTTTGGAGGAATATTATTTTTTGTAAAACGAAAGAAGATAATTTGACCCCCTTAAAGGATTGGTATATCTAGCTTAAGAATACTTATGAATTTGTGAACGCCATGGCCATCATTATAACCACTCCAATTTGCAAATATATCTTTTATTTGGAAGACGTGAAGTTCAAGATTAAGAAGCTCGCTAATGGGAAAGTTAGGGATATTGTAGGTTACCAATCCAGGGGGATCCCTAATGGCTCAATAATGAAAGTCCTCAAATCGAAACAAAATTAGGACAAAAGAGCTCCTCATAATATTTACAATGATGCAAATGACATCTCATTTTGTGTTCATTTGTAGAAGATATGTGTTATAGGTCAATTTGGGCATCACTCCCAAAACTCGGATCAGCACAAATAGGGTCTATCATACTCTAAATCAGTTTCTATTTTCCTTAAACAAGTCATCCCATTGATGGTTTTTATCCATGAAAGTTTCACTTCTTGAAGTCTAGCAGAAATGCTCCATTGAACCACCAATGCACCCCTAGATTGTAGTAAGTGATTTGTAGGGCACTTACACCCATGCAAAGAAGTGTTGCAGAGCACCTAGGTCCACTTAACAGTGTGTTGGTCAACTTTGAGAGAATTTTCTAATGATTCTGGGAATCTTCCTACTTTCTTAGTTGATCCGGATTTTATGCAAGAACGCAAACTGAATACGGATATAACCATAGATACAGTAGATGCAGCGGAAATAATGCTTCATTTTATTAATAAAAGAATGACCGCAATAAGCTTACAAACATAATGGAAACAAGCTAGGGCGCCGGTAGTGTATCTCCGAGAAGAGATGTAGCGTACGCGAGCCTCTAAACCGTGTTACATTGAGGCTCGTAGGCCTATTACAAACATAATGGAAATAGATGAGCTATGGTACCGGGCAGCGTATCCCCGAGAAGAGATGTGGCGACTACCGGCCCTTGAAAGCGTGTTACAATGAAGACATGATGGCGATGTGGCGAGTTAGGGCATCTGGTAGCGCTTATCTCCGAGAAGAGATGTATTGGCTCCCAGCCCCTCGAACTGTCTTACAATGAGGCTCGAGGGCCTATTTATTGTTGAGAAACAATGTAGAATCCGAAACGTCCAAAAACCTAACCAGTAGGAGATGAGGCGCCAAAGCTGTGGGCGCCCGTTTGGGTAAATTGGTGGTTCAACTTCCCGGGGGCGTAACTTTGGCACCCGATCTCCGTTTGATGCGCTCAATAGCTCGTTAGAAAGATCTATCCGAGGAATACAACTTTCGGGATGAATTTGATGATCAAATTCACTAGTAAAACGATACCAAAAAAACTTCGTTTAGGGCCTCAAAACGGCTCCCGGAAGTTCGGGACCCGAAAAAGCTGCTAAAATAGTAAGTTATGCTGCAACTTGAAAACTGGAAGAAATGATGATGGGGGTTCAAATGGAATAGGTGGGTGGCCACCAATATCCACCCGGATCATTAAGCCCCAAAATGGCTCCGAGAGTGGAGGACCCGAAAACCCGCTATAAATAGTAAGTTGTGCTAAAGCCGAAAAAGCCGAAAGAATTGATGTCGCGGGTCCAAATGGAATAGGTGGGAGGCCACCGATATCCACTGGATCATTCCTCCCTCCTTAGGAAGCAATGGTATCCATTATGTTAAGTTCCTCCATGGGGGGGGAAAATTTGTCTGAACTTGGTGTTGGATTTAGATGTGCCATCGGTGGGCGACCTATCGTAGGATCCGAAAAAAAAATTGTCCATCATCGCGTTCCTCCGTTTCTCGAGGGCATCCTCGAGCAAGATTTTGACAGATCTCCTACTCCCTCGTCTTTCTTTCCTTCCACCATGAGGGGTCGTCGGGGTTGCGAGGTTGAACTCCTTATACCCCGGCCATGTTGGGGATATGAAACGAAAAACGAGAGAAAAAGCGGACCCGCTCCGATACCACCGATCCAGCATTTTATGCGAGAACGCAACGTGAATACGGATATAACCATAGATACGGAGATGCGGCGGAAATAATGCTTCATTTTATTAATAAAAGAATGATCGCAATAAGCTTACAAACATAATGGAAACAAGCTAGAGGCGCTCGGTAGTGTATCTCTCGAGAAGAGATGTAGCGTACGCGAGCCTCTAAACCGTGTTACATTGAGGCTCGCGAGCCTATTACGGACATAATGGAAATAGATGAGCTATGGTACCGGTAGCGTATCCCCCGAGAAGAGATGTGGCGGCTACCGACACCCTTGAACCGTGTTACAATGAAGACATGATGGAGATGTGGCGAGCTAGGGCACTCGGTAGCGCTTATTTACGAGAAGAGATGTATCGGCTACCGACTCGAACTATCTTACAATGAGGTTCGAGGGCCTATTTATTGTTGAGAAACAATGTAGAATCCGAAACGTCCAAAAACCTAACCGTAGGAGATGAGGTGCCAAAGCGTGGGCGCCCGTTTGGGTAAATTGGTGGTTCAACTTCCCGGGGCGTAACTTTGGCACCGATCTTCGTTTGATGTGCTCAATAGCTTGTTAGAAAGATCTATCTAGGGACTACAACTTTTCGGGATGAATTTGATGATCAAATTCATCGGTAAAACGATACCCAAAAAAACGTTTTTTTAGGGCCTCAAAACGGCTCCGAAGTTCGGGACCCAAAAAAGCTCGCTAAAAAATAGTAAGTTATGCTACAACTTGAAAACTGGAAGAACTCGATGATGGGGGTTCAAATGGAATAGGTGGGTGGCCACCAATATCCACCCTGGATCATTAAGCCCCCCAAAACGGCTCCGAGAGTGGAGGACCCGAAAACCCTGCTATAAATAGTAAGCTGTGTTGAAGCTAAAAAAGCCGAAAGAATTGATGTCGTGGGTCCAAATGGAATAGGTGGGAGGCCACCGATATCCACCCTGGATCATTCCTCCCTCCTTAGGAAGCAATGGTCTCCATTGCGTTAAGTTCCTCCATGGGGGGGGAATTTTGCTCGAACTTGGTGTTGGATTTAGATGTGCCACGTGAGGCGCCTATTGCAGGGATATGAAAAAAAAATTGTCCATCATCGCGTTCCTCTTGTTTCTAGAGGGCATCCTCGAGCAAGATTTTGACAGGGATCTCCTCGCTCCCTTGTCTTTCTTTCCTTCCGCCATGGGGGGTCGTCGGGGTTGCGAGGTTGAACTCCTTATACCTTGGCCATGTTGGGGATATGAAACGAAAAACGGAGAAAAAGCGGACCGCTCCGATACCACCGATCCGGATTTTATGCGAGAACGCAACGGAATACGGATATAACCATAGATACGAGAGATGCAATGGAAATAATGCTTCATTTTATTAATAAAAGAATGACTCGCAATAAGCTTACAAACATAATGGAAACAAGCTAGGGCGCTCGGTAGTATATCTCCGAGAAGAGATGTAGTGGACGCAGGGCCTCTAAACCGTGTTACATTGAGGCTCGCAGCCTATTATAGACATAATGGAAATAGATGAGCTATGGTACTGGGCGCGTATCCCTCGAGAAGAGATGTGGCGGCTACCGACTCTTGAACTTGTGTTACAATGAAGACATGATGGAGATGTGGCAAGCTAGGGCACCGGTAGCGCTTATCTCCCGAGAAGAGATGTATCGGCTCCCGACCCCACGAACTGTCTTACAATGAGGCTTGAGGGCCTATTTATTGTTGAGAAACAATGGAGAATCCGAAACGTCCAAAAAACCTAACCATAGGAGATGAGGCGCCAAAATTGTGGGCGCCCGTTTGGGTAAATTGGTGGTTCAACTTCCTGGGCGTAACTTTGGCACTCGATCTCCGTTTGATGCGCTCAATAGCTCGTTAGAAAGATCCATCCAAGAACTACAACTTTCGGGACAAATTTGATGATCAAATTTGTTGGTAAAACGATACCCAAAAAACGTCGTTAATGTCGTTTAGGGCCTCAAAACGGCTCCCCGAGTTCGGGGACCCTCAAAACGGCTCTCGAAGTTCGGGACCCGAAAAAGCTGCTAAAAATAGTAAGTTATGATGCAACTTGAAAACTCGGAAGAACCGATGATGGGGGTTCAAATGGAATAGGTGGGTGGCCACCAATATCCACGGATCATTAAGCCCCCAAAATGGCTCCGAGAGTGGAGGACCCGAAAACCTCGCTATAAATAGTAAGTTGTAATGAAGCTAAAAAAGCTCGAAAGAATTGATGTTGCGGGTCCAAATGGAATAGGTGGGAGGCCACCGATATCCACTGGATCATTCCTCCCTCCTTAGGAAGCAATGGTCTCCATTATGTTAAGTTCCTCCATGGGGGGGGAAATTTTCTTGAACTTGGTGTTGGATTTAGATGTGCCACCGTGAGGCGGCCATTGCAGGGATCTCGAAAAAAAATTGTCCATCATCACGTTCCTCTGTTTCTCGAGGTCATCCTCAAGCAAGATTTTGACAGGGATCTCCTCGCTCCCTCGTCTTTCTTTCCTTCCACCATGGGGGGGTCGTCGGGGTTGCAAGGTTGAACTCCTTATACCCCGGCCATGTTGGGGATATGAAACGAAAAAGCAGAGAAAAAAGCACCCGCTCCGATACCACCGATCCGGATTTTATGCGGGGAACACAACGGGAATACGAGATATAACCATAGATACGGAGATGCGATGGGAAATAATGCTTCATTTTATTAATAAAAGAATGACCTGCAATAAGCTTACAAACATAATGGAAACAAGCTAGGGCGCTGGTAGTGTATCTCTCGAGAAGAGATGTAGCATACGTAGGCCTCTAAACTATGTTACATTGAGGCTCGCAGGGCCTATTGCAGACATAATGGAAATAGATGAGCTATGGTATCGGCAGTGTATCCTCGAGAAGAGATGTGGCAGCTACCACCCCTTGAAGCGTGTTACAATGAAGACATGATGGAGATGTGGTGAGCTAGGGCACCTGGTGGCGCTTATCTCGAGAAGAGATGTATCGGTTCCCGCACACAGACTCGTCTTACAATGAGGCTCAAGGGCCTATTTATTGTTGAGAAACAATGTAGAATCCGAAACGTCCAAAAACCTAATAGTAGGAGATGAGGCGCCAAAAGCGCAGGGCGCCCGTTTGGGTAAATTGGTGGTTCAAATTCCGGGGCGTAACTTTGGCACCCGATCTCCGTTTGATGCACTCAATAGCTCGTTAGAAAGATCTATCGAGGACTACAACTTTCAAGGCGAATTTGATAATCAAATTCGCTGGTAAACGATACCAAAAAACGTCGTTTAGGGCCTCAAAAGCGGCTCCGAAGTTCGGGACCCAGAAAAAATGCTAAAAATAGTAAATTATGCTACAACTTGAAAACTGGAAGAAGCCCGATGATGGGGGTTCAAATGGAATAGGTGGGTGGCCACCAATATCCACCCGGATCATTAAGCCCCCAAAACGGCTACGAGAGTGGAGGACCCGAAAACTTGCTATAAATAGTAAGTTGTCTTTAAAGTCGAAAAATCGAAAGAATTGATGTCTGCGGGTCCAAATGGAATAGGTGGGAGGCCACCGATATCCACCGGATCACTAGTGGCTTCTAGAAGTGGTTCCAACTATCATACTATCCGATAACCTTGAATATGAAAACCATGGAGCCATTAAATCACTTATCCTCTTATTCCATTGAACAAGGAAACTTCCTCATCCATTTATGGGAAAGCCATTCAATGACCAATTAATGCCAAAATACCTTCATTTCCTATAAATTAAGCACCGATCATAGTGCAAAAGGAGAGAAAGAGATTGAATTTTGTACTTGTTATGATGGTGAGAACATAGATATTTGATTTATTTTTTGCAAGTAATGTTATGGTGTTGGAGTAATGTTGCTCGATGTGATGAGGATAGACTAAAGTTGGAGTGAGTTGACATTGAATTGATCCAACTTGGTTGTAACTTCTCCTTCTATCTTATAATAAAGAGATTTGTTCTTTTCCAAATACATGTGTTCATGCTTTTATATATGTATTTTCAAATGCAATCGATTCAGTTTGATTAAGATGAATAGATCATATTCCTTGATGTTGTTTTTTGTCTTGTGTTAGTAATTGCAGGTACCAATCAAACGAGTTCAATTCGATTGGGAGTGACGGGAGAAAAAAAGGGAGAAGAAGAATAGCGAAGGATCACAAGTAGGTGTTTCTCTTATCTGTTTATCTTAGGGAAAAAAGTCAAGAATCTTTCATTTCTTGTTCTAAGTGCATCCACCACACTTAGGGAAACTTATCTATCCGTAGGTTTGATTTACGTAAAACAAATTGGTGAATCTGCTGGGGATAAATTTGTTGTCCCCGGTTGTTTTATCCTTGTTTTTTCAGCCTCTACTACACTTTACTTGCTTCATTATAGTCATTTGAATGTGTTTTTGTGAAATAAGTGTGTTTGTTTGCCCTGTTTTGAGATTTCTATGGCACCAACGCATCTTGTTGGTCTTGCCACAATTCTCTCGCAAAGAATTTTTGGCTTAGATACAATGCTCGCAACACACTGTCTCCCACTCGGGGGTGTGTTTCTCCTGCGACCAACCAAAATTAATCATATTTTTGTCTTTTATCATCTAGTTCAATGTCTTGTAAGTCTGAGTTTTCAAGTTTCAAATTGCCTCTAGAGTCCAGATTTTTACTTCTTCTATTCTTACTTACTTTGGGTGTCTATTTATTCAATTTCTCTTCTTGTTTTATTTATCATTGTTGAAATAGCTCCAAATTTTAAATTTACATTTGATTAGTTATTTATTTTCGAAAGAGGAATTTCCGTACTAGTCTTCCATTCTCTCGGAAAGTATTGATTGATTGTTTGTGCACATTAATTTCTTTTTTCCTTCATTCACACTTAAAATAAATTGAAAAAGAAAAGCATACATTTTCATATAGGGTTTGTGAGTTTTGCATAGGAATAGCTAGGGAATTTTCATTTATATGTGTTCATTGTTGATTTCTTACGATCCGATTTCTCTATCCCTTGTAGCTAAGATTTTCATTGTCAAAATTGAATCGAAACGAATGCTTATCATCTTGCTTGCATTCTAGGAATTTCAAATAAATCACGTGGTAAACCTCGAAACATAAATTTCTATGCAAGATAAAATTAAAATTTATCTCAATTAACCTAAGGGAGCATTGTCACTTAACAATAACATTTAGAGGTCTAGGCTAGAGAGGTGTTCGACGTCATAAAACATAGCGAGTTGTCGTTAATTTTTTACTGCAATACATTCCGAGTGTGATACCTCATCCCACGTATGTAAGTATATCGGAGCTTGTCCACATACCTTGAGTATACCGAGGGCGAGTGTTCTAGTATGAAAAGTATAAGGGGATTCTCTCATCGTGCGGTTTCGCATTAGATAGTGCTAACACGGATTGGGCCCACGATCAAATTTGGATCATGGACCTAAGTGATAGCTCAAATTTCAAAGTGTTCGAAGTGTGCCAAACCCGAGCGACCGGATAGATCTCGTCTTCCTAATTCTAGTGCCGTGAACGATTCAAAAAATCGATAGCGTATGAAGAAGTTATCGCGATTTGAAAAGTCCGATGAACTGCAATTTCTAGCTTTTGACCAAGTTTGATTGGATTTGGAAAATTAAAATAAAATAAAATTCTAGGGAATATTTATAGAATATTCCACAAAATATTCCCCAAAAATATTCTATTTGTACCAATCATATGCTCGACAAGTGGCATTATTGAATTTTTAGTTGGGTTGTACGATTTTTTGGTTCGACCCAATGAAAGGGTGACATGACCCAAAGCCAACGGTTCCGCTCGACGATTGGCTTAACCGTGGGTTTGGGGAGTCGGCATGTGGCCACCCCTACCCTAAATTTAATGCTACTGTTAGTAAAACTGGTGGAGTATTAGCGGTGGCCAACAAATATTTCGGATTTTTCCACTTTTAGCTGGAGTTAAGTCCAATTCCTTCAAGTTTGGTGGAGGATTTTTACGGTTCATTCGGCAAAATGCGTTTAGGCTCTATCTCGAGCTAGATTCGACCAATTTTTGTGGTGAAATAGTAAATTTAGACTATCTCGAGACATTTTTTACTCATTAGTGAGGTTTTTAGATCCATTAGAGGACTTTTGAGTAGGTTTTTGCTTCGAGATAAGTTCAATGGGCCACAAGGGCCACCATGGGCCGACGGCGGTTTGAGGGCTTAGCCGATGCGGCTAGAGGCCTTATTCAAAAAATCCAATAGTAATTTTTGGATTTTTTTAGATTTTATGGAACTACTTGGTGTGGTTTTCGAGCTCGTAGGGGAATTTTGAAGGCCGATATGCTTGAGAGAAGTTCCGGGGGCCGCCAGTGTCGGCAGCAGTTTGAGGCCTAGCCGAGGGCGACTAGAGGCCTTATTCAACAAACCAATAGTCATTTCTGATTTTTTTGATAATTATGAATCCATTTAAGGAGTTTACAGAATATTGTGAGGACTTATACAGGGTATAGAACCCATAGAGAAGTTTTCTTTAACCCTAGAGCCAAGGGGTGCCACTAGGCTGTTGGAGGTGAAACTGGAGTAGTCGGAGGCCAATTTCATCAAACCAATAGTCTATTATGACTAATTTTTGGAATTATGAATCCATTTAAGGGATTTTCGAGCCATTTGAAGACTTCGAAGGTCGAAGAGCCGAGTGAAGTTTTGGGCAGCTCAGGGGCCAACCGTGGAGGGGGGGGCCTATGTTGGGGGTATGATTCAATCCATTTTGGAGGTATGATATGTGGCTGGAGACATTAGGTGAAGTTTTAGGGATAGAAAAATAAATTTTTAAGGATTTAGTGTGATAGAAAAAGCTTAGGGAAGCTCAAGAGCACCGACAAAAGGAATCAAGTCTAAGGGGGGCCTAGATTTGTTTTTAGAGTGATGACAACCATGAAAGGGATATTAATGGTATTCTAAACCCATTGGTTCAGTTCATTTAACCTTTGGATTTGAGTTTGTAACTTGTAAAAGAAAAATTTTCCATAATCCCAAAGAGCCAAGTCACGAGGACAACAACTCAAGGAGACGTATCCCATGATATTCGGGTGAACTCCTAGATTAATTTTTTACAGTTTATGTGTTGATTTCTATTTGATGCATTATATTTCAGTTACACGTTTAATTTCGTAAAGAAAAAAAAATGGACTTAAATCACTTAAATAGTTAAAAAACATACACCTGTTTCAAGTATAAATTTCTACAAAAAAGTCAAGTATAAGCTAGATATTTTATTTTTTTAAGCGAGTGGGAGGTTCTTGAAAAAGCATAACAAGTTATCCAACCCATTTTCATATCGGTTGGTATCGGAGCACTTTTTTTTCTTGATTTATAAATCAATAACTTGCTTGTTTGACTTGAAATGTGTTTAAACGAGTGCAAAGATTTTTCTGCTTTACAAAGCGATTGTTTCTTACAATTTTGAGTTTGCTAGAGGTGAAGGGAAACATACTTGTTAGCTATGTCCAGAAGAGGACAAGAAGGAAGAAGGGTTGAAGACATCTTCCTTACCCAAAGGATCTCAAGGCAACCCTTGAAG
The DNA here is from genome assembly GCA_034641835.2 of Pinus albicaulis. NCBI lineage: Eukaryota > Viridiplantae > Streptophyta > Pinopsida > Pinales > Pinaceae > Pinus > Pinus albicaulis. The sequence goes on along the minus strand of JAXQQM020062967.1, from coordinate 402,571 downwards.
CACAAGAGGTTTTGTTTGCAAAGGTCAGCTTGAAGAAGAGCTTGACTCTACAACCATTTTGTTCAAAAAGCTTTATCAAATTGTTTTTGAAAGCTTTATGAATTTTGTTGAAGTACTTATGTTCATTGACATTATGATGAAAGCTTATTCAAGTGGGATTTCAAAATCCTCCTCCTTCGAAGATTCTTTTATGAAGACATGAAGCGAGACTTCTTCAGGGATGAAGGATATGGTGCAAATTTTGTATGAAGATAAAAGAGAAAGCAATAGAATTCATGAGAAATTGGTTTCTATGAAGCAATAGAAAGAAGAAATTCTTCAAATATTGCATGAGATGGAGATGCAGTACCATCAAGCCCAAGAGGCCTTAACCAAGAACATGTGTGAAGCAGAGGTAATTCGCTCTGTCTTCTTCGCCATTCCTAAACATGGGCGGAAAGGCGTGTTGAAGAGGATTGCTTGAAGGAAGTCAAGAGCTCCGTGCCGCATCGTATCGGAGGGGGAGGGCCGGAAGTACGACAAAAAGGCTTGGGCAAGAGTCTCAAAGGTGGTATGGGTAGAGGTGGCTTGTTCGACATACCATTTAGAAGCTTCGCCGGGTGAGCGTGCATTGGAACAAATGAAGACGAATGGAGTCATCGTAATGGAATTGGAGGAACACCACATGTGGAAAGATCGGACATGATTGGTTGGATCTTCTCCATTAAGGCCCTCAAACTTAGGGATGTCGGAGGGGGAGCTTGGTTGGCATAGCAGTGCCAATTAGCATTGTGGTGAATGGGGTCATTGATCAGCGATGGAAATTGGGGAGGGCCGAGGGCTCGCAATGTACGGGCGACACGAGGGTGGCCGGGGTAGTTCTCGTGGCGGTTCCGCTAGTAGTAGGGGCGACATTAGGTCCGGGATAACCGCTAGCGTTAGGCCCCGGAGCAGACATGGTGAAGGTGACGGGGGGAGAACCGGGGGAGGAGAAGGAGGACCCGATGAATCGGGAGAGGAGTCGAGTGCGGACTCGAAGGTGGAGCTGCTCGACGACGGCGGGCGGAGCGAGTCGATCGACCGGAAACTAAGGATGAAGGCCAAGAAGTCTCGGGAAAGGCGCCTGGGGGCGCAATGATGACGAGGAAGAAGGAAACCGACTGAGCGGCGAAAAGGGACATGAATCAAGCGATGTCGAGGGAAAATAAGGTGCGATGACAATTGATTTTAGAGTCTTTTCCGAGGGAGGTGTTAACCGTGCGCTTCTTCACTTAGGGTCAGTGTGTGATGTGTGTTAATTTTAATTTTTAAACCCTTTTCATTTTGAGAGCAAGAAAAAAGTGTGTCGCAGTATCGAAAAAGAAATCGCGTAGAACAATATAGATTCTTTGAAAGGACAGAACATTTAATGACTAAATATGCATCAATCTAACCCAAAAAAGGCAGGTCTCTCAAAACTACTCTAAAAAGAGGGCAAAAATCTACTCAAAACACACATAAAAGAAGTCAATACATCTAGGGTCGAAAGGGGACGAGGATCTAGAGGACAAAGGCTGCCGAAAAAGAGGTGCGGATCATAGCCAAGAGACAAGAGGCAAGGTGGTCGGGAAAAAGGAAGGAAATCGAGAAAAAAATGGAGGGGGCAAGGGGGAGGCCCGGAAAGTAGGTCCAAACAAAACAACAGGAGGTGATTTTAAAGGAAGAAAGGCCGATTTCAAAGGATCCGAAAGGGAGGTAACGAGATCCCGGAAAAAAGGAGGTCGAAGCTCGAAAAACGAGACGGTTGAAACAGCCTTAAAACTCTTCCACAAAAAGTGGAGGGTACTAAAGCCCTAGGGGCTAGGTTCCCACTTAGATGAGTAAAAACGGATCAGAAATTGGTCAAAACGAGGGTCGAGACAGAGGTCTGGAGGACCCACGGCGGAGCTGCGACAAAACCCGTAAAAATTGCGAAAAATTGTTGAAAGAAAAATGGCAGTCGTGATTTTTGACACCGATTTCGAGTGTAGGTCGCGAGGAAACAAGTCGAAAAGTGCGACCCTGGAGGTCAGGTCGCAAGTCTAGGGCCAAAAAGTGCGACTCCCCCATTTCGGTTGTCTCGGCGGCAAATTTTTAGAAAAGTTGCCGTCTTAGTTACGTGACGGTGTCGCTTACCTCGCAATAGGGGCCGTAAACACACGGAAGTTAGAAATTTTAATGTTTTAGGGTTTTATGTGAGAAAAACAACATTAAAATAGGAAAAAATAAACAACTGAAAAAGAAACCCTAGGGTCGCGAGTAGCCGGATATGCAGGAATATGAAAACGACAACGGTCGTAATTTAAAACCCGTGTGGAGTCGCCATTTGTTAGTATGAATCCTTTGTCGAAGTGTACGAAAAAGGACCACTTTAGCTACGCATAACTAATAGCCCTAACAACAAAAGTGGTTGCCAATATCTTCGGATCCGCAATTAGTTAGACAAGAAAATAGCTGCAAAATACCGGATCTATGTATGGAAAGACATTAAGCGATAAAAACAAAGGGTTTGCTCCATATACCAATAGACAAGACAAGAACAATTTTTGAAAGATTTTTTTGTATTAATGGGGCACCCAGTGAGGAAAACTAGAAGGAGTATCCAATTCCCCTCGATTAGGGATGGGTTCTTGGAAGTCCTCAACACTTTCGGATCTAAGATTTCTCTCTCTAGTTGATGTAGAAAACCCAATGCAAAGAGTAGAGCTCAATGGGAGCAAAATGGCAGAAAATGGTGACCAAGTGTATAGATCCGGAGTGATCTAATAGGCAGACAAAGGTGAAGAATGGTAGGAAAAAACCCTCCTATTTATAACAAAATATTGGGTCATTCTAGATCTTGGTGCATGGGTTAACCCGAGATCTAGATCCACTTTTTATGGAATATTTTATTATTTTTGTTGGAGGGAAAAGGTATTTGACTTGGGTCAAATCCATTAATTTGTTAAAAATAAATAAATAAATGATTTATTTATCTTTTTAAGGAAGCGGTTAGAAGATAATCAAATAAATAATGATTTATTTAATTATTTAAGGAAGTGGTTGAAAGATAATTAAATAAATAGTGATTTATTTAATTATTTATGGGTGATTTGGTCATATTTAACAAGGAATATCATCTAAATAAGGTTTAAATGATTATTCCTAGAAAATAATAAGATAAATAAAGGTTTATCTAATTAATTTCTTTGATTTTTGGGTTAAACATGACTGGGAATAATAATTAAATTATGGTTTAATTAATTATTCCATGAGGAAAAATCAAACAAATATGGGTTTGTTTAATATTTCCTTTTTGGGGTTTCCCTGTTTTTAACATAGTGAAAGCAGCTTTACTTAGGGTAAAAGCTGGTCTTACATGGTGTACTTGGGTCCATCTAATGATAATAGGTTAGATGACCAAAAATTGGTGTAACAATATGTAAACTGCCACATGTATTGTAACCTTGACGGTTATGAAACCATTAACTTTGGCGACATTAAACTCAAACCTATCACATGCGCAATCACTGCGACCCAAAGCTGATGGTTCCGATTGGCGGTTGGCTTAACCGCGGGTTTGGGGGAGTCGGCATGTGGCCACCCCCTACCCTAAATTTAATGCTATGGTTATTAAATTGGTGGAGTATTAGTGGAAGCCACCAAATATTTCACATTTTTCCACTTTTAACTAGAATTAAATTCCAATTCCTTCAAGTTTGGTTGAGGATTTTTTAGGGGTCATTGGGCAAAATGAGTTTAGGCTCTACCTTGAGCTAGATTCAACCAATTTTGGGGTTCCAATAGTCAATTTCGACTATATAAAACATTTCGGACAAATTGGTGAGTGTTTTAGGGGCCATCAGAGGACTTTTGAGCAATTTTTTTGCTTCAGAGAAGTTCAAGGCGCCACTAGGGTCACCATGGGCCAATGTCGAGTTTGAGGCTTAGCCCTGTAATATTCCAAAATTTGCACACAACAATTTGGAATATTATATTTTTCTACTTTCATATAGGAGAGGAATAAATGGGTAAGGAGGCCCATGAAAAAATAAAATTATGAATTAATTCCACCTTAGTAAGGAAGGAGATCACCTTAGGAGGTCTGGTTTTACACTTCCAAGTGTGAACAAGGACAAATTAGGAGGAAGAAATCACTCAAAGAAACTAGCTCAATGTGAACAAGGATCAGCCTAGACACACATATGAGAACCGGATTGAAGATCCATTAGTGTGAAAAGAGGCATTGCAGGGTGGATAAATTCCAGTTGACCAAGTCAACAACATTGTTACAAAGAGGAGGGAAGCTAGCTAGGGCAGCGCAATTTTGAAAGAGGAAGCTTCATGAGGAGGTCACCTCAACATTATGTGGGGTCCCGGGGTGAGGAGGCTCACCAAAGATAAAAAGTAAGGCATAGCATCAAAGGAATTCATTCATGTATTCCACTATCTTAGTCTTGTGACTAGTTGCAAGCTTCGGCTATTTAGCCGAGTTGTTTGCATTGCTTAGTGCAAAGAATTCCCGTGCGAGAATTCCATCCACTCTTTGGATCAGATTGCTTAAGGGATCAAGAGAGAAGGATTTGGGATTAATTTCAGCAAATTTTCTTGGGGCCATTCATCTACATTCAGCCACAGCGCGAGTTCCCTTCGATAAAATGTGTCTTTTATGCAGAGGGCGACGAGCGATAGGGTTGCACCCTTTGATTTGATGATAGTCTTTGAGGACGAGGTGCTCATTTCCCTCCGGGAGTTCTAATAAGAGGCCTAGAGTGATTTTTCTTGTATTATTATATTATATCATGTCATATTCAGCCATGTATAATACAGGTATGCAAAGTGACTACGTTATTTTTTGCAGATCTTGCTTGTTATTCATGCATTTTGCTCGAAACCTTTGTCAGGGTGTCTTGTTTCTGTTGTATAAGGGGTTAAACCTCAATTTATTTGTTGTATGATAAATATAAGCTCTAAATCAGACTTATTTCATCAATTTATATAGAAACCAACATTAGAATAATGCATTCCTTGCTTCGAGTAGTTGCTACATGAGCTAGGTTATGGGGGTTTTGGCTTATTTTAGCTGCATAGACTTTGGAGATCTGTTTATTATGAGCTAGGGTCATTTGTTTCACCTAAAATTATTCATGTAAGTTTTATATCATGTATTCTCAGTGATCCAAGTCCCATTTCTCACTTGTATAGTGTTATTTTTTGAAGACAATTTGTTTATGCTATATATTCGTTGCATTTCCCCCACCCGGGGAAGGGGAATATAGATCATATTATTTTTTGAGGTTCTTTAATATACTAGTATGATGTTATTAGAAATCTAATGAGCTGCTCTACATTTCCATGCTAATGGTTTTCTGAAGCTCCACATTGGTAATAACTCGGATTATTCCCAATAGTGTAGCTATTCCCAATTTGGGATATTACGGTGGTATCGAAGTTGCCATATTGGCTCGGATTGTGGATTTCGAATCTAATGAGAAGATAAGAAGAAGAGGAGAACAAAATTATTGAAATGATGAGCTTACTCTCATCCATTTTCAGATCCAAGAAGAAAGAAGAAGAGAAATGCATTGAAACTCCAAGAGGGTTTCAAGGAGGAGAGAGTTATAGTGAGACCTCTAGAAGGTTTCAAGAGGAAGAAGAAGATGCATGCACTTCCTATTATCATAGAGGAAGTGGAGAGAAAGGATACCACTTAGAGCATGAAATCCTGAGTGGGTATTTGGCAGAATAGAAGTGCCAGACTGAGGGCTTCCAAAGAGACCCTAGATTTTCCTCGGTTTATTCAGGCGAGAGAAGAAAGAAGACCACAGCGCAAAGGAGATATTAAAGGCAATATATTCCTATTGTCTAAAATTTTATGGGTCAACTACAACAAGATCTTGGGCAAGGAAGCTTGAGGCATTCTTCCTACTTCATCCGGTGGTAGAGAGGGAGGCGGCAGAAGTTGTAGTGCTTTGCACTTGGAGGGTGAAGCCAATGCTTGGTGGTGCGGTCACTTAAGCCACACAAGAGTGACTTCTTTTTCTAAGTTCACTCAAGAGTTGATTAGAACTTTTGATGAAGAGAGATCATAGGAGAGTAGGCCCACACCACCATGGGAGGAGGCATGTACACTGCATTGTCATAACCTTGAGAGAGCAACCTTCTACACCGGCGGTTGGAGCAACCCATTACATTGGAGGGAGGAGTCCTTGCGGCACTACAAGAGGTTCCCACATCTCATCAAGGTATGGGAAGATTTCCACTTTTACTTATTGCAAAAAACTCATTCTAAAATTTGTGGAAATATGTATTCATATGGCCCGAGATCAAACACCATTGCGAGGTAGGGCAACGAGGATTGCATTGCGTTGTGAAAGCTTGAATGGTTCAAGGAGCAGATGAACCATCATTCTCATGGACCCACCCGATGAGTTGCACAAAGAAACCCTTGAGGTTGAAGTGTGATATTTTGGAGGGAGTCATGAACCTTGAGATGGAGTATGAGGTAGCAACTATACTATGGGAGAAGCTATTAGCACTATCAAACAATAGCGAGTGAGGGGGCTTTTCCTTTATCAGCTTTAGGTCTTGATGGATTCAAGATGTCCATGGAATTGAGGTCTTCTCTAAAGGATCTCCAAGGAAATACATTGCAACATCTCATGGCATGCATAAAAGAGGAACTAATTGTGGAGGATGATAGCCAACATGAGAAGAATGCCAAGATGAAGAATGGTAGAAGGCATTCATCGGTGAACAAGTGGACGTGGATAGAGAGCAAGAAGCTAGAGAGCTACTTTCAAATCTATGATACTTTGGGGAAGTAGGAGGCAAAAGCTGCGTTGGCTACTCTTGAGAGAGTTTGGCCATCTTGAGACATATCCCTTTTTCCAAGGGTATGTGGGAGGAGAGTACTTGGTAGGGGTACTTGAATCATATGGCAAGGAGTGGGGAGAGCATTATGATGATGTGATATTTTCACCACATGGGTTGCGTGATGGAGGAAGGATGAGGCAACAAAGGCACTTGTTGCTTTGGAGGATTGAGAGAGAGTAAAGGGAAAAAATTTCTCTCACATTTTGCATGATGTTGCAATGGGAGGAGATGGAAACATGATGGGAGGAGTCTTTGACATTGGACATGTTAGAGAATGGATTTATGAGTTGGCGAGAGCCTATTTGCATAGGCCAACAACGCTTGTCACTATGAAGCAACAACTTGTTGATGGAGTGTTCCAAGGATCACTTCATATTTGATGCACATGGTGGGTATAGAGGAGGTGAGATTGGTAGAGTGGTGGATGGACTCATGGGTTATTATGGTGTGTCCTCTTTGACTTGGATTTCAGGACATGAGAAGGAGGATTTTCATACGAGCATGTGATTCATTCCTCTTCATATGGTTATGTCATGCCACTATGGAGGATTTATCTATGGATCTTGTCACCATCCCTGCTTCCATCACATGGTAAGAATTTTTGTTTTTTAAATTTATTGATTGTACCACACAATATTTGCATGCTCTTACCATTTATTTGCAGTGCATTTCTCTTCAAAAGGGGCAAGTGTCTCTTTGGGCTCCATGGACCATTTTTGGCCGGCTATTATGATGGAGACAACCATCTATTGTATTATTTGGTGCAAGTGTTTGGTTACTTCTTGTATGCTCGGTTGATACACTCAACCATTTACTACTTTCTAGTAGATGTGGTGACTTGCACAACTAGCCATCTATCAAGAAACAACTTTCCATGCTATTGTCTGAAGGCTGCGGTGGGGTAGGCTGCTCTGTGACCATTTGGGGGACTATTGGTACCTTCCAACACCATATGAAGCCTTCAATTTTTTCTCTCAATATGATGCTGATCATGATCCTACTTGTTGATCTTATTCTTACCTATATGGGGGAGCATGATTGGAGGAGGGACACATGGAGTGGATGTGTTCTTGGGGGGAGGAGCATCCCCACACTTTATGCATTGAATGCTCTAAGGGGAGCATGGGAAGGGACATGAGATGGATGGGATGCCATATGGTGCTAATTTCTTGTCCATCATGTATGAGTTGGTTTGGGCCAACTTGATGCACATCGTTGGGAGAGGGACCTTTGGAGGTCTAGCTTCCTTCTTGCCATTTGAGGGCAACACCATTGTAGCCCAAGATCAAAAAAATCCTCTACACTTTGTCTTAAGTGGAGAGGAAAAAACAGTGTGGGGGTAGGCCACTATGTCTACCATGACCAAAATTTTAGGCCCACCTACTTTGTCGGAGCTTCGGGTGGAGGATGATTTGCATGAGTTACCATTTTGGAGGGTGACTCATTTTTGTTTTGGTTGATAGCTTGGGGGAGGAGAGATTCAAATGGGGATGATGAGTTCCAATATATATCAGCCCTCATGCTTCAAGAGGATCTTCAAACAACCCATTTTTTGCTTCCATGGATGTTCTATTGTCACTAGAACATCGACTATGTAGATAGCTTACACACTTGGGAGAGGCAACTTGGAGATATATTAATGATGCAGCACCTTGATCCTTGGAGGATTTTAACTTATGAGGTTGGTACGGGGAAGAAGAGGATGCTCTTCGAGTCTTATCCTTGTAGTTTTCTTGAGGACAAGAAACATTTGGGAGGGCGGAGACTTTGTAATATTCCAAAATTTGCACACATCAATTTTGAATATTAGATTTTTCTACTTTCACCTAGGAGAGGAATAAATGGGAAAGGAGGCCCATGAAGAATAAAATTATGAATAAATTCCACCTTAGTAAGGAAGGAGATTAGCTTAGGAGCTGGTTTTACACTTCCAAGTGTGAATAAGGACAAATTAGATGGGGACATAGTCAAGTTTGACTAAGTCAACATGCATTCTTGAGGAGGAAGAAATCACTCAAAGAAACTAGCTCAATGTGAACAAGGATCAGCCTAGACACACGTATGAGAACCAGATTGAATATCCCATTAGTGTGAAAAGAGGCATTGCAGGGTGGATAAGTTCCGGTTGACCAAGTCAACAACGTTGTTACAAAGAGGGGGAAACTAGTTAGGGCAACACGAGTTTTGAAAGAGGAAGCTTCATGAGGAGGTCACCTCAACATTGTGTGGGGTCCGGGGTGAGGAGGCTCACCAAAGATAAAAGGAAGGAATAGCATCAAAGGGAATTCATTCATGTATTCAGCTATCTTAGTCTTGTGACTAATTGCAAGCTTTCAGCTATTTAGCGGAGTTAGTGCACTCGCTTAGTGCAAAAAATTCTCGCGTGGGAATTCCATCCTCTCTTTGGATCATCTTGCTTCGAGGATCGAGAGAAGGATTTGGAAAGTTTAAACTTGCCTGGGACTGAAATGAATCCCCGTCCTTCTCTTGATCCATGTATAGATGATCCAAGGAAGGATGGAATTCCCAACCTTGTGCAGCTAAGCTGATGCTGTAGCTTTCATTGCTAAATGGCTGAAGCTACTGGTGAATCCTTGAGGCTAAGATAGGCAGATACATGAATGAATTCCCTTTGATGCTATGCCTTCCTCTCTTTGGTGAGTGCTCCTCACCCGATCACATTATGTTTGAGGTGACCTCCTCATGAAATACTTCCTCTTTTCCAGGCTGTGCTAGCATGAGCTGGATCCCTCCTCTTTTGTGGCTAGCGTTGTTGACTTGGTCGGCTGGAGCTTACTCCACACGCTGATGCCCTCTTTTCACACTAAAGGGATCATTCAATCCGGTTCTCATACGTGTCAAATGCAAACATAGAATCCTTGTTCACATTGAGCTGAGTTTCTTTGAGTGATTTCTTCCTCCTCGAAGAATGCATGTTGACTTCGTCAGACTTGACTGTGTCCCCATCTAAATTTGTCCTTGTTCACACTTGGAAGTGTAAAACCGGCTCCTAAGGTGATCTCCTTCCTTCTACTAAGGTGGAATTTATTCACTGTAATTTGTTCTTCATGAGTCCTCTACCCATTTATTATTCCTCTCCTAGGTGAAAAGTAGCAAAAATCTAATATTAGTGATGTGTGCACAATTTTGGAATATTCTGATCACCTTGCAAATGTTTCTTGTCCTCGAAGAAACTACAAGAATAAGGCCCAGATAGCATCCTCTTCTTCCACATGCAACCTCATAAATTAAAATCCTCGAGGATCAGATGTTGCATCATTAATATCTCGAAGTGCCTCTCCCAGTGTATTAAACTATCTACATAGCGATGTTATGACAATTAAATTTTATCCATGGAAAACGAAAAATGGGACATCTCTTGAAGCATGAAGCTGATATATTGGAACTCATCATCCCATTTGAATCTCTCACTATCAGGCACAAAACAAACAGAAACTCATCAAATCATCCTCACTGGCTTTCCGGCAATAGGTGGCCTAAAATTTTGGTCATGGTAGACATAGTGGCCTACTTACCTCTCCACTTAAGAAAATTAGGCCACGATCTTGGGCTGCAATGTCAATGGCGGAAGGAAGCTAGACCTCAAGGTCCCTCTCCCGACGATGGCCTCAGTGTGTCCAAACCAACTCATACATGATGGAAAATTAGCACCATATGGCATCCCATCCATCTCATGTCACTCCCATGCTCCCCTTAAGAGCATTCGATGCATAAAGTGTGGGGATGCTCCTCCCCGAGAACACATCCACTCCATGTCCCTCCTCAATCATGCTTTCCCCATATAGGTATAAGAATAGGATCAACATGTAGGATCATGTCAGTATCATATTGAAAAATTGAAGGCTTCATGCAGTGTTGGAAACGATGGTCCCCCCAGTGGTCACGGCGCAGCTCCTGCAGCTGGAACTTCGGAGACAATAGCATGGAAAGTATTTCTTGATAGATGGCTAGTTGTGCGAGTCACCACATCAAAAAAATGGTTGGGTGTAGCCATTTGAACATCTGAAATAATAAACACTTACCAAATAATACAATAGATGGTGTCTCCATCATGAAATGGTAATAGGCCCAAATGCCTTTGAGAAATGCCTTTAATAATGGAAACATGCAAATATATGTATCACAATCAAATAAATTTAAAAAAAATTCTTACCATGTGATGACGAGATAATAATAAATCCTCCATAGTATCTTGACATAACCATATGAAAGGAATGAATAAATAACATATGAAAATCCTCCTTCTCATGTCTGAAATCAAGTGAAAGACACCATAATAACCCATGAAATCCATACTCTACCAATCTCACCTCCTATACCCACGTATTCCTCCAAATTTGAAATGATCCTTGGAACACTCCATCAATAATTCTACTCATAGTAACTTGGCATTATTAGCCTATGCAAATAGGCTCACACCAACTCATAAATCCATTCTCTAACATGTCAATATCAAGACTCCTCCCATCATATTTCCATCTCCTCCCATTGCAACATCATGCAAGATGTAATTTGCCTCTCTCTCAATCCTCCCAATGACAATGCCTTTATTTACCTCATCCTCACCCTCACGCAACCCATGTAGTAATATCGCATCATCATAATGCTCTCACTCCTTGCCATATGATTCAAAATTACTGGCTCTCTCCTCCCACATACCCTTGGAAAAGGATATGTCTGAGATAGCAAACTCTATCGAAGTAATAGCGCGATTTTATCTGCACTTCCGTGTATAGATTTGAAGTATGCCTCTAGCTTCTTGCTCTCTATCCGTCCCTTAATTCCTTAGATGAATGCCTTGCCATTCATCTTGGCATTCTTCTCATGTTAATATCATCCTCCTTGATTAATTCCTCTTTGCTGCATGCATGAATGTTGCTGTCTCCTTGGAGATCCTTTAGAGAAGACCGCAGTTCCATGGACATCTTGAATCCATCAGACTACAAAACTGACAAAGGAAAAGCCCCCTCAGCAACTATTATTTGATAGTGCTGCTCTTCTCCCCATAGCTATAGTTCTTGCCTCATACTCCATCTCAGGGTCAGCTCCCTCTGAAATATCACACTTCATTTTCCCGAAGTACATCACTCAGAAATTGCATGAAATGATAGTTCATCTACTCCTGCAAACCATTCAAGCTTTCACAACGCAATGTCTGCCTACCTCGATGATATTTGACAATCTTATAGGTATATGAATACATGGCTCCCTTGAAATTTTTAGAATGAGACATGATAAATAAAAGTGAGGAAATCTCCATATGATGAGATGTAGGAACCTCTTGTAGTCTTTGCGGGGACTCCTCTTGTCTGCAATAGCTGCTCTATGCTAGTGTAAGAAAATACTCCTCTGTAGGTTGTCTGCAGTACATGCCCTCCCCATGTGAAATAGATACTCTCTATGATCCTCTCTTCATGAAGTTCTAAATACATTTGAAATGAGCAAAAGTCACTCTTGTAATAACCCAAGCAACACCCTGGCCTTCACCCTCCCGAATGCGGCTCACAACCTAGCGCCTCCTACCAGCAGATGAGAAAGGAAGAATGCCTCAAGCTTCCTTGCCAATTCTTTATGAATTGATACATAAATTTTAGGCATTATATTACCTTGTATCTCCTTTCTTGAGGTCTTTCTCTCTCGGTTAGATAGAAGCAGAATACAAGTGCTGGAAGCCCTCGGTGGCACTTCTATTACGCAAACTACTCGGGAACTCATGCCTACAGTCTCCTTTCTCTCATACTCTATGATAATAGGAAGTGCATGCATCTTCTTCTTCCTCTTGAAAACAGAAGTGCTTGCAACTCTGAAACCCTCTTGGGATTTGTCATTTCTCTTCTTCTTCTTCTTGGATCCGAAAATGGATGAGCTCATCCCTGTCTGTTCTCTCTTCTTATTATCTTCGGTGGATGCGAATCCTGTCGAGCCAATATGGCAACTGCAGTATAGCTGTAATATCCCAATTGGAATAGCTACACTTGTAGAATAATGAGTTATTACCAATGTAGGCTTCAGAAAACCATTAGCATGGAAATGTAAATGGAATTTCTAATAACTTGCTCATTACTAATATATTAAAGAACCTCAAAAGTAATATGATGTATATTCCCTTCTAGAAGTGAAATCATAGCATAAGCAGTTTGTCTTTGAAAAATAACACTATACAAGTGAAGTGAAATACATGATATAAAACTTGCATGAATAATTTTAGGTGAAACAAATTATTTACAACTCATATCAAAATTCTATGCGGCATAAAAGCCAAAACCCCATAGCCTAGCTCATGTAAGCGACTCTTGAAACGAAGTGTTAGTTTCTATATAAATTGATGAAATAGAGTCTGATTTAGAGCTTATATTATCATACGACAAATAAATTGAGGATTTAACCCCTTATACAACGAAGCAGACACCGGCAGAGGTTCCGGCAAATGCATGAGATAGCAACGATGCTGCAGATGCGTAGTCAGCTACCATACTGTATTATGCATGGGCGGGGAAGTATGACATGATATAATATAATGTACAAATCACTCTAGATTAGAACTCTAGAATGGCACCTCGTCTCAAGATATCATCGAATCAAAGTGCGGCCTGCTGTGACATCCCTTTCATAAAAGGCCGATGCTTGAAAGAGCTGCGTTGTGGGCCCAGATGTAAATAGATAGCCCCGAAAAATTTAACAGAAATTAATCCCAAATCCTTGATCCCTTAAATATCTGATCCAAAGAAGTGGATGGGATTCTCGCACGGGGAATTCTTTGCACTAAGCGTGCGAAGCTGACTCACGTGACTCAAACAAGGCTGAAACTACTGACTGAATCCTGAACTAAGATAGTGGAATGCATGGAATGGAATTCCCTTTGATACTTATGCCCCTTTACTTTATCTTTAGTGAGCCTCCTGCAACTACATATCAGTGACCTCCTCATGAAGCTCACATGTGGCCACTGAGCTTCCCTCTCTTGCACAGCGATGTTGACCCTGACTTGGTCAGCTGGGAATTTATCCACTGCTGATGCCTCTTTTTCACACTAATGGATCTTCAATCCCTCTGATTCTCATATGTGGTGGAAAGCTCCTTGTTCACGTGAGGCTGAGACTCTTTAGTGATTTCTTCCTCTGAATTTGTCCTTGTTCACACTTGGAAGTGTAAGACTTGACTCCTTCCTGATAGGTGGGCTCATAATTTAACTTTCATAGGCCTCCTTACCATTTATTCCTCTCTGCCTATGAGAAAATATAATATTCCAAATTGTTATGCAAATGTCTGAGCTAAACTCCAAACAACATTTGGCCACATGAGAAACTGACTAGTAGCCTTAATGCAAGCAAGAAGTGAAGTCCTACGGCTTAAAACACTCACTAATTTGTCTGAAATGACTTATATAGTCAGGAAATTGACTGGAACCCCAAAATTAGTTGTGATCCCAATAGGCCTAAACATTTGCCCAATGACTAAAATCACCATTTGAACTTGAAGGTGGAGATTTATTCTAGTTAAAAGTGGAAAAATAATAGTATTTGGTAAACATAACTCTCCACCAATTTAATAACCATAGCATTAAATTTAGGGTAGGGGAATGACGCATCTTTCTTGGTCATAGCATGACTCGAACCATCGACTTTAGTATGATGATATATGTAATAGGTTGAAGTTGTAATAAGCGAAAATTAATAGTTTCATAACTATCGAGTACAATACGTAATGGCGATTTATATTATTACGCGAATTTTGGTCATCAATATCATTAGATGGGCCAAATACCATGTAAAAGACGATTTTACCTAGTAAAGCTGCTTTCACTATGTCGCGAAATTACAGAAAGTATTAATAATTACATATTTGATTTTCATGGAATAATTGGGTAAGCCATAATTTAATTGTATTCCGTCATGTTTAACCCGGAAATCAAAGGAAATTATTAGATAAATCATTACTTATCTTATTATTTCCTAAAGAATAGTCATTTAAACTTATTTAAATAATATTCTTTGTTAAATATGACCAAATCACCCATAAATAATTAAATAAATCATTATTTATTTGATTATTACTCAACCACATCATTAAAATGATAAATAAATCATTTATTTATTTATTATAACAAATTAAATGGATTTAACCCAAGTCAAATTCTTTTTCCCTCCAGCCGAAATATAATAAAATATTTCCATACAAAAAGTATGGATGCAGATAAATTTAACCCATGCACCGAAAGGTCTAGAATGATACGATATTTTGTGCAAAAATAGGAGGTTTTACCATTCTTCACCTTTCTTCTTTTATTAGATCACTTTCTGAATCTATACCTTAGTCACCATTTTAAATTTTGCCATTTTAATACCTCATTGGGCCTCTTTGCGTAGGGGCACACACACATCAACTAGGAAATCTTAGATGCGAAATTATTTGAACTCGAAGAACCCATCGAAGGTAGATACTCCTTCTGAATTTCCTCGCGAGAATGCTACCGATGGCCACAAAAATCTTTGAAAAATTGTTCTTGTCTTGGCTCTATTGTATATGGAGCAAACCGCTGTTCTTGCCAATATTCTTTCAGCGCCGATACAGTATTTGCGGCCTATTTTCTTGTCACAACTAATTGCTGATCTGAAGATATTAGCGGCCATAAAGACTATTAATTATGCGTAAACAAAGTGGTCCTTTTATTGCGCTGACAGAAAATTCATACTAGCAATTAAACGATCTACTGCGGGGTACAATTGCGGCCGTATCGTTTTTCATATTCATATCGGCAAGACTAGGAATTTCTTTTATTTATTTATTTTTCTATTTTGAAAACACTCTCACATAAAACCTAAAACATTAAAATTCCCAACTTCCCGTGTATTCCCAACCCCTATTCTGCTGTCACTGACACAGCCCTCTGCCGACAACGGCCTAAAATTGCAGCAGATGCCGAAATGAAATTCGCACAACCCTAGATGCGCTGGACCTCCAGTCGCCTTTGGCCTCTAGCGAAAATCAATTAGCTACTACGACGCCATTTACAATGGCCTACCTGTACGCTCTGCAAGTCTAAATCTGTCTCGGCCTTTTTGACAATTTCTGATGCATTTTTACTCATCTAAATTGCTTACTAGGAGCACGAATTACCCTCCACTTTAATGGAAAAGTTTTAGGCTATTTCAACCGTCCTTTTGAGCTTCGGCCTCCTTTTTTCAGTCTATTACCTCCCTTTAGTCCTTTGAAATCGACCTTTCTTCCTTTAAAATCCTCATTATTTTGTTGGACCTGCTACAGGCCTCCCCTTGCCCTCACGTCCCACTGCAGATTTCCTTCCTTTCGACCTGCCTTACCTGCAGCTCTTCTTGGCTATGATGCACTTCTTTGACGGCACATCGCTCGACCTAGATGTATTGACTTCTTTTATGTGTGTTTTGAGGCTCAGATTTTGCCCTCTTTTGAGACACTATCTTTAGGTGCGTGTCTGTATTTAGAGCTGTTAATGTTACTGTCCCGCAATCTATATTGTTCTCATGAATTTCTTTTGATTACACTTTCTTGCTCTGAAAGGGATACAAATTAAAATTAACACACATACGCCTGTGACAGAATGAAACTATTAGCTACCCCTCTGGAAAGACTCTAAAATCAATTATCCCTTTTGGCTCCCTTGGCCGCTTGGTGCAATCCTACTTGCCAGCTATTGATCCTTCTTCTGTCATGCGATGCCCCGAAATCCCGGACTTCTTGGCAACTAAAATCCCTTGGATTTCGGTCGATCGACTTGCTCACTTCGCGTCGGCCTCGAACGATCCCACCCCCAGTCGCACTGTGCTCCTCTCTGGTCATCGGGTCCTCCTTCTCCTCTGGTGCTCCCCTGTCACCTTCACCATGCTCTGCTCGAGCTGCGCTTGGGGCTCTCAGAACTGTCGCCCCTCTTAGCGGGGCCGCCCTCGGAGCCGGCCATACCATGGCTAGCATTGCGATTTCTGACCTCCCCAATTTCCAGCTCGGTCAGTGACATTCACCACAATGCTGAATTGGCTGCTATATAACCCAGCTCCTTCCGTATCAAGTTTAGCCTTGAAGGTCAACCAATCATGTCACGTCTTTCCACATGTGGTGTTCCTCGATTCCATTGCTGACTTGACCAGCCCGTCTTTCTGTTCAATGCAACTCTGTGAGAAACTTCTAAATGGTATGTCAGCAACCACCTCTACCCATACCACCTTTGAACTCTTGCCAAGCCTTTATCATGCTTCAGCTATAAAATGCGATCTTGCTGCCTGTCTGACTTCCTTGGCAATCCTCTTCAACACGCCTTCATATGTCTAGAATGGCGAAAACCAGGCCATTACCTGCAGCACTTCACATGTTCTTGTAAAACTCTTGAAAACTGATAATGCTGCATCTCCATCTCATGCGTATGAAAATTTCTACTATTGCTTCATAGAAACTTGAATTTCTCATGAATTATTGCTTTTTCTCTTTTATCTTCATACAAAATTTACACCCATGCTGAAAGTCTCGCTTCATGTCTTCACAAAAGAATCTTAGAAGGAAGGAAGGATTTGAAATCCCTTGAAATAGCTTTCATCATAATATCAATAGACATAAATACTTCAACCCAAATTCCTTCAAAAACAATTTGAAATAAAGCAGACAAAACAAATTTTCAGCTCTTTCTTGGCGGCAACTACAAAACAAAACCTCTTGTAGAGGGTGCAGCAGATCAGGTAAAGGAGATATCTTCAACCCTTCTTCCTTCTTGTCTCTTATACAGACATAGCTAACGTATATTTCCCTTCACTGCTGAAACTCAAAATTATAAAAGCAATGATTCTGGCGATAAATACTTTTGCAACATTTAAACACATTTCAGTCCAAGCAGCAATTATTGATTTATAAATGAAAAAGTGCTTTCCGTAATACCAACTCTGATATGAAATAGGTGGATAACTTGTTATGCTTTTGAAGAACCTCCCAATCGATTAAACAAATAAAAGATCTAGCTTATACTTGACTTTTGCGGAAATTTATACTTGAAACGAGGTGTATGTTTTTTAAATGTTTTAAGTACTTTAAGTCCATTTTTTTTGCTGAAATTAAACATGTAACAACAATATAATGCAAACAAATAAACATCAACACATAACAACAAATTTAATCTAGGGAGTTCACCCGAATATCGTGGGCTACGTCTCCTTGAGCTCTTGTCATCTTGACTTGGCTCTTTGGGATTATGGAAAATTTTCTTTACAAGTTTCAAAATCAACTCAAAAGGTTAGCTTAACCTGAACCAATGGGTTTATAATATCATTAATATCCCTGTCATGGTTGTCATCACTCCGAAAACGAGATCTAGGCTCCCTTAAACTTGATTCCTTCTATCGGTGCTCTTGAGCTACCCTTTTAAGCTTCTCGATGGCACTAACTCCTTCAAAATTATTTTCTATCCCTGAAACATCACCTATGTCTCTCGACATATCATACCTCTAGCTCAGATTAGTCCATACCTTAGGCCCCCTCCTGATTATTACTGAAAACTTCACTGCAGCTCTTCACCTTGAAAGTCTTCAAACTGGCTGAAAATCCCTTAAATAGATTCATAATTCCAAAATTAGTCGTTTGATGAAATTGGCCTCGGGGCTATCGATTTCACCTCAGGCCAGCTCTAGGAATTAAAAATACTCTATGGGTTCCTACTGTATAAATCTCACAATATTGTATAAATAGTTAAAATTATGAAAAATCGAAATAACTATTGAACTGTTGGAATAAAACCTGCAAACACACTGCAGAGTTTAGGTACCAATGCTTCTTGACCTCTTGGCCCACAAACTTCTGCAGCATGTCAGCCTTCAAAATTCCCCTACGAGCTGCTGATGGATTCCATAAAATCTAAAAAATCCAAAAGAAATTTACTGATTTTGAATAAAGACCTCTAAACATCTTATTCGTAAACCTATTCTTCTTCAACATAGTAACTTACCAATAGCCCATTAATTTTATGCAGCCCGAAAACCTACTCAAAAATCCTCTAATGCTAAAAACCTCTGCCTAATAGTAAAATATGCAGATATCTAAATTTACTATTTCACCAAAATAATTAATTTGCTTCGAATAAGAACTACTTGCTATTTCTGCCGAATGAAACATAAAAATCCTCCACTAACCTGAAAATTAGCAACTCGATTAAAATGGAAAAATCCGAAATATTTATTGTACGCTAATACTCCGCGATTTACTAACGATAGCATTAAATTTAGGGTAGAGAACAACACATCTTGACCCCTGAGCCAACAGTTAAACAATTCTTGTAGCAAGATTATCATCACCCTTTCATTAGGCTGAATAAAAATCATTACTGTGACTAAAAATTCAATATGCCACTTGTCGTATGTTAGTACAAATAAATTATTTTAAGGAATATTTTGTGGAATATTATAAATATATTCCTAGAACATTTTATTTTAATTTTCAAATCAATCAAACAGTGAAATAAATTGCGATTTTCTTGGACTTTTTCAAATTGTGACCAACTCTTCATGCAGTTCTCATTTTTGAATGCGTTCTGTTTTTATAAATTAGAGGAAGGCGAGATCTATCTCTGTCCTTCGAATTTAATATACTCTAACTGCTAATTTGGTATCCCTTGGAATCCATGATCAAATTTGTCGAATTGTCCGTGTGCTTAATATCAATCTTGGCTACTGATGGAAGAATCAATATACTTTCATACTAGAACGCTGCGGCAAGTATGTGGAGAATATACTTACATCGTGGGAAATGAGGCTCTCGTTACTGCTCTTTGCCATTGTCCCGAACCTCTCTAGCCTAGACCTCCCCAAATGTATTATTAAATGGCAATCTCCACCGTGGTAGAGATAAATTTTAATTTTATCCTTTGCATAAATTTTTTTGTTTGAGGTTTACCGTGATTTCTAGGTGCAAGCGGAATGATAAGCCCGTTCATTCAATTTTGAAGCGATGAAAATCTTAACTCTGAATAGAAATCAGTCATGAAAGAATCAACGAATGTTTGCATATAAATGGTCCCTAGTATGCACCATCGCAACTCCATGAGCCCTATATGAAAATGTATGCTTTCTTTTTTCAATTTATTTAAGTATGAATGAAAGGAAAGAGGTGTGGTAAACAAATGATCAATCGATACTTTCGAAAATGGGGGGATTTGTCTGAAATTCCTCTTGAAATAAATAACTAATCAAATGTAAATTTAAAATTTGGAGCTATTTCAAGCAATGATAAATAAAGCGAAGAGAAATTAGATAAATAGACACCGAAGTAAGTAAATAGAAGAAATACTTGGACTCTAGAACAATTTGAAAACTAGCTCAACGCAAGACATTGGGCGCTAGATGATAAAGACAAAATATGATTAATTTTAGTTGAAATTGAAGAAACAGTGGGGGCGATTATTATTTATGAGCATTAATATCTAAGCCAAAAATTACTGCAAATAGCTTAGACAACCCGATCTTGTTAGTACTCTAGAAATCTCAAAGCATGTGAAACAAACACACTTATTTCACAAAGCCACTCAAATGACTATAATGAAAACTAAGTAAAGTGTAATAGAGAGCTGAAAAACAAGAATAAAACAACCGAGAACAATAAATTTATCCCTCAGCCGAATTCACTGATTTATTTCTGAAAATCAAACCTACGAATAGATAAGTTTTAAATGTAATTGAATATATAAACGAAATGAAAGATTCTTGACACCACAAGATAAACGTGAATAAGAGAAACACACTATGTCCTTCGCCTTCTTCTTTCTCCTATAAAAGTCACTCCCAATCGAATTGTGATAAGCCTTAGACAAAAAACTAACATGAGGAATATGTCTATTCATCTTAATCAAAGAATTGCATTTGAAATACATATATAAGCATATGACTATATATTTAAATCTCTTATTATAAGATAGAAGGAGAGATTACAACGGTGGGTAATTCAATGTCGGCCTCACTCAACTTAGTGCCTCACGCCAGCAATACTCAACACCCATAACATTACTTGCGAAAATAAATCAAATATCTATATTCTCACCATCATAAATACAAAATTCAATCTCTCACTATGATCGGTGCTAGTTTATAGGAAATGAAATTATTTTTAGCATTGAATTTTCGTTGAATAGCTTTTTCAATGGATGAGGAAGTTTCCTTGTTGATAGGATAAAGAATTAAGTATTTAATATCCCATGAATTTCATATTCAAGGTTATTAGATAGTACCACTAGAAGCCACTGGTGGGTGGCTATTCCGGCCCCAGACCGCGGCCTCCAATTCTTTCGATTTCGACCGGCACAACTTCTTATTTATAGCAGTTTAGTCCCTCTGAGCGTTTTAGAGAATGTGATCAGTGGATATTAGCCTGGCCATTTAGTTCATCTCGATTCTTCGATTTCCAGGGCCAACAACATAATTCTTATTTTAGCACCAGTCTGTGCCTATCATTTGCAATACAGTGATTATCAAATTCGCTAGTTGTAGTCTGAATAGATCTTTCACAGCGAGCTAGTGAGAGTAAATGGCTTGAGTCGGGTGGGGTCGCCCTGGGAATTTGGGCCATGATTTAGCCCGTTACAGCGCCTCATCTCCTACTATTAGGTTACACAGGCGTTTGAATTCACATTGTTTCTCAGCAATAAATAGGCCTTGACTCATTGTAAGGCAGTTGTGAAGGCCGATACATCTCTTCTGGAGATAAGCGCTACCGTGCCTAGCTCACCTGCATCTCCATCATGTCTTCATTATGGCAATTGAGGCTGTGGCACTACCACATCTCTTCACCAGTGCAATTTGCCGATACCACATAACTCATCCCAGTTCCATTATGCCTACTTGGCGTAACATGATTTAAGAGGCCTCATTATGCTATACTGCTACCGAATACATACGGCATGTAACAGCTGTTTCCATGTTTTTAGCAAGCTATTGCGTCATTCTTTTATTAATAAAATGAAACATTATTTCCCTTTGCATCTCTGTATCTACGTAGTTATATGCAGCTGTTACTGTTATTAATTTCATCATAAAATTCCCGATGAAAGCGGGCTCTATATACATTTTTAAGATTTCATATCCCGGCATGGCGAGGGAAATTTATAGAGTTGACTATACGCCCGTGACTGCATAGTGGAAGAAAACGGGG
The DNA here is from genome assembly GCA_034641835.2 of Pinus albicaulis. Taxonomy (NCBI): domain Eukaryota; kingdom Viridiplantae; phylum Streptophyta; class Pinopsida; order Pinales; family Pinaceae; genus Pinus; species Pinus albicaulis. The sequence goes on along the minus strand of JAXQQM020062967.1, from coordinate 380,548 downwards.
AAGCGGGGGGAGATCTACAATCAAAATCTTGGGATGACCTCGAGAAGAAGACGTGATGATAGACAATTTTTTTCGAATCTCGATAGGCGATGGCCTTATCTAAATCACGACACCAAATTCGGCTGAAATTTCCTAATGGAGGCTAACATAATGGGGCCATTGCTAGGAGAATGATCAGTGTTACCTATTCCATTTGGACCGCGGCACATGGTCTTTCGGCTTTTAGCTTCATTACAACTAACTATTTACATAAGCGAGTCCGATTGAGCCATTTGGGGGGCTTAATGGTAGTGGATATTAGTGGCCACTGCACCTGTGCATTTAGACCCCCATCATCAGTTCTTCGATTTTCAAGTTTATCCATCATAACTACTATTTTAAGCGGATTTTTTCGAATCACTGCTTCGGAAGCCGTTTGAGGGGTCTGACCGAGCCGTTTGGAGCTAAGCAGCGTTTTTTTAGATTAGCTCATTTACCAACAGATTTGATCCGCCAATTTAATCTGCAGGGTGTAGTTCTTGGATAGATGCTGCTAATTTATTATCAAAACTGAAGTCGAGTGCAAAGTGCATACAAGAAGTTGGGCCTGCAATTACAAACGAAAGCCCCTTGTTACAGCGTATCATCTATGGATAGGTTTTAGACGTTCGGAATTCTCCATTATTTCCTCAACAATAAATAGGCCTCAGGCTCATTATAAGAGCAGACCGAGAGAGCAGGTATACATCTCTTCTCGGAGATAAGCGCTACCGGTGCCTAGCTATACCATCTCCATGCATTGTCTTCATTTATGGCTGCAGGTGCAGTATTATCTCTCTGAGATACATTTATCAGTACCATAGCTCATGCATTTCCATTATGCTCACATAATAGGCTCGCCGAGTGATATAACACGGTTTAGAATACGTCCATACATCTCTTCTGAGATATACTACCCTGGCCCTTAAACAGCTGTTTCCATTTATGTTTGTAAACATTGCGATCATTCTTTATTAATAAAATGGACATGTGCTGCAGCCTCTATATCCCATGGATATATGCAGTATTTTGTTCTTCCTCTCACGTGGTGATGTCTTGGCCCCGGAGATATCCCAGACATGTAAAGATATAAGGAGTTCAACCTCACTCCCCATGGAGAGAAAGACGAGGAGCTGAGATCTGTCGAATCTGCTCGAGGATGCCCTGCAAACTTGGCCTTTGTGATGGGCAATTTTTTTTTCTCTCTCTGATATTTTACTTCAGCAAATCAACCTGGTGTGCATTCCCCGTGGGCTTAGCGCTGTGGGGGGCCATTATGCAGGAAGAGATAGTCAGATTGATCGTGGCCTCCCACTATTCCATTTGGATTGCGGCATCGGTGGTGCAACTGACTGCAGTATTATAGCGGGACTTGTCCTCCCTTCACCGGGTAATGATAGGTGGTAATCTTCTCCCTTATTCCATTTGAACCCCCATCGTTCTTCGATTTTGGTCATAGCATAACACTATTTTGCTTGATTTTGGAGTCTGAACTAGGGCGTTTTGAGCCTACAAACGTTTTTAGTATGCGTTACGCATTAATTTGATCATGTCATCTGGTTAACAGTCTAGATGATCTTTATGACTATTAGGCACATCAACGAATCGGTAAGATTGCACAGTACGGTAAGCTGGCGTATCATCCCTGCGGTGGGATTTTGGACGTTCGTGCATTGTTTCTCAGCTGATAGGCCTCGAACCTCATTGTGATAATTCGAAGTAGCCGTCATCTGCAAGTAAAGCTACCGTGCCTGGCTACATCTCCATCATGTCTTCATTGTAACACGGTCGAGAAGTAGCGCCACATCTCTTCTCGGATCTGCAGTCTACATAACTCATCTATTTCCATTATATGCAATAATAACTGCGGTACCAATCAGCCTTGATTTAAATCTGGAACTGCGTCTGCTACATCTCTTCTGGTATTTGGCCTCCAACATTTCCATTATGTTTGTAAACTATTGCGGTCGATACTGTAAATAAAATGAAGCATTATTTCACATCATCTGTATATATTTATAACTGTAATTGTACGTGCATAAATACAGATTGTCTTCTTTCAGTAATCTACTTTCATTTTTCATTTCATATCCCCAACATGGCAGTATAAGAGTTCAACCTCCTTGTAACTGCTTTTTCTAGAATTAGAGATCTATAAATCTGTAGATGCCCTCAGCAGTGAAGCGATGATGGGCAATTTTGTCCTGATGGCTGCCCGCATTAACATCTAAATCCAACAGTGGCAAATTTTCCCCACATGGAAAGGCTTAACATAATGGAATGCCGTACTCTTTAGGAGAAGTAGAGTGGGCATTCCCTCCCACCTATTCAGACATACAGCCATCCCCAGACACAGCTGCTGCAACTTCATTATAGTGTGACAAACAGCCTGCACCTATTCCATTTGAACCCCATCATCATTTCTTCGATTTCCAGTCTGGCTTGCTCTTACTGTGCAAGTTTTTAAGTCACAGCTTAGAGTAGTTTTGGCCTGTGGGCCCCCAGTATCGTTTGGTAATTGTCGTCAAATTCATCACAAAGTGAATAGATCTACAACGAGCTATTATCAAGCGAATGCAATTGCCAATACATACATTGCAAGCCCAGCCCCGATTTTAATCATCTCCTGCGGTGGGGCCTACTGAATTCTACATTATTTCTCAGCAAATAAATAAACCCCTCGAAGCCTCATTGCTAAAATGGCTGGCTCTTCTCGAATGTGATGCCTAACTCGCCATGTATATCTTCATTGTAATATCAACTCTCGAGATCACATTTGCATTCTACATAGCTCATCTATTCCATTGTAACATAATAATTTCACAGTAACTGCGATTTAGAAGACACAACGTCATACATCTTGAATACTACAGCGCCTAACTGTTTCCATTATCTTTAATTCTGTCATGCTATTAATAAAATGAAACATTATTTCACATTTGCATCCTCTATATCTATGGTTATATGTATATTAGCATTCTTACATAAAATCGGATGTACTAGAAATAGGAAGATTCCCGAATCATTAAATTCTCTCAATTGACAGCGCAACTGACAAAACAGACCTAGAACCTTCTATGAACACTTCTTTGCATGGGTGTAAGTGCCCTACAAATCACTTACTACAATCTAGGGGTGCATTGGTGGTTCAATGGAGCATTTCTGCTGGAATTCAAGAAGTGAAACTTTCATGGATAAAAGCCATCAATGGGATGACTTGCTTAAGGAAAATAGAAACTGATTTAGAGTATGATAGACCCTATTTTTACTGATCTGAGTTTCAGGAGTGATGCCCAAATTGACCTATAACACATATCTTCTACAAATGAACTCAGAATGAGACGTCATTTGCGTCATTGTAAATATTATGAGGAGCTCTTCGGTGCTAATTTTGTTTCGATCTGAGGACTTTGATTATTAAGCCATTAGGGATCCACCTGGATTGGTAACCTACAATATCCATAAATTTCCCATTAGCGAGCTTCTTTATCTTGAACTTCACGTTTTCCAAATAAAATATATATTTGCAAATTGGAGTGTTTATAATGATGGCCATGGCGTTCACAAATTCATAAATATTCTTAAGCTAGATATACCCATCCTTTAAGGGGGTCGAATTATCTTCTTTCATTTTACGAACAAGAATATTCCTCCAAAATTTTCTAGGCTCAACATTAAAGAGGTGAATGAGATGCCCATGCCTATTATTCATATAACACCTTTTATTTCTTTTGATAATAACTTTGTACAGACTTATTTTTTCATGCTTTATAGTTTCATTAGGAGCATCTCTAATCATTTTCTTGGCAAACTTACAATCCTTATCATACCAAGGGTTGGAATTTTTATTGTTCTTTTTATATGATACATCAGTAGAGAATTTGTTAATGTTATTGGAAAGGGTTGTAGTAAAATTGTGGTAGTTGTGATCAATGTTATCGTTATATGTTAAGAGACCTAAATCCCTTGTTAAATATTTGAAGAAGAGATCCATTTTACTTTTTTAAAAGTGAGGGTGCCTTTGTCTCTCACCATTATTTTCCATCTGGCTTGTGTTCATATCATGGTTGTTAGCCTCACTCTCATGTGAGTAAAACAATTCTAAGTCCAAAATTATTAAAAATAATTATTATCATGAAAGTTGGGATTTAATCCTACCTTTCTAGATTGGGTTTGTTCCTCATAGTAGGAGTCAGTTTAGGTCTAGTTGGTTGAGATATTCTCTCCAACTATTTAGGCTCTTATATTGGTGTATGGTTGAGATATTTTCTCAAATTAAGTGTCCAAGATAGATGCACTATCTTGAGACAAATTCTCCTCATGTATTTATATGTATCATAAACATTTTTTTAATAATGAGAATGTGTGAGGAATGCAATGAGGCTCTCAGAAATTTTTCGCCATGTATGGTTTTTCATGTCTATGGTATGTTTTTTTAAGTGTTAATTTTGGTTAATTTTTCTTCATGTGGTATCAGAGCACATGATTTTTCTCTTTGGGATTGAGGTACTATTGTTTCCATGAATATTCCAGAGAAGAGAAAAGATATGTGACTAATGGGATCGTGTGATAAATATTCTCTTGCACTGTGCTCATCAACAAATTCTATAAATTCAAAGCAAATAATAGAATAGGGATCACCACATATGCAACAATCGATTACCTATCCAAAATTGACAAAAAATTACTTTAGCTAGATAAAGGAGTTGTTATTATGATTGTGTGAATATTTTTTACGATTGAAGGAGCTGGGAAAAATGCTTGTCTGGTTGGAATTATCACCATCATGGTTAGATACTGGATCATATCATCATTGTAGAAAAATTTCTTCCATGCTCCAATAAAATTATAAACTCCTCATCAGTGATAATTCTATTGGAAAAATTGATGACCTCTGTATCAACAGTATCCTTCCATTTATTGAAGGCATAGGTTCGAATTCTTAGATTGATTTCTTAGAGGGGACTCCATCCTATAGTAAAATTCCTGAGAAAATCACAGAGGTAAATAATATTTTTTACAAATTGGTGTCAAAACGGTAGATTACTTGTAGATTAATCTGTATTTTATTAGATAAAAATGGGGCCAATACTTGGTTAATAACACCAGTCACTCCTTTTCATGTTAGAGAAAAGTCTTTATTGAATTTAATTTTCTCTAGCATTGCAATATCTCTGAAATTTCTCTATAAATTTATTTTGAGATCTTGACAGGTTGCATGTCTCATCATTGATTTAAAACTGATAGTCAAACTTTGCTGATTCGATGTCCATGTTTACAAATGCTTTGGATGCTTGAATATCTTGTTCTTATTTAGGAAGAAATACCATTCCCACTCCCATATTGGCCTCATCCAAAGCTAGTAGTCATTTCTTGTTAAATCATTCATTTAGTAGAGACCATGGAATTTGAGTCATAATCCTAGAACCATCAGTCACATATCAATTCAGTGGGACCAGAAATGAAGAAGTGGGTAGCTCTTCATGCTTGATCAACTATTTTCCATGGTCAATTACGTTAGGGAGATCCTTCACTGCTTCTGAAATAATAATTCCACTATCATGAGGAGAAATTAATTTCATAGACTCAACATCCCCCTCCTCTAGCTCATTGATCTACAACGTGCCTCCATGGCTCCTAAATTGTGTGAAAATTATAAGAAAAATGAAGATACACAAGGTAATATACGACGCCATTGACGCTTCAACAAATACAAAATCATGGGAAAATACACTTTCCCAGAATTGAGATCTTCCCAATGACAGACCCCCTGATTTAGCCTATGGGACTCACTTCACAAATATGTCTTCCAGGTTCACTCTCACGGATGCCTGCAGTCGGCGGTCCGAATCTGGTGATTTTTTGGTCAGATGGAGCTTGAGAACAGAGAAAAATTTTGTCCAATGACAATAAAATATTCTACCATTCGGTTGTGCCCTGTAAAACATATGCTTCGCTCCCCATAATCTTCCATAATTTTGAGACAAAACATAAAAGCTTTCTTGTAAGTCTCCTCATGCTTATGCTGAAGTTCCTTGAATTCTATTTCTCCCCCTTTAGCCTCTGGAATAACCGTATTCTTCATTATTCCTTCATAATTTTTCTTCCTTAAAGTTGTTGTATTTATAGCATCTTCAATTGATAATAATTCACGTTCAGCTTCTTTAAAAGCGTCAATGTCACATCTTGTTGAATCACTTAATGCATCCAAAGTAATTTTACAATCATTGGCCTTTTCCTGAGCTTGAATCAATATTATTTGAAACTTCTACAAGGAGTCCTCCTTTCCTTGTATTTCATCTTGTGCATTAGAAATATATTGTTCAAGTTCATCAATAGTTTGCCCATAATCTTCACTCGCTTCTACTTAAAAGGTGAAAATTTAAGGTGGAGTGGAAAGCTTAAGTGGAGTAATGCCTCGGAGAAAGTGCATTTCCAAGACATGAGTTTATAACCTCTTTTTTCAGAGTATTTGACTTGCATTTTTTTGTAAACCTTATGCATAAGAAAGAAAGAGTGGTGAAAATGTGTAATTTTTATAATATTTTTTTGTGAAAAGAGAGAAGGTGTGGAAAAGAGAATTAATGTTGTTCAAGAATTTGTAAAGAAGGTTTTTGGAGAGATAATGAGTATTTGTGATGTTTTTTTGGAGTGATAAGGTAAACGCTTTTGGAAGTTTGGAGTGATAAGTTTTTTTTTAGGAAAGCTCATTGTTGAAGTAAAGTTTTACTTCTAGAAGGTTGAGTCAGTATCCATCCATTTTTCGAAGACAATATGTTTCCAGAATTTGTAAACATGAGATTCTCATTGATTGAGAAGGTTCCACGACAACATTGTGAAATTGAAGGATGATTTACTCCCTACTTAATAAGACATAAATTTTTTATGGAGTTTGTGTCCTGGATTCACCCGAAATTGAATAAGGGGATCTTAGGTACACCGTGTGTAGTGAATACTTGTGCATGACTTGTGTCTAGTTTTTGACACTCTCTTTGTAATATGGTACACAACAAATTAAAAAAATGCATGTAGATAATCAATTCAATTCAATCTCATGTAATAAAGCTTAAATACACAAACTACAATCAATCAAGCAGCGACAACACATAATCAATCTTTTCAACATCAGCCTTCTACAAGAAAATTCACTCAAGAAAATCAATTCAATGAAGCTACAAAATCAATTGCTCTAAGACAAGTCTACATCGACATAAAAAAGATATTTTGAAATGATAGGCCCTAGAATTAATTCAAGTGAATCTGTTGTCTTCAACATAGTCATCAATATTATTTTAACTTTTCATTGTAAGAATTTTCTTTTGGGTGCATTTTCGACAGTGTTCGATACTCTCCTTTTACAAATATGCACAATCAAGTGAGTAAACTCAAGGAAGTGAAAATTTCACAAAATCAAGTGAGCCAGTTCAAGCGAGCGTGTAAAAATGGGAAAGGGTGGTAAATGTCTTCAAAGTGCAGAGCTAGAAATTAAATAATTGAAAGAGTGCAATCATAAGCTACAAAATAAAATTGAGTTACTAGAATGGAAGTTGAAATAGAAGCAAAACTTAATCAATTTAATGAACAACGCATTAGAGGTATAGAAATACTTTCAAATTGAGCTTGAGATGAAATAAAAAATTATTAGTGCACTCCAAATTAAGTTAAGTGAAAAGCAAGATTTACTAGACGCCAAATTTATAGAGAAGTTAGATGCAATTTGTGACATTGAAGACCTCATCCATAAATTTGATGAAAGCTTTGATACATTTGATCTAATTCACTAGGTTGATGAAATTTGCGACACAAGTGATCTTATCCAGCCAGTTGTACTACTTACTGTTGTAACAAGTAGTACCAAAGTTAAAATTGATCAGTTTGATGCAGCCTGTAAAACTGATAAACTGTTAATGATTAATTCCCAGTGTGATATAGAAGATTTAATAAATCAAGGACATAATGTTAGAAGCAACATCAAGTATGAAGAACAACAGTAGGATAGTATTTCCAAGAAAGTGATCAGACCTTGGGAAGAAATCTCCTTCAACAAAGATTGACATGGCCTAGGTTACAACAAAGACAACAATTTCTATGTTCCAGATTACTCAAAACCAGTGCAGTTTGTAAGTGCAGCCTTTCTAGACAATGCTCATAATAAGTGTAACCATTGTAAGTGAACTGGCCATATGGAGAGTACATGTTTTGACCTCCATCCTTGTCACCAATGTGGCAATAAAAATCATTCATCAGAAAGATGCAGTAAGTGAAATCAACCACCTAGAATGAAGATCAATTATGCATGGATTGATCCTTAGAAGTGGTTATCTAGAGTAAAAAAAATTTCTATGTGCTATCAACAGATTTAATCTCACATGAAGATAACTTTTCCATTTTAATGAAGATAGTGAAACTCTCCTAACCTGAAGGGGGGGAGTTCTGAAATGAAATGGCAATGATTGTCTCTCCTTTCAGTTGACAAAGGGGGGAAATGATAATGAAATTGAAGGGGGCTGTCAAAACGAAAGTCTCGAAAACATCAGCAAAAGAAGCTAGTAGGTCTAGGTTTTAACCCAGTACAGAAATTATCTGCAAAGGAATTCTTAAAAATAGAAAATAAACAATAGCGAGAGCATAAAAAGTAAAATAGATATACACAGATATTTTTCCCCTAGATCCAAAATCAGGACTACCAGCTTCATTTTTCATTGTATTCCTTTTAGTGTTACAAAACATATATATACATGCTGAAGCATTCATAAACCTCAATCCATTAACCCTGGATTAGAACATAATCGTCTTTCCCTTGAACAGATATACGAAATTTCAGGGTACGAAATCCATCATGCCCCAAAACCATGTGCAAACCCATGCAAAAAACCATAGGCAGGTCTTCCCACCTAAAATAGGGTCCAAATTTTTTTTTCTTGGGGCAATGCCCCAGACCCTGTGCAGGGGACTACCCACTCCCTATAAACCCCTAGATAGGGGGGGTTGCCGCTGCGCCTGACACAACAAACAAGGGGGGCTATCACCCCCCCCCCCATGCATACGACTATTCATGGAAAGAATATAACACATACCCAACAGTAGGCATCTTCATAAACGAGTGTTTAGTCAACAAAAAAAGCAGCAATGCGTAGTTTTTGACACCATTAATGAGAAGTTTCTGACAGCATAAAAAAAAAACCTTAGTGAGCAGTTTTTGACATCATCAACATCATCTAGTGGGTGATCATCATTAGCAGCTAGTGGGTGATCAAACATCGAAGAAGCCAGTGGGCGATCAAACATCCAAGAAGCCATTGGGCGATCAAACATTCAAGAAGCCAGTGGGTAGAAAATATCAATTTTCTAGTGGGTATCATAAATATTTTGTTAGTGGAAAAATTATGTTGATTGAAAGCAAAGGGAAGATGGATCATTTTGTGGCTTGGCACATGATGGAGTTGTCAAGAAAAAATCAGAGATGAATCAGACTTGCAGCTGACTCATGTTCTCTTCAGATTGAAGTTTTTTTAGCATCCAACTTTGGCGGTTTTTCGGGCAGTGTTTTTGAGGATCAACAGTTTCATCATGAGAACTTGGAAGATGGTGTTGAAAATCAACAAGAAAATGTGTTTCTAATTTATTTTTCCCTTAAATAATTTGGACAATAAATTTTAATCTTATCTCATAACAACTTGTATTAGTTAACTAAGTCAGAAAGACTGAGTTAGCTCAAGAATTTCGAGTTGAGGGTTAAAGGTGAGGCATGTACCTTAATTCTATTATTTTTGGGGTCTAGTTGTAGTTAATGCACTAGTGTGGTGTGAGTGTAATCAATTAACTCAAATTAATTGAGTTAAAATCAATTTAACTAGTTCTAACTGAGTGATGAGCTAGTGCGAGATCCAATGAATTAAATTGTATTTAATTCACAAGTAGTGATCAATTAGATAACTGATGATTCACTATTATTAGATGCATGCATGCCAATTCCGATGAAGACCGAGTTGAGACAAAGGTTAAAGAGAAGATAAATATTAGTTGTATTAATAGCAAATTTCCCGGGTGAAATTATAAAGACATAGGAAGCCCATGATGGATTGCGCAATCAAGGATGGTTGGAATTCCTATTTTATAGGGATTTATTTTGCTAGGAATTGTGTGATCGAGGAAAGCTAGAGGAAGGAAAGAAATTGGTTATGTGTTTGTCCAATTTTTCCTAGTTCAGTGTGAGACGATTAGTAGAGTGCAACAGATTCTTGTGAGCAAGAACGCATTGTATTGTTTCATGATTCCTTGGCTTATTATACAATAGAGTAGAGGGGTTTTGAGCAGTTTATTTCCCCAGGGATATCTTTTTTTATGCAATTGATTTACTTCTTTCTCTTACTTTCATGTGATTGAAAGATCCATTTTTTTTATTCCACAAATATTGTAGAAGGATTCAATATCTTGTTTTAGTACATTACATGATTGAATTGAATCCATTGGTATAATTTCTACAGATGGTTCCTAGTTCTTATTTTGGACTTATGATTGAGCAGGGGAATTTTAGCCTCACTCTCATGTAAGTAAAACAATTCTAAGTCCAAAATTATTAAATTAATTATTATCATGAAAGTTGGGATTTAATCCTACCTTTCTAGATTGGGTTTGTTCCTCATAATTAGGAGTCAGATTAGGTCTAGTTGGTTGATATATTCTCTCCAACTAGTTAGGCTCCTAGATTGGTGTATGGTTGAGATATTTTCTCAACCAAAGTGTCCAAGATAGACGCACTATCTTGAGACACATTCTCCTCATGGATTTATATGTATCATAAACATTGTTTTAATAATGAGAATGTGTGAGGAATGAAATGAGGCTCTCAGGCATTTTCCACCATGTCTGGTTTTTCATGTCTATAGTATGTTTTTATAAGTGTTAATTTTGGTTAATTTCTATTCAATGGTTTAGGGTCAAGGATAAAGTTTTTTGGCCAGAATCAGGGTTTTGGTCATTTAGGAGGTCAAAATTAACAATACGGTTGAGAAAATTGGCATCAATCCTAGTCCACAACATTGTTGCCAAGCCCATGAATACAAGTCATTTGGCCATATGTAGGCTACTTCTTAATCATGTTACAAATAATCAAGTCTTGGGAGCTGCAAAGCTTGATTTAACCGATACTAAATAGGCTCTCGGTTAAGTCTTTATAATTTATTTTGAATTTATTAGCTTTATTTCATAATCTTCATCAAACCATAGGGGGGTTAGGGTTAGTGTTATTACTTAATAGAGTAGCTTGGTTGGTAGCGGTTCTAGCATTGAATTCCCCTAGAAAAAGGATAGGTGTAGTCTAACTTATAAATGAAATGGAATAAATCCATTTAGGGTACTAAATCCATTTATGCATTCAAAATTATATTTTAAACAACAAAATATCACAATCTTGTTTGAGATTGTTGTTTGGTTAGAAAACCATTTGTGTCTACAAATTAAACTAGGCCACCATATATATGTAACATTTCTTTCATATATATTGAATTTATTTCATATATATAAATTAGACTAGACCACCATATATATATATATATATATATATATATATATAGAAGTAACATTTCTTTCATATATATTAATATTTGAGGATAAGATCAAAAATTTAGTTAAAAGGATTAATTAGTTTTTATTAAAAAATAATTTGTAATTTATCTAATTTTTAAGATAAAATTGATATATAATATTTCGAAAAATATTCATAATAATTAAAAAAAATTAATACAGGTCATAAATTTATAAATTTATAGATAATCAAGTCAAAAAATTATTATTATTTTCTTCTAAATTGAAAACTTGCTATAAAACCCTTGTTAAAAGAATTTAATTTTAGTCATAATGGAGTAAGTAAAAAAATTATTATTATTTTTCTCTAAATTGAAAACACCCTATAAAACCCTTCTCAACATAAATTAATTGTTTTATAAAATACTTTGTTGTTACTTATCAAAATTATAGGCCAATTGTTTTCTAATTATTTTAATATTTTTCTTTATATTAATATAAAAAACTCTAATAAGTATAACCATTTCTATACATAAATTTAAAAAGTAATATTACATTTGAATCTAAAATTATAAAGTAAATTCAATTGTATAATTCATATATACATATTATAATGTAATATGTTATTTAACATTATATATATATATATATATATATATATATATATATATATATATATAATTTTTTCAATGTTATCATATATTTAATATATATATATAATATATATATATATATATATATATATATATATATATATATATATATATATATTGTTTTTTTCAATGTTATCATCGTTATATTGAATTTGTTTATTTGATTGTTGAAGGAAACATTTTTAGAAGTTGGGGATTATAAATACCTCATAAATGAGTTCAACAAAAATCTAAGCTATAGTGGATTAAGATGGGGTGGATGTAGAAAGAAAAGAACTTTGGGGGTGGAAAGCATTTTATGCTCTTCAAAATAGGTGTAGAGAGGCAGTGTTATGGGACTGGAAAACCACTCTAACTCATTTTGGGCTTTTAGTGATTCTGGTGATTCTCTACGGCTGTGAACTGTGGGCCAACAGCACATCTGGCATGCAGTGGAAAAAATTTGAGAAAATTCAGAAACGTTTGATTAGAAACAAATTCAAAATTAAAAGTACAGTTCCATATGCTATCTTGTTAAGTGAAACATGGGCGACTCCTATTCAAGCAATAACTGTGATGTGGGTCATAAGGTATTTAAAAAAATTGAGAAAATGGAAGAGGGAAGATGGCCTAAGGTTTTGTTTAATGACATATTGTGCACAAGAAAGAAGAATTGGATGCAGAAAAATAACAAATGGTTTAGAAAATGGGGCATTTGCTTGAGCAAGTGTCCCACAAGAAGTAAAGAGATAAAATATTTTGTTATGGATAGGTTTCACAAACGTACTTGGGAGAAGAAGTTAGGGAGACAAAAAAAGTATTATATTGAAGAGTTTAATCCCTCTCATAATCATCAGCAAAAAGTGTAAATAGGTGCCAATATTTCTTGAAAAGCCAAAATTCTTATTACTCAATTAAGGACTAATTCGCATCAACTCCATTGTGAAATAGGGCCCTGGAAAAGGCTAAGAGAAGTGTGGGAGGAAAGAGTATGTATTGTTTGCTCTTATGGAAAAGTGTAGACATAAAAGCATTTCATTTTAGAATGTGAGGCCTTCAAAGACAACAGGGAAAAGTATGCAGATATTTTGGTAGCTAGCTCTTGGGATATTATATTTAGCTAGAGCTTTGTCGAGAAGTTAAGCTCAAAGAGTTTATTTTATGAAAGTTCACAGGAAAAGGGCACAATACAAGAGTCAGATAGAAGAGAAATTTGTCCCAGAGGTTATAGTTAGCCTTGTGGAAATTAAAATAACTTCTTCTTCTTCAAATTAAAAAGTGAAAGAATTCGGTAAAAATATTTTTTATTAAAATAATTTATTAATTAATTATAAAATAAAAAGATGCATTTTCTCGTTTTCTCTGTCGAGAATGCTATTATTGTTTTATTGAATTTGTTTATTTGATTGTGCGAATTGGAGAGTGGAAGAATTCCATATAAAAAAATTATTTTGGTAAGATAATTTATTAATTAATTATAAAATACAAAGGCATTGAGATAAGAAATGGAATCTACTTGAATGTGGAAAATAAATTAAAAATAAAGAAACGATGTCGTTGTGATGTTTGAAGTAGAAAGTAGACAAATTAAAGAGAACAATCACTGAGAAGTTGTGGTCATTGGTCCCACTTATTCCTCTTTTCTCATTTATATTTGAAGGTCATGTGAAAATTTGATGGCGGAACGGGTGGCAGAATCATGACTTTGGTATATTTGTAGGGAAAGTGAAGATAAGAAGGATAAGGACGGATTTCTGGGTCAAACTGACCACGACTTTAAGCACGCTCTTTGCAAAGTAACGACTTTAAGCACACTCTTCGCAAAGTAAACACTGTCTCTTCGCAAAGTAAAGATGGAGAGGACGTAAAGTAGAGATGGACTGTTGAGCCATGGAGAGGACGGGTGGGTGATTAGAGAGCATCGAGTAATTGACCCACGACTTAAAGCAAAAAAGCCTCCTCTCTCCTGACAGACGAGTATTTAATAATAGTACTAGGAATACATTTTTAAAAATAAGAAATGAAGAAAAATTGTAATAATAAATTAAAATCATTAAAAGTAATAGTATATTAATATATTTTAATTTGAAAATATGGTGGAAAATGATTAAAAATAATAGGATAAAATAATAAAAGATTGTAAAATAAATGGAAATAATAAAAATGATAGAAAATAATCGGTTATTTATATTCACTTCTCAATTAGGTTTCAACATGAAAATATGAGTGGAAATACTAAAGCCTAGAGAAAAATAAAAATAATAAACATGCATTTATTCCTTTTTTTATTATAATTTATATTATATGGAAATATGAGGAATGGAAAAAATGACGAAAAGTAATTCATTGTTTCTATTTATTTTCCATTACATTTCAACATGGGAATATAAGTGGAAAATAAAAATCATTACATTTCAACATGGGAATATAAGTGGAAAATAAAAATATTTATATAGATGAATAAAAATGACAAAAAATATAAATGAATAAAAGTGAAATCACTTTCCAATATATTTTAAACATGGAAATATAAGTGGAAAATTAATTAGTTATTTAATCAATTTCCATTACATTTCAAACATGTGAATACAAATAGAACGATATCAATTACTTGTTTATACTCACTTTACATTACATTTCCACAATGAAAATATATGTGCGAAACATGGGATAATGAAATATGAGTGGAAAAAACTAAAAATGGGAAGATGAAATAAGAGAAATAGTTGCAAAGGAGCTAGTCTTTTTATCACATTTTAATTTGCTTAGGAGAGGGTTTGAGAATTTGATAAAAGAATAAGACAATGCAAAAATTACTGTAGTTACCAAAAAAGAAATATAGCATATGATGAAAAATATAGATTACTAAACGTAAATTTTAAGGTGTAAAAACAATCTTTGTAATGATAACAAGTGGTGTAGAAGTGATTGATAACATTGACTAGGAAAGGACACAAGAAAGAACAATTGTGGGAAACCAATTGTGTGGAGTAGTCCATGTGCTAAAGAAGTGTTGTGCAGGGTGGAGATGTATGGGAGAAATATGTGGAGGTGGAAATGGGTGTGGACGTGTAGAATTGGGAATGTGTGCAAAAGGTGAAGTGTTGTGTAGTAGAGAATGTACAAAATTAAATATTGTGCGAAAGAAAGGCATTTGTGAAGGAAAATTCTATGAAGAAATAAAATATACGTAGAGATAAAACATGTGTAGAAGTAAAAGCGTAAGTAGAATTTAACTACTTTTGCAATATTTGAGAAGCATTAAGAAGTAAAAATATTTTAGATATTGGAAGAAATTGATGTGCATGATGACTTAGATGCATGAAACACAAACATAGAGCCAAAAATAATAAATCCAGTGACCAATTATTTAATTGGAAGAACTTATTGATTTTGATAAATTCCACTAAAAACGATTTCCAATGTTATTTGTGTGATAGAAGGATATATGTAGTTAAACACTATACAAAATAAAGCCATGTGCAAAGGTAAAGTATATGCATAAATAAAATGTGTGTGGAGGTCAAGTGATTTCTAATTTTTTTAATCAATCATAGGGTTTGAAAAATTGATAGAAGAATAAAACAATGCAAAAGATTGCATTCCACAAGAAAATGTGAAATAACACATGGAGCTAGCTACAAAACCTTTTAGTAGACTTCATGCATCTAAAAACATGGAAAAAGAAACATATCATATGAATAAAAAGCATGGAGTACTAAACATAATTTTTAAGGTGTAAAACATTATCAAACAATGATAAATATTATACCACGAAATATTTGAAATGACAACAGGTGGCGTAGAAGCAGTTGATTGCATTGAGTAAGAAAGTGCGTGAGAAAGGAAAAATGTAGGAAAACCATTGTGTGGAGTAGTGCATGTGTGCAAGAAATTCTACGCAAAGCAGAGATGTATGAAGGAAGTCTGCACAGCAAGGAATGCCCGTGGACGTGCAAAAGTGGAAAGGTGTGTATAAGTGGAAGTGTTATGTGGTAGAACGATGTATAGAGTTAAAGACCAGGTAGAAGTAAGGCACACACACATGAAAAATATATGCAAAAATAAATTATGTGCGGAGGTAATGCATGTGCAGAAGTAAAAGGGTAGGTATCATTTGACCATTTCGACAATATTGCAAAAGCATAAAGCAATATATTTGATATATTAGAAGAATTTAAGGCATATTATGACTTCGATGCATGCAACAAAAAGTAAATTCGATTTAACTTCACGCTAATAATTTAATTGGAAGAAAGTATTAGATTTGATCAATTCTATTCAGAAATATTTCCCATGATATTTATATATAAACCAAGTGTAAAGTAGGAAACTATAGTCTCACTTATTTGGTAATGTCTATAGGCCTGTGTTATAAGTTTCCCCACTTGAAAAATATTACTAAATTTATTACTAGTGAAAGTAAGGGATGTGAGGAGGGAAAGCATGTGTGAGTTGAAGACTACCAAATCAAGGTATGTGTAGAGCTAAAGGTCTTGTGTAAGAAATGCATGTTGCATGTCCAAAGGTAAAAAGGTAAGTTCCACTATTCCACGGAACATAAGGACAAAATGGAAATATTTAATTTATAATTGTGTTGCAAAATATACCCAGCTTTTAGACTTAGGTGTAAATATTAAATAATAAATTTGTGATGAATAAATTAAAGAGAACTATATGCTATAAGTAATGAATTAAGACAACTATACGTTACCAACTATGCAAATCCTACAATTTATACAAGGAGATCATCTTTTGGCATCGCTTCAACCATTATGCACAAAATAAATTTAATAGGAAAAAAAAATCCACATCCATTCTTTATACATTAATATAATGATACAAAACAACCAATAGAGCCATAATAGAAAGAACATAATCCATGTTTAAATCTTGATCATGATAATGATCATTAAAATCAATAGTACACATGGAACACACCTCTAAGACCCAAAATTGATGTCAAAACTTTATATTCATATTTTATTCTTTTTTGAAGCCTGATATGAGGAAATAAAATTATGTTACAATTTGTTTAACCGATCACATGATTCCAAAATTTATTAGAAGAAAAACACAATGCATAAAATAACATTGCATAAGAAAACACATCATAACACAATGATCTAGTTAGAAAGTATTTTATACACCTCATACACCTAAAATAATGCAAAAATAAACATAACATATGGACGAAATGCATGGAATACTAAACATAATTTATTAGACATAAAAACCATCAAACAATGATAAATATTATAGCGTGAAATATTTGTAATCACAACAAGTTGTTGGAATCATGATTATCGTTAAACCAAAATTAGAAGGTGTTAGTAAATATACATATCACTATATCTAATGGATCCTCTGGAGGTAGTTAAGTACATGCCGCAAAACACACGTGGAGTGTTGGATTACCCGATGCTTAATAATTTTTGTAATTCTTGGTAACCAAGTCACTAGTGAGAGGGGTGTGATGAAACAATAGTGAGGTTTGTTACACACATTTTTTTTTTTTTTTTTACCTCATTAAATATAATCATCACAGAAAGGAAATAACACATAATAATCATGAACATTACACACATAGAACACTAAGATTATGCAGGAAACCCTTTGGAGAGAAAATCCACCATACTTCTTTGCTTCTTTCTTTTATCATTACATTAGTTTGTTGGCTCCTACTAGTAAGGAAACCTTAAATAAAACTACATCAATTTCTTGGATTCTACAAGCTAGGAAGCCCCAACACCCCATTTTAGCAAGCCATCACTTTTCAGAATCATAAAACTCCACAAACACTATGGGCCACCATTTCATGGAATTTTAGACTGGGCCCAAACACAACATCCACATAGGCTCCTCACAACCAACTCAACTCTCATATAAACTCTTAACCATCAACAAATAAAACACTATCAACAACACCATCATGTATTGTGCTTCAAGGACACACAAAACCATATATAACACTCATCCTTATAGATTCTAAGGCACCAAAGAAGCACCAAACACACACACATCAATACTACAACTATGCCAATACATCAACCGGTCATAAAAATCACAGGGCTTACCAACATATAAATTATTTACACTCAACAATATACACTCTCATCCTTAACAATAAAACACTAATCTATGTATAAAAAGTTCTTTCCAAAAAATTACATTACATTAGAATTGGTTTGTAAGATTGACCTATGCTCATGAATTCTCAGGTTCGATCATTACACTAAATCTCAACCACATCGAGCTCAGATCACATGAATCCACACACTAGTAAATTGGACAAACACTCCACATCCCACAACACTATTGATCCACTTCTAGTTGTTGTGAAACCATCTCCAAAAATAGAAGAAAAATGATATCAACGTCATAGAAATAAGCCACTTCAAGGGGGAAACCTCCAATACATTACATGAATGAACAATTCTTGGATGATACAAATGAAAAAACCTCCTTTCTGTATATAGGAGTCCATGGGGCCACAATGTAATCCTAGCCGACCTAACAATAATAATTTAATGGCACAATAATAACAATATGGGGGTTACAGGAGTACAACAATAACAATAAGGGGGGCTACACTAACATAATAAGGGACTCCACTATTAATATAGGGACTTAACATGCTCCTCTCCTTCAAACAAGTGTTTTCCTCAACGCTTGATTATTTCTTGATGCTTCTGTATAAAATTCTCATCCTCCCATGTGGAATCTTCTACAGGAGAGTTCTTCCATTTTCTGAGATACTCTAAAATTGATCGTACTTGTTGAGTTCTTGTTTCTGTGGCTACTTCAAAAATTCTTTCGATGTGATGTTGATCTTCCTAATGTTTCATTAGATTTTGCACCAAAGTCAGGTTATCCTTTGAGAGTTGGAGAACTTGTTGTTGATGCTCGATGTGATCTTCCACTAATTTATAATCCATGTTAGCTATTATTTGATCCTTCAAACCATCCAACTTAGCCTCCATTTCTACTTTTAAACCATCTATTTCATCTTCAGTTTCTCTTCGTAAGATCGAAATTTTTTGCACTTGGTACCGTAATTTTGATATCTCATACTGAAATTCTTCCTCTTCATGCGTCATAGTATAGATTTTTTGAGGGCTTCATGGGTATGGAATTATTTTTTGGAGGCATTATAGAACCCAATATGGATAAAAACTCTAAAATATGCCCTTGGAGTCACTTCAAACTGCTTTTTTTTCAAATGAGACTTATGTAATTTGAAAAAAAATACACACCTGTTTCTTTCTTTGAGAAGCTGCATATTTAAACTGAATTATCTTTGTGGTTTCAGATCTTCAATATCTGAAATTTGCCCTTGCGGTAGCCCTATGAATCCTCTTTCGAATGCCAAAGGTTTGACCTGATTTATATTCTTCAAGGCAAATTTATGTCCAATCTCCCATAATGACCTAATTATGGACTAGTTTAGTAGAGTGAACTTGTACAACTTGCCATGTGTCACTGTTTGATCCTTTGAATCTAAAATTTATAGACAAGAAACTACATTCTGTGTACTTCCAGAAAATTTTTACATAATTCCATTCTGATTCTCAGAGAGAGAGTTATGAATATGTTCCCACAATCACCTCTTTGAGATGAAATTAGGGAGCCTGAAAAATACCTAACTTCCACAAATAATATCTCCTAACATATTGAGAAACAAACTCTGAAATTTTGCGATGTTGTTCCTCAGGCTTTTGGCTTCGTGCTCTAAAAATTTCAGCTTTTGAAGCTTCGTAGAAAAAATGTTATAGCAAAATTTCTGCAATGACTGTTTTAAGTGAAATCCAGGAGCCTGCAAAAGCCCTACATTCCATAGATCATATCTCCGAAAATATTTCAAAACAAGCTCTGAAATTGTGCAACAATGTTCCTCGAGATTTCGGCTTCACACTCTAAAAATTTTAGCTTCTGAACCTTCGTAAAAAAAAATTATAGAAAAAATTCCACGATGACCCGTTTGGAGCACTGAAACACTAGAATCCAAAGCTCTAATACCAAATGTCGTGAAAACAGATCCAAAAATAGAAGAAAAGAGATATCAATTCCTTAGAAATAAGCCACTTCGAGGGGGAAACCTCCAATACATTACATGAATGAACAATTCTTGGATGATAAAAATGACAAAACCTTCTTTCTATATATATGAGTCCATGGGGCCATAATGTAATCCTAGTGGGGCCACAATGTAATCCTAGCCGACCTAACAATAATAATGTAAGGGCACAATAATAAAAATATGGGGGTTATAGGGGTACAACAATAACAATAAGGGGAGCTACACTAACATAATAAGGGACTCCACTATTAATATAGGGACTTAACACTAGTTTGGACAAGTCACACTACATTGCTGACATCAATTCATAGAATTATCTCCACCCAAGTTTGTGCACAAAAACACATTACTTACTTGGCATCTCATCACACCTCTCCATTGACCTATAATCATAGGTTCCACACTTAATTAATCTTCCTATTATTGCAAACTTTGTGTCACCGTGGGTAACATCAAACATTTTCATATGTGTGCACAATGCATTTTTCTCAGACAAAAAAACTACTCATCAATCATGCACATACTCATGGTACATTATACATTATCGTACCACTCCATAGATTGATCTACTCCTGGAATTCCTTAAGCACACTTGCTCATATTTCACACACCATACTCGCATAAAAGGCCAAACAATGGGTAAATCCCTCCTCGCACTATACACTTGATCATGTGAGATGAATCATGTGTTGATCATTTTGGACAAGGTCAACACAAAATGACTAGCATCCACCTTTTGGAGATTGACTCGACATAAGGACCAAATCCAAGGATTATATTTAACTCAAAAAATTTAATTCCAACCATATCATAGTGTTATATAGACATACCAAAATGGACCAAATAAAGAAGAATTATTTACATTCCACAATGTCCTAGAGGACCAAATTAAACAACCAAATCATGACCATATCAAACAATAAGGAAACCATAGGAAAAAATGTTGGGATAACTTGTGAAATTCATTTTTCCATCAACAAGACAAAGAAATTGGTTCTTCACATTGAATCTGGGTTGTGGACATGGTTTTGACACTAGAAATCTGAGTTGTCAATACTACAAATGCATATTTCCCATATTGAATCAATGTTCATTCCATAATTTTGGGGGAAAATTAGAATGGCTTCTACTCACACATTCATCAAATCATCTTCAACCATTTAAAACATCATCAAATCTTGAAATTCATCATTACAATTCACATGCACATGCAAACCATGCAAATTCAATGTGAAGGTTAACACCAATGTCAACTAGGAAATGTTGCTACCAACAATCTCCCCCTTTGGCAATGATGGAAAATTATTGAACCAAATTGAACCCAATCCTTCCATATGAGGTTGATCTTCTAAAAGGTTATCTCTCTTATTCTTTCCTCCCCTTTACACAAATGGTAAAGGGTTTCCATAACTCTTTTGATATCATGTTGATAATCTCTCTAATGAAATGTTTATCCGATACCTGTTACAATGCACCTGAAAATTCTAGATTAGAAGCCAAACCAAACAATTGGTGTTGGCACCTACAACTATAAATAATTTCACTGAAAACAAGAAGTAATAATATTTTTCAAAAATGATTTTTATTATTAAGCACAAACCCTAGGAAAAAATAGAACATAATGCATGTTTAAATCTTGATCATGATAATGATGATTAAAATCAATAGTACACATGGAACACACATCTGAGACCCCAAATTGTTGTTGAAACTTTATATTCATATTGTATTCTTTTTTGAAGCCCTATATGAGGAAATAAAATTATGTTACAATTTGTTTAACCAATCACATGATTCCAAAATTTATTAGAAGAAAAACACAATGATTAAAATAACATTGCATAAGAAAACACGACATAACACAATTATATAGTTAGAAATTATTTCATACACCTCATGCACCTAAAATAATGCAAAAAGAAACATAACATATGGATGAAATGCATGGAATACTAAACATAATTTATTAGATATAAAAACCATCAAACAATGATAAATATTATAGCGTGAAATATTTGTAGTCACAACAGGTTGTTGGAATCATAATTTTCGTTACACGAAAATCCAAAGGTGTTAGTAAATAGACATATCACTAGATTTAATGGATACTCTAGATGTATTTAAGTACATGTCGCAAAGCACACGGGGAGTGTTGGATTATCCAATGCCTAATCATTTTTTTAATTAGTGAGAGGGGGGCGATGAATAAGTAGTGAGAATTATTACACAAATATTATTATTTTTTACCTTATTAAATATCATCATTACAAAAAGGAAACAACACATAAGAATCAGGAACATTACACACGTAGAACACCAAGATTATGTGAGAAACCCTTTCGAGAGAAAATCCCCCATACTGCATTTCTTCTTTCTTTTATCATTCCATTAGTTTTCTGGCTCCTACTAGTAAGGAAGCCTTAAATAAAACTACATTGATTTGTTGGATTCTACAATCTAGGAAGCCCCAACTCCCTATTTTAGCAAGCCATTAATTTTCAGAGGCCCCAACCTCCACAAACACTATGGGCCACCATTTCATGGATTTTTAGACTGGGCCCAAATGCAACATCCACATAAGCTCCTCACAACCAACTCAACTCTCATATAAACTCTTAACCATCAACAAATAAAACACTATCAACAACACCATCATATATTATGACTCAAGGACACACACAACCATATATAACACTCATCCTTCTAGATGCTAGGACTCCCAAGAAGCACCAACCACACATACATCAATACTACAACTATGCCAATACATCAACAGTTCATAAACATCAGAGGGATTATCAACATATAGATTATTTACACCGAACAATATACACTCTCATCCTCAACAATGAAAAAATAATCTTTGCAGCATAAGTTCTTACCAAAAAATTACATTACATTAGACTAGGTTTGTAATATTGACCCATGTTCAAGAATTCTCAGGTTTGATCATTACACTAAATCTCAACCACATCAATATTGTATCACATGAATCCAGAAATTGGTAAATTGGACAGACACTCCACATCCTACAACACTATTGATCCACTTCTAGTTTGGACCAATCACACTGCATTGCTGACATCAATTCATAGAATTATTTCTACCCAATTTTGTGCACCAAAACACATTACCTCCTTGGAATCTCATCACACCTCTCCATTGACCTATAATTGTAGGTTACACACTTAATTAATATTCCTATTATTTCATACTTTGTGTCATTGTGGGTAACATAAAACAATTTCATATGTGTGCACAATGCATTTTTATCAGACAAAAAAACTACTCCTCAACCGTGCACATACTCATGGTACACTATACATTATCGTACCACTCCATAGATTTCTCTACTCTTGGCATGCCTTAAGCACACTTTCTCTTATTTCACACACCATACTTGCATAAAAGATCAAACAATGTGTAATTCCATCATCGCACTATACACTTTAGCATGCAAGATGAATCATGTGTTGATCATTTTGGACCAGTTCAACACAAAAATGACTAACATCCACCTTTTGGAGATTGATTCGACATAAGGACCAAATCAAGAAGAATTATTTACATTCCAAAATTTCCTAGAGGACCAAATTAAATAACCAAATCACGACCATATCAAACACTGAGGAAACCATGGGAAAAATTGTTGGGATAACTCGCGGAATTCATTTTTCCATCAACATGACAAATAAATTGGTTCTTCGCATTGAATCTGGGTTGTGGACATGGTTTTGACATTGGAAATATGAGCTGTCAATACTACAAATGTATATTTCCCATACTGAATCAACATCCATTCCATAATTTTGGGGAAAATTTAGAATGGATTCTACTCACACATTCATCAAAGCATCTTCAACCATTTACAACATCATCAACTCTTGAAATTCATCATTACAATTCACATGCACATGCAAACCATGCAAATTCAATGTGAAGGTTAACATCAATTTCAACAAGGAAATGCTGCTACCAACAATCTCCCCCTTTGGCAATGATGGAAAATTATTGAACCAACTTGAACCTAATCCTTCCATATGAGGTTGATCTTCTAAAATTTATCTCTCTTATTCTTTCCTCCCCTTTTACAAAAAGGGTTTCCATAACCCTTTGGATATCATGTTGATAATCTCTCTAATGAAATGTTTATCCAATACTTGTTACAATGCACTTGAAAATTATATATTAGAAGCCAAACCAAACTATTGGTGTTGGCACCTGCAACTCTAAATCATTTCACTGACAACAAGAAGCAATAATATTTTGAAACAATGATTTTTATTATTGAGCACAAACCCTAGGCAAAAATAGATCAGAAATAACACATCAACAACGAAATTAGACCATGATAAATATTATCAATGTCATCAACATGAGTTTCAACAACATAAAACCATCAACAATCATCTCAAATACAAACATCTTCTACATCCCAACATCCCTAGTTTTTCCCAAGGCTTCATATTCTTGTAGCATAAACCCTTTCTCTGGACAAAAAGTTAGCAAGAAAAAAAAAATCACCATCAAAATATACTTAAATGTCAACAACTGTGGTGGGTCCCGTGATTTGGCATATTGGCAAGCCAAATGATAGGGTAACATCAAATCAGCTTTGGAGCCCAAGGACCTAGCCTTCCTGGACTCAGAGAGGGCTCTCTCTATTTGTGCAAAGGATGTAAACTTGTTTGCTTTCTATGTACATGCTAAAAAAACACGAGTCGTTCAATTGGATTGAAAAACATCTATTCAATCGATTAAACAACTTAAACATTCGATGGATTGAAAAACAAAGAATAAACGCGCTACAAAAATATTCATTCAATTGGATTGAGCGACAACGTTCAATCAATTGAACATCAATTGTTCAATGGATTGAACAAAAAAAATGAAAATAAAAATACTTCAAAACACAATAGTTCAATTGGTTTGAGCGGCCGAGTTTTTCAATCAATTGAACAACAAGCATTGATGGATTGAGCGAAAAAGAATAAAAAACATGCTAAAAAAAATAGCCGTTCAATTGGATTGAACGACAGCTGTTCAATCGATTGAACACCAACTATTTAATGGATTGAACATCAAAAGCAATCAAACACATAAAAGAAAAAGAACGCGGCTGTGAAAAATAAAACAATAGAAAAGAAAGAAGATGGAATTATTTTATACAGTGATGAAAAGAACTATAAATTACCATTAAATGTAGGAAGCATATATACACTATTTACAAGAGGAAGTAAAATTTTTTATGAACTTAAAGCTGCTGGGCCATTATTCCTTGTAGCTAAAATTTGGATAGTGGGATCATCATGCACATGCTGGCAGAAAGACTCTTTTGTAAGTGGTCTATGATAGAGGCGCACCCAGTGTCCATTGACTTGAAAAACAGATTCAGATCCATCTATGGTGGTCAAGGTAATGGTACCGTTGTTGTGCACTTCTTGAATTTCGTATGGCCCGAGCCATCTTGTTTGTAACTTACTAGGGAATTCTTGGAATCTGGAGTCATATAGGAGTGCCCAATATCCTTTCTGGAATGTCTTATTTTTTATGAGGCTATCATGCCACTTAGCCTGTTGTTGCTGAATAGTTGTAGTGCACTATAGAGTAAGTAGTCGTGCTTCATCTAATTCATTTATCTGTTGGAGTCTTCTAACTTAGGCCTCTGTCAAATCCATTCCCCCTTACTGGGATGTTCTAAGAGTATTTATCTCAAATTCAATGGGGAAAATTGGTTCCTTTCCAAATGCCAGGTGGTACGGAGAATATCCGGTGGTGTTTCGCCAAGTTGTGCAATAAGCCCACAAGGTCTCTGGTAGTCTAGTAGCCTAATCCCTATGATGTGTTGAGACTTTTTTAGTGAGAATTGCCTCAATGGATTTATTGTTTCTTTCAACCTGCCCGTTCGCCTGCGGGTGGTAGGGAGAGGTGACTTTATGAGTGACATGGTGGTTCCATAGAGTGGCCGTAATTTTATTTCCTACAAACTATGCCCCTCCATTAGTTATCACTTCCCTGGGTAAGCCATACCGCACAAATAACTCAAAAAGAAAATTAATCACAGACTCTTCTATAGCTCTTGTCAAATCCACTCTTTCTACCCACTTCGTCACGTATTCTGTGGCAACGAGTATGTAGGCCTTCTGATTCGATGGCAAGTTGAATGTCCCAACCAAGTCCAATGCCCATCGTTCGAATGGTTCTACTACCAACTGTGGATGAAATGGTATCTCGTTGGATTTTCAAGGGCGACCCATTCTTTGGAAAATATTGCAGGCTTGCAGATATTTCTTTGAATATTTAAAATTTTTGGGCCAATAGTAACCCATTTGTAATACTTTGTGCCTTTTCCTGCAATCTGCAAAATGTTCGCCACATGGTTTGTCATGGTAGTCCTTCAAGATGTCATGAATCTCATCTTCTAGAATGCATCTACGTATATGCATATCACCTCCTGTATGGAAAATACATCCACCAATATAGAAGAATCTAGCACTGCGTTAAACAATTAGCTTCCATTCCTTTGTTGTCAAGTGTCTTGGCAGCTTTCCTACTACCAGATAATTCACTACATCTGTGTATCATGGCACTTTTATTGCCACAACAAACAAATGTTCATTAAGAAAATGATCATCTACTGCCAGTGGGTCATTTGTCTTTGGGACTCTAGATAGGAAATATGCAACTATGTTCTCCTTCCCTGGACATTCCTTAATAGTTATATCGAACTCCTGTAAAATAAACAACCAATGAGTCACTCTTCCATTTGTAATAGAAATATCTAATGGCAGAATGATCGGTATACAGTAATACTTGATAGTCATTTATGTAATGTATAAATTTATTTATAGCATAAATGACATCCAAGAATTCCTTTTCGGTCATTGTATAATTTGGTTCAATAGGAGTAAGATTCTTGCTCATATAGTAAATAGCATAGGGATTGTTTTCCTCCTCTTGATCGAGAAATGATCCTATCATTGTATCTAATGCATCCAAAGAAATATGAAAGGTCAGCTCCCAATTAGGTCCACACAAGACTGGTGCAGTCGAGATCAGTTTCTTCAAATATGAGAAAGCAGTGTCACATTTTTTAAACCAATGGAATTCAACATTTCCAGTTAATGCATAAAAAGGCACATAAATTTGTGAAAAATTATTTATAGACCTACGATAGTACCCTGCATATCCAAGGTAAATACATACCTCTGTCTGAGTACAAGGTGTGGCTAATAAGATAATTACCTCTATCTTTTCTGGATGTACTTGTATTCCAGCTATAGAGATGTAGTGTCCTAGGATCACGCCTTCGGTCATCATCATGTGACACTTTTCGTTGCTTAAGCATAATCTGGTAGCAATACAGTGTTCCAATACTTTTTCCAATGTTTGAAATGCCTGATCGAAGTCATATCCATATAGACTAAAGTCATCCATGTAGACCTTGAGCCCTTCATTTATTAAATCAGAAAAATACTAAGTATGGCCCTTTGAAATGTTGTTGGGGCATTACATAAACCGAATGGTAATACTGTATAGGAAAATGTACCCCAGGGGCAGGTGATGGTTGTTTTATCTTGGTCTTCAGGGGCTATATAGATTTGATTGTAATCACTGAAACCATCAAGAAAGGAAAATAATCGCTTCTTTTCCAATGTATTGAGGACCTGATCAATAAAGGGGAGGGGGAAGTGGTCCTTCTATGTGGCTTTTTTCAGCTCTCTGTAATTCGCACAAAATTTCCACTTAACATTATTTTTAGGAACACCACTAATAGAGACACCCATTTGCTGTCTGAAATAGGATAAATGAAATTTACATCTAGCAGCTTCTTTAATTTGTCTTTTAAAATATCTTTCATATATGGGTTTAGCCTTCGTTGAGGCTGCTGAATAGGGCGAGCATCCTTTTCAATGTAAATATGATGCGTGCACAGTTGAAGATCTATACCCTTCATGTCTGGGTAGTCCCAAGCAAATGCTCCTTTATATTTTTTCAAGACTTTAAGGATCTTTTGTTGCTGGTCACTATCCAGACTGCCATTGATATTCAAAATTTTTCCTGAATCGATTTCAATTGGCATTCTTTTACGAACAACATTCGTGGGTATGTGCTAGTAACAAATATCTGTTAGGGGGTCTTCCTGTGATTTGTTATCAAAAAATTCTTTTAACATTTGGCACTTTAAATTCCCTGAACTATATGGCTAGTTTATAAAGTTATTGATCACATAATCTTCAATTTGATATTTGAATTCGAGTGCTTCAACTATTGTCAATGGTGAACGAATTTTTTGTTCCCAATATGTATGTGGTTGTTTGTGGATATTTACAGTGGGAAGACTTCGTTTGGTATGGGGATATATAGCAATATTATTTATGGCATCTTCTTTAGAAATGGTCATGCTTCCTATTCGACAACCTATGTAAGCATCGGTCATCGCTAACCAAGGTCATCCCAGTATTAGGGGATGTCTGTCTAATCTACCTTTTGGGTAAATAACTAAAAAATTGGCCGGGTATTCCCATGAGTCGACAGAAACCAGGATATCCTATAATCTACCCTCTGGTTTAACAAAATATCAGTCAACAAGTTCCATCAAGGTAGAGGTGGGTTCTAAGGCTATTATACCCAGTGTTTCACAGGTTTCTGTAGCTAAAATGTTAATATTTGCCCCCAAATCAACTAACGTGTTTGAAAAGGAGTGCCCTAGATCTGGACTGTGACTATGGGGTTTCATGGATCCTCATATTTTATTGGTGTTTCTTTACCCAAAAGTAAATCTGACAGTGTCCCTACTACATGGACAATTGGTAAAGTCTTTGCTTTCCTCATAGGTTTTTTTACACATAATTCTTTTATTGTTTTAGAATATATAGGGATGTCTTGTATAGCCTACAGGAGAGGAATTTTAATGCAAAGATTTTTTAATTCCCTTATAAGATCAAAATTTGAAGAGAAAATTGGCTTGGGTATTATTAATCTCTCAACGAATGGAGGAGAGGAAATAATAATATTTTCAGGATCTCTTTGGTCGACTGTGTCCCTCCCCTGTTCTATATTTTTTTTATTCATAGTTGGTTGTTTAGGTATTGATAGAATTTTAGACTTAATTTTGGGCAGGGCAGTACCTCCCTTAGGTGAAATAACACACCCTGATCTCAGCTTAGTTTAATTACATTCCTTTTGTTCAATTTCGGAGTCTGGATTCTCAAAAATCTGGATCAGCTGAACCGGTCTGTTACTAGGATTAGGATTTGGTTGAGCTGGAAGTTGAGGGCGTATAATAGGCTGAGGATTTTTTTGTACAAGGTATGGAGCTGGTAATGTGGGTTGAATCTGTGGATTGAGTTTGAGCCCCTATTCCCATAGGTAGCAGTTATTCGAGGGAATTATTCTTGGAGTTTTGAGACGATTTGTATTTTGTAGTGTAATGTTCCAAATTTTTGCAGCTAATGGGAACATTGCATTTTAATTTCAGTTTGCTTTGTTCATGAATAAAAGTATGTGAAGGAGGTTTATTAAACTCCTAATTTGAGAATAAATACATGCCCAATGTGAAAGGGGAAAAATTTGGGCTATTATATTAAACACCCCTAAGTGTGAAAAGGGGAAATTCATTTGCATGGGTCAACTTGGCCCCACCTACAGTGCAGTTTGGAGGGAAGCTTATCCATCAAGCACAACGTGCTTCTAGAAGAGGATCACATGTGTGAAAGGGGATAAGTTGAAAAAGATGGTTTAGGGTTTTGGTAAGACCTCATGTTATAAATAGAAGGAGAGGCAGCAAGTAAAAGTTGTTGAAGAATTTTGAGAAGTTGCTGCAGCAACTCAGGTCTCTTAGCTGTTTAGCCTAAGGGAAGAGGATTTCCTATTTAGGAATCCTCTCTCCTTCCATGGAGTAGCTCTTTGGAGGGGATTGTGATGCATCTCTCCACTATCCGGCATTATGGCCAATCTACATCTCTATAGCAGCGCTGGTCTTGTTGAGGGTTTTGCAGCTGTTTATGAGTTGCAGCAAGTGGGGGAACTAGATTTGCAAGATCTAGTTGTTTAGAGGAGATTTCTCTTAGGGAGGGTGTCTTGTGACCACTTGGAAGAGGATCTCACTCTCATTTTGATTTCAGATCTGTAATCTTCATTTGTTGCATCAATTCATTCCAGCTACTGTGCAGTTCCTCTCATGAACTGCGTTATTTCTCATGTATTGCTTCTCTATTGTCTAGATCTTTCTTTGTACTAGCTTTCTGGTGATTGAGGCTTGCCTCTCACTTTGAATATTTGTAAAGTAGCTTGCTGATCTAATCATGTTCAGATATGATATTTAATGTAATGAAAGCCATCTTCAGAAATCTCTGAATTTTTTGCAGTTCAGTGTATTAAAAGCTAGATCTACATCTTCTTGTGCAATATTTTGATAAAACCCCAAGGGGATCTTGTTAAGAAGGCTGAGTAGTTTCTAGATCTGGTATGGATCTGATGTTTCATCTATTTATCAGTTGTAGATTTTATGTTTAACCTACAGCAGCTGAAGCTCCTCATACAAAACGCTGTCAAGTCTTTATGCAGTTTTTCCATGTGTTTCAGTTATAATTTTTGAAGTATTCTTGCTCTTGCTTCAAGTAAAACTTAATGCTTCTCTAAGAGAAATTCATTATGGATCTAATTTCTTGTTGCCATACTGTAATATGGGTCTGATGACTGATTTCCAGTGACTTCCAGCAGAGACTGCGCAATTCTAGAAGGAGGGTTTCTCTATTAACCAACTCTCTCCTTTAGCTGATTTTCAGCTAGTGTTGTTTGTGGGAGATCTGTTTAAGCCCTCTAAACTCATTTATTTTTGCTGAAACTCTGCATGGAGGTCCCACACATCCTAAAATAAGGGAACCCAGCCCTGGTCTGTGTTATTTTAACACTGGATTGCTTATACAACATCCTCCTTGAGCCCATTGCAGATTTTCCTGAGAGTGGAATTTCCCGCTTCTCACTTGTTTAGTTTTTGCTTCTCTTTGGATCCATTCTTTAGATCTGTAGATCTAAGGTTCCCAAGGGCAGAAAAATCTAAGAGGATTTTTTCATTCCCACACTTGTTGTGTTTCATCAGTGTTCTATAGACAGAGTCTAGAATGGGCCAGGAAGCCTCTGGTTTTCATCCTCTCCTTAGAGGTGATATAACCAGTAAATGCCCTACTAGTATATCTCTGGTTTAGAATTTGCTGGTGTGTTTTCCATGCTGCTGTGATTCCATAGAGGAATATCTCAAGATATTCCCTCCTGATCCTATTTTTCCCATTTGGGACATTACAGTGGTATTAAAGCATGATATCTGGCACAACTTGTGAGATCAAGCTACCAGTGAATCAAAGAGTAGAAGCAGAGATCAATTGATGTAGCAGATGAGATTATCCTCATCATTTTGCAGATCTAAGAAGAGCCTCTCCCAAGAGGTAAATCAGAAGAGAGAAAGAAGAAGCACTGAGACTCCTAGAGGGTTTTGAGAAGAAGCAAGTTGCAGTAAGAGCTGCATGAGATTTAGAGAAGAAGAAGGAAGCCCTAGCACTTCTTATTAGCAGAATAGAAGACTGGAGGATTCAAGATCTCCTCATAGATCCACTATGCCCACTTTATTTGAAGAAGGTGAGAGGTATAGCAATGAAGAAAAGAGATGCAAAGAAACTCCTAAAGGGTTTCAAGATGGAGAGGAAGAGCTATACACTTTTTGTTATCACAAGGCAGAGAGAATCACTGAAGAAGAGATCTCATTGCTTCTTTCTCAAGCATTGAAGAGTATTGAAGAAAATCTCAAGGAGTTTGAAGAGAAGAGGAAAAAGAAGAGCTACAAAGAGACATCTGCCAAGGAAACAGAGGAGGATGTCAATCTTGTCACGTTGGGCAAGAGATCTCCATTTTCACTACCTGCTGCTAAGGAGCTTGCATCTAGAGAAGAGGCACTTGCATCTTTGCAAGATAGTCTTGAGTTCTTATCATATGGGATTCCATGCATGAATATGAAGATGCATGAGGAGGAGAAGAAATGTTCCAGCGCTGGTGTACCTGAAGAAAGGAGGCTATCATTCTTACCAGCAGTGGGGGGCATCATTGGTCCGGATGGAGGAACTCTTGTGTTCTATCAAAAGGTTCCCACATATCAGTTGATCCAAGGTATGCATAAGACTTCAACACATATTATTTCAAGATCTATGCATAGCCAAGGGTTAGATCAAAGTGTTGATTTGAAGCAAAGACATATCACAGCGCAAAGGACCCTTGATCTAATCAAGGAGGAGACTGGAAGCTATCCCTATGCATCATTGTTGAGCTGCATTCAATCTCTTGGGTTGATATGTAGGGTCTCAAGAAAAGGGATTAGTACTATCCTATGTTCAATGGCTGATTGTGAGATCAAAAATGACACTTGCTTTGAGGCAGTGCATGCATCACTTTGCAGATCTACATCGCTGTCACTTAGTGGTTGTGACAAAGAGGCTTCATCGTTCTTGGAGCATGTTGGAGGTATTGCTGCAGATCCAAAGCTTCACTGGTTTTGGAGGATCATACATGAGAGGAAGGTCTCATTAAGATATCTCAAAAAAGATGCATTTCAGTATTTTATGAGATGCAAAGTTCTTCAGTGGGTTCAAGGAGATGGTATTCTGCAAATGGAGAATGCCATGATTTTGCAGCACATCACTCAAATTCCATATTTGAGTGAGTGGATGAGGATGGTGAGCAAGGGGTCACATGATCACTTCCAGACATATATGGACCAGCAAGCTTGGTTACACTGGTTGCCTTTGGGAGACTCCTATCACTCTCCAAAGGTACCTATTTTTATGATCTATGCCTTGAAGAATGGTCATGAGATGAATAAGGAGGCATGGAAATGTTGGTTGCTTGGGGGTGAGCATGTTCTCTACCCAAAGATTCTCATTCTCTTATATCATGCTTGGTACATCATTAGTAGATCATATGAAGAGGAAGCATGGATGATGTGATTGTTAGAGGGAGAGTTGGACATCACAAGTTAAATCTTATGTCCATGTATTCACCTATGCTTGAAGTATGTCTCATATGTCCACATGCATTTCTGTTGGAGGTATATTTCATGCATGAAATTTGGCTTGGGAGGAGGAATGACTCCCACATGATGTGGTAAGAGGAGCTTGCTTGTACTATGTTGATGAGGCATTTTACATGTTCATCATTGTGTTGTTGCTCCAAGATCCACATGTTGATGAGGCAAGAAGGCTGCAAAGTCCTTGTTGCTATGGGTGCTTTTGGGTGAGTATGTTTACTACCCAATAGCTCATTATTTTCTGAATCATGCCTTGGATTTCCATGTTATGTTGCAGCAAGAGAAGGCCTGTACAATTTTGTTTCACTTGAGAAGGTATGGCCACCACATGACATCTCCTATGTCTATGTGTTTTGCATGGTGTGAAACTAGGCATGACTATCTCAAGATGTGCATTGATGATGGTGCTTTGTATTGGGGCTGATGTGACCCATCATATGTCCATTAGCATGGTTGGTTTCATTATGCACATAAGGAGGAAAGAGGGCAGAAAAATCTCTTGTTTCTTTGATGCTTTTGAGTGAGTATGGTGACCACCCCATGACTCATAATTTTCTGGTTCATGCCTTATGTAACAAAGATAACTTGCAGCAAAGAAGGCATGCACATCATCTTTTGGGAAGCATGGCTTGACCATCTTACATGGAGGAGATGGAGGATGGCAGCAAAGGGCCTTGCTCAGGTGGTTGATTTTGGGAGAATATGGCTTGACATCTTTTGTTTACCCATATTACTCCTTCCCTTCTTCTTTGCATAACGCTGAAATGATGGAGTTTGGATCCAACAAGGCCAACATGGCTAAGAATGGAGGCATAGCAATGCTTATTCAAGTTCACAAACATGGGATGGAGGAATGTTCTGCATTATGAGGCTTGTCCTTTATGGGAGGAGCTACCTTACTTTATGTCACCCATGTGTTTGTGATAGTGTTGGACATCATGTATTTGTCATCTTGTGCTTCATGGAAGAGGAGGACATCTAACCTCACAGTTGGAGGTCATCTCATGCATTGGTAGAAGAAAAATGTGGAACCAAACATACATAACCTATTGAAGCAAATGGAGGAAGCCTTCCTTATGTGGATGCCATTTGGAGGGAATGGATGGTTTGCATCTACAATAAGAGTTGCTTGAGGGCAAACAACATTTTGCCGGGGGAGACTGTAATGTCCCAATTTTTGCAACTTATGGGAACATTGCATTTTAATTTTAGTTTGCTTTATTCATGAATAAAAGTATGTGAAGGAGGTTTATTAAACTCCTAAGTTAAGAATAAATACATGCCCAATTTTAAAGGGGACAAATCCGGGCTATTCTATTAAACACCCCTAAGTGTGAAAAGGGGAAATTCATTTGCATGGGTCAACTTGGCCCCACCTACAACGCAGTTTGGAGGGAAGATTATCCATCAAGCACAACATACTTCTAGAAGATGATCACATGTGTGAAAGGGGATAAGTTGAAAAATATGGTTTAGGGTTTTGGCAAGCCCTCATGTTATAAATAGAAGGAGAGGCAACGAGTAAAGGTTGTTGAAGAATTTTGAGAAGTTGCTGCAGCAACTCAAGTCTCTTGGCTGTTTAGCCTAAGGGAAGAGGATTTCCTGTTTAGGAATCCTCTCTCCTTCCATGGAGTAGTTCTTTGTAGGGGATTGTGATGCATCTATCCACTATCCGGCATTATGGCCAAGCTACATCTCTATAGCAACGCCGGTCCTGTTGAGGGTTTTGCAGCTGTTTGTGAGTTGCAGCAAGTGGGGGAACTAGATTTGCAAGATCTAGTTGTTTATAGGAGATTTCTCTCAGGGAGGGTGTCTTGTGACCACCCGGAAGAGGATCTCACTCTCATTTTGATTTAAGATTTGTAATCCTCATTTTTTGTATCAGTTCATTCCAGCTACTGCGCAATCCCTCTCATGAACTGCGTTATTTCTCATGTACTGCTTCTCTATTGTCTAGATCCTTCTTTGTACTAGCTTTCTGGTGATTGAGGCTTGCCTCTCACTTTGAAGATTTGTAAAGTATCTTTCTGATCTAATCATGTTCAAATCTGATATTTAATGTAATGAAAGCCATCTTCATAAATCTCTGAAGTTTCTGCAGTTTGGTGTATTAAAAGCTAGATCTACATCTTCTTGTGCAATATTTTGATAAAACCCCAAGGGGATCTTGTTAAGAAGGCTGAGTAGTTTCCTGATCTAGTATGGATCTGATGTTTCATCTATTTATCAGTTGTAGATCTGATGTTTAACCTACAGCAGCTGAAGCTCCTCATACAAAATGCTGTCAAGTCTTTATGCAATTTTTCCATGTGTTTCAGCTATAATTTTTGAAGGATTCTTGCTCTTACTTCAAGTAAAACTTAATGCTTCTCTAAGAGAACTTCATTATGGATCTGATTTCTTGCTACCATACTGTAATATGGGTATGATGACTGATTTCCAGTGACTTCCAGCAGAAACTGCGCAATTCCAGAAGGAGGGTTTCTCTATTAACCAACTTTCTCCTTTAGCTGATTTTAAGCTAGTGTTGTTTGTGGGAGATCTGTTTAAGCCCTCTAAACTCATTTATTTTTGCTGAAACTCTACATGGAGGTCCCACACATCCTAAACTAAGGGAACCCAGCCCTGGTCTACGTTATTTTAACAGCAAGCATATACAACGTCCTCCTTGAGCTTATTGCAGATTTTCCTGAGAGTGGAATTTCCCGCTTCTCACTTGTTTAGTTTTTGCTTCTCTTTGGATCCATTCTTTAGATTTGTAGATCTAAGGTTCCCAAGGGCAGAAAAATCTAAGAGTATTTTTCATTCCCACACTTGTTGTGTTTCATCATTCTTTTATAGACAGAGTCTAGAATGGGCCAGGAAGCCTCTGGTTTTCATCCTCTCCTTAGAGGTGATATAACCAGTAAATGCCCTACTAGTATATCTCTGGTTTAGAAGTTGCTGGTGTGTTTTCCATGCTACTGTGATTCCATAGAGGAATATCTCAAGATATTCCCTCCTGAGCTTATTTTCCCCATTTGGAACATTACGGTGAGCACAAGGTAGGCCACTGGGATTGATATGGATTGTTTAGCTAGTATGGAGGAGAGAAAGGAAAACATGGCCAACCATTACCTAGAGAGGATTGAGTCCTCCAAGGGGGCATCAAAAATGATTGGGATGGAAAAGAATAAAAAGGTGATTTGCTTTGCCATGCTATCCCAGAGTTATGTTCATTAAATTGTGAAGAAGGAAAGAACTGAGACGGGTCTTGTGACATACTTGGTCGTGCTTTCCAGTGTCGACGTTGATTCATTAGATACAACAGTTCTATTTCTTCTTCTGCTTCTTTGAAAATCTCTTTCAACCCTGGAAGTGAAGGGCACTGTTCAGTGGCATGGTCCTTGGTACAGATAGCACATGTCGAGACCATGTCTAATGGATATTCTCGCTGTCTGTTCTTCTTCCAACAGCGTGGAAAAAAAATAGCCAAGTTCTATTCTGCTAAATCTTGCTTCTTCTTGGCTTGGAGGACATCTAGCTGTGTTGTGAGGGTGCCCAAGATATAAGTTTTGAAATATTCTAAGAGATTACCGAACTCTGCTCTGGTCATGCTTCCACCTAACAGTTTGTAATTCCTATTAACTGAAACCCATCCAGTTGGCCTGTTCCACGTACTACCTCGAGAGCACCTGATACACAATGCAATAATGCCATCATAATATTCTTGATATATTTCCCCTTTTTCCATTATATTAAGTGTTTCTACCCATTCTTCTTTCATTCCTTTAATAATTGTTGCTTTTAAGATATCCTTAGACAATTTGGTATATGGAGATCTTTGCAAACTATATTGAAATAGTTCAAAATATTCTTCTAAGGTCTCATTGTCTTTTGCAGATATGTTGAAGATTTCATCTTCTAGTTCCCGAGTCTGACAGTAATCTTGGTATTTATTAAGAAAAGATCTTTTCATCTGATGCCAAATATTAATGGTTCCCCCACCGAGCCCCATAAACCAGGGTAGAGATGCTCCCTTCAAAGTAGAGGGGAATAGTTTCAGTTTTTGAGCGTCAGTGGTGTAGTCATATCCCCTACATAAAAAATCAAATTCAAATAAAAATGCATTCGGATCTTCTAAAGTCAGTCCTTGGAAGGTGGGGATGTTTTGTAATGGGATAGATTTCATAGGGGAATTTGCAATTGAATCAACAATGGGATACTCCAATTTTGATGTCTATCTCTGGTTTTGGTTATGCACCATCTGATCAAAGATGTGCCAATAACCTTCAGGAATTTCCTGGTCTTGGAGAATAATTTGAGTGGAATTAAGAGGTAGATTTGGAGGAGGCCCTTTTTGGCACTAACTCGATGCGGAATAGTAGGTATCTCTTGTCTCAACCATTATTTCGGGAGATTCGAACTCTGAGTTTTATCTCTACCAAAATACTCGATGCTGAAATAAAGGATCCTTTGCAACCGAACAACATGCTTAATGAATTGAACAACAAGTCTTAATGAATTGAGCTCGCAATCTCAATGAATTGAATAATAATCAATTATTTAACATTTTTTCAATGTAATTCTCTATAACTCAACTAATATCAACATTCAAAATTAAATAGAAAACCACACATTCACACTTATGATGGAAAAATTTAAGAAAATAACCAGATGCGTAATTGAACAACTACTGTAATCATGTTGACAATCAATCATGTGAATGTAAAGGCATCACTCAATAATAAAGGAACATGAATGATAAATTCAACCTATTGAAAAGGAAATTGTAACACATCACACTTGTGATTAATGAATCAAATGTAGTTCTACAAAGCACAAAGAATAACTAAATTGCTTGAGAATTAGGAAATAAAATATATAACAACAAAACTACGAGGAGAACTCCCAGTGGACTGGACCCAAAATGCCTCTTGGAAAGTCTTTGTGACAAGAACTACCTGGAATCTGCTTCATAAAGAAATACACTGCTTTGCTTCGTAATCAATGGAGCATACATCATCACTGAGTTCGAAGGGTTTTATGCCGAATGTTTATTACGTAAATTATAATACATGAACAAAAACTCTTTGCTTTCCCTTTCACCTACAACCTTTTATAACTTAAAGGAGAAACAAAGCGAGAATAAGCGAAATCTTCGAGATTAGGAGATCACGAGTGCTGTCGTAGCCATCAATTTCGAATGCTTCAAGAATAGATGTGTCTCTGCATATTTTGTTGTTTCATAGGAAGCAACGTGATTCCATTTACTTTTCTTTGCTATTGTTGTTCGTCATTTTGGTCGACATTGGTTTGTTTAGATTCCCTAGTCAATAAATACAACAAAAGTTAGTTTTCATACTATTAAACACACTTTTTTATTAATTATTTTACCCTACTTTATTACATATTCTCCTTTTGATTTATTTCTAAAATGAAGGAAAGCATATAAAAAGTTAATGATAAAATCACGCTAAAGATAGGAGTAAAATTTTACCTTTTTCCATCTGACCTGATTTACACCTACATATGATTCTATATATATATTTATATGTGCATCATTGCTCCATTGGAATTATTCCTATACTTGAAAGAGATTGTGTTTTCCAAGTAGAGTAGGATAGAAAAAATAATAATAAAATGGAAAAAGAGAAAAAAGAAAAGAATAAAATATTAGGTGAAAACTCTCTTTTCGAGGCGCTGCGAGGTTTAGCTCAGCGATTTAAAACCACCATGAGATGGTCAATGGGTTGGAAAAAAAGAGAAAATAAGAGAAAAATAAAGGACCCTAGGTGAAAACCTCCTTTGAGGTGCTCTAGGCAGACCTACTAGATGAAACCCTCATTGAGGCAACTAGTAGGCTTTAATAAAAAAGAAAAAAAATTATTTGCTCCATGTATCCCTATCTAATGCATGCAGTTCTCTCCAACACTTTGCAAGCAACAAAAAACAAGTTGGCACTCAAAAGAAAAAGTTGGTCAAAAATCTAGTCAAAACAAGTCAAACTTGGACTTTCTCCTGATTTTCTCAGATGCTCCAAAATGACCAATGTCATGCCAATACATCACCATCATCCTTCCAACATCCACCCACCAATGCCAATGCTTTTCTCATTTATTTTCCTCGTTGTCCTAAAATGCTACGGAAAATCACTTTTTGCTACATGAAGTCAAGTGTTTTTTAGCACAAATATTTTTTTATTATTTCTTGAAAAACATGCATCCATTTGCAAATTTGTTTCATGGGTAGATGCATATGGATGATGGTAACATGCTCAAACAATTTCAACAAATTTTTGGTGCACACTTTGTGAAGAAATTGAACTCCATCACCTAAGGCACCTACATGTTTTTTTCTCAAGATTAATGCATCGAGTCAGTGAGATGTTTTATGGGGAGGTGCATAAGGATGATGGTAACTATGCTCAAAACATTTTAGGGTTAGTACAATGTACCGTTTGAGAGTTATGGATAAAAAAGTGCGCATGCGAAGGGGGTTTGCCCCGAAATGCTACTGAGAAGTCATGTAGATGCTATAGGAAGTAGATTTTATTGGGGGAAAGGGTCGAAAGATCGATTTCTTGTTTAGAGAAGGTTGAGAGAGGTCCTCTAACACCCTCCATCACCGTATCCAATCCATCTAGAAAAATTTAATCCCCAAATTCCACTCCTTTCCTTACATGAAAAAATGAACAAGTTATTTCGTCAACTTTTCACAACGAATTCATCCATCTCGTTTAGATGTGATGTAACTGTACAGTATAGCCCTATGACTTTTTCATAAATCCCATAGGTAGTAATGGTGTCTTGAAGAGATGAATTAAATTAACTTTGCTTAGGAAGCAGTACCTCTTGTAGCAGCATGTATAGTCACATCAAAACTTAACATCAATTCCTTTTCACCCACAGAGAAATAATATCTAGCTCACCTTGATCATCATGAAACGATCATCGTGAAGCTATTTTGAAAGCTAAGAAGAGCACACCCTCCTTAGGAATAATTCCATCCAAATTCACTAGTATAGAACTCTGGGGAAGAAGACTGCACACCAAAAACTTTACTAGTAAAAGAATCAAGATGCTATGAAGACTTGTACAAAAGAAAAATCATCAACTATATATATATATATATATATATATATATATATATATATATATATATATATATATGGGATAAAAATAAATAAAAAAATCAAAATCAATTAATAAATTAAAAAAATATGAGTACGGAATTTTGATTAGATATAAAACACATAGAAACATACACGGTAAGCGTACACCATATTAGTTTGCAAATACAAAAACGAACGGCATAATTTTCAATTTCCAAAAACTAAAGAGAAAAAAAATGTCTATAATGTAAATTACTTGAAAATACTTGTATTCTTTTGCAAAAAAATCACATAATTAAAAAATAATTAGAATTTAAAAATACAAATTACGATAAAGCTATATTTCAAAACCATGGAGAACATCTACAAATTTCAAAATCTTAAAAAGGAAGTCCATGCTTGCTCAAGTGGATTATAATCCATAAAATTCTTCTACAAAAATTAAAAAAACATAGATTATATATCCCTTATGGCCTACTTGCCACTTTTAAGTTAGCAACATCATAAAAGCTCTAAATCTCTAAATCATCATAAGCACATGGCCTAGTAAAGCCACTAGAATGGTGGTCATAAAACTCATCATGCGACTCATCTAGTGAGTCATCGTCAATGCTAATATCATCTTCTTTCTGGTATGGACTCAAACAACTATCGAGAGGAACTAGATGCATATTTGGCCACACTTGCTTCAAGGCCAACTTCAAATGCTGTGAACATAAACAAGGTATTCCAACCTTATGTAGATAACAATTTGTTTCTATTCTTGAATTTGAGGAATATGGTTAAATTTTCTCCAGCTTCCTTTCACAAGCAAGCACTGCGATCCCCTAAAGCAAAAAACATGAATTGCAAAATGTTGTAATTCGTGAGTCTCTCGATCCGTAAGACTACCACCATCTCCCCGGAGAAACATTGAGCCTATCCTATATAGCACTATTCCTTGCAAACATTCCCTCCCTCTAACCTCGTATGCCCTGAAGCCGCTTCTATAATTCTCTGGATTCTTACTAAATTTGGAAGCTAACCGTTCAATTGCTTCATAAAGGCCGTTCATGACTTCGCATCATTTCTTCTTTCTATCTCAAAGAGTCTAGGATCCAAATAACAAGCCACTGCATGCAAAGAGCTATGCAATGCCTTCCATCTTTCATCGATCAATGCTCCCCATGAGTTTCAATGTATTCATTTTCCTCATTATTAAAATATTTTGCAATGGATGACACGATCCATGCCTTCATAAAACAAAGCCCATGGAAGGAGGTATCAATATCAACCATGCAAAGCATATCAGCAATTGAGTTCACATACTTTTAAGACCTTTTAGAGCGTTGTCCGAAAAAGCATTTCCTAAAATCACCCTATTTCCAATTCCTTTCTCGTTATCTTCCTTTTGAAAGGGGAGATATCATTCCCACTCATTGTGGTAAAAAACACCTCTTATACTCTGAGTTTTTATTCAACTAGTCTTTTGAGAGTGATGTAATATGTAGCAAATCTAGTTTCACAAGGCCTTGGCAGCTCTCCATATGCTTTACTCCCGTACAAACTCAAAGTGAGTTGATGGTTGAATATGAAGTGTGAAATTTGTTTCCCTTCCGAACTCGTTTCATTAATCCATGGAAACTTTTCCAAGTCATGAAGAATAAGTCAAGGAGATGAGTAGCAAAAAGGTGTCCAATATAATTTTTTGTATTTTTCCATGATCAGATTTCAAACTCCTACACAATTTGAAGCACTATCAAGGATTGACAACTTGGATCACATTTTCTTCTCCAACTTCAAGAATAGCTTCATCTAAAATCTTGA
The DNA here is from genome assembly GCA_034641835.2 of Pinus albicaulis. Lineage (NCBI taxonomy): Eukaryota > Viridiplantae > Streptophyta > Pinopsida > Pinales > Pinaceae > Pinus > Pinus albicaulis. Next base: position 338,318 of record JAXQQM020062967.1, on the reverse strand, counting down.
AAATGTATTCGCAGATCTTCTTGATTCCCTTTCGATGCACTCGAATACCTAAAAAGTACCCCGTTTTTTGTAAATGAACCAACACATTAATTAGAGGTCTATGAGTATCATATATCGACCAACCCATCCGATAAAATTGTGCACCATGTTTCCCTCACAGAGAGTCTTTGATATTTTGGCAATCTATTTGTCACCCTTTCTTTGACCTCTTCAAAAGAGTGGTACTTATAGTCACCGAGCCGGGAGGGACACTATCCTTTACCAAAATCTACCACCCATATTACATGCATTGATGAAATAAGGACTTATTACCACATTAAATGGAATAGGAAGATTGAAAGAAAAATACCAACTACAACATCATCAACTTCTTGCTATCGCTTGGGCTTCCATAGAGAATTTAATGTTGTTGATCCCACTTGGATTGTACGTTCTTTTGAAATTTGAGATGAATTTCCAATGCCAACCATGCTTGAGGAGAGTGAGGAGAAAATAGTGCCATAATTCACTTAAATTTCCATTTGCCTACGTATGCTACCTTTTGTTTTCTTTCACCTTTCTTGGTATTTTTCAGTTTGTCATGAGTCTTTTGAAGTATGTCCTTGAGCTCTACAAGACACATTTACGATGCAACTATCAACACCACCTCATTTACCATTGGAGATAAACAAAAAATGGTCCATCACTCTAGTTAAAGACCCAACAAACTCACTCAGTCTTCATAGTTTTCATTTAAGATGTCTCCCATTAGGCCCATCCGAGAAATTTCTCCACATTTTTCCATGCTTCACTATTTGTTTTGGAGGTGCCATTGCAAATATTTCTGCATTTTATTTGCACACTATAATTAAAATTTAAATAAATGATAAAAATTACAAAAATAAAAATACAAATAAACCACATTTTTAAATACATAAATTAATGTAACATACTCTTACCATTCTTAAATTTCTAAGCTGAATTTTGATAAATTATAAAACTAATATAAAAAATACAAAAAATTAAAAACATAAAAACATTTTAACTATACCAGTAACACTCAATAAGTAATAACTATTCATATTAAAATAAAAAAGGTAGAGGTTTTATTAGAAGCATTCAGTAAAAGCAAAAGAGAAAACAAAAGTTTGTCAACATGCATGTCTACCGCTACATAGGCCGTATGATTGTATCTCGAAATTTAACAAATAAAAACACAATTGAGTAGAGATATCATGGATTTGATGAAGACATATTTTAGATCGAAATCTAATTTGAAAATGAGTGATAGATTCCTATATTATAATTTATAGGCTGAAAAGTCAGAAAACACGGCATGAAAAAACAAATGCTAGGGGAAGGACAAAAGAATATATATTTAAGCTCGTATTCACATTGTTCAAACTTCAAAGAGATATCTACGCTCTTCCCACTCTCACGCAGTATTTTGATTATGCTTTCTAAACAAAAGGGAAAGGAAGCCTAATCAACTTAATACATTACATGCTTAAATATAGGATTTGTTAGAAACTTTGAACTTAGGATTCAATTTCCCAGGGAATAAAACTTCTGTCGCTACTACAATAAATGTTGAATAAATGGGGCACCCACGTCTTGAAAAGTTTTAAACAGGGGTTTAAAATTTTCAAGGGGATGAAAAAAAACACTACTCACATTTTACTTCGCTTACTTATAGGCTATAGGCTATGGAAGTGTGCCAAACATCCTACTATTAAGCTGCTTTTAAGAAAAACACTATCATTACTCCCTAATGAGTATGAGCACAACCTTATTTCCAAAGGTGGCTAGTGGCAACATTAAAAATAAATGTAACCCCTTGTAAAAATATTTCCATACACAAAAAGTAGTCCCTTTTGGCAAACACGGCTAAATATCTTTCTACCACATTAATTAATTCAATTTCATACAGAAATACCACTCATTTTACATAAATCAAAGTCCTCGCAACACATTTTCATAGAAAAACACCCACACAACACTCCAACCATGTATGCTTGCATTTTTAGAACTAATATAATTTATTAAAACTTGGAAAGAGACCCAATGCAAAAAATAACAATGCTTCGAATAGTTCCCTGTTTTGAAATTTTTTGCTGAAGCCAAGTTTAATATGCGTCCAAAAGACAACACTATTAAAAATCATCTACTCGATATATTAATATAAATGTTAAATGTTAGAAAAAAAATGAAAATCTAGAATTAATAAAATATCATAGGAAAAAAAGTTCTTGCGATTTCAAAGTTTCAACTTATACAATGGGAAAAAACACTACAAAGGAGAATCATTAAAATGATTGATGTTATAAAGAAAATTGAAAATAAAAATCAATTTATAGCCATATAAAAATGGATGCTCGATACAGGCAAAGTGGCGAGAAATTGTCAATTGGGTGTGGTTGTAAGGAGCAGTAGCTCAGGAGGCTAAGAGATGTTATCTCTCTGCTCCGTCGGTTCCAGTACATACTTGCTCTCTTCGTGAGAGAGAGAGAGAGAGAGAGAGAGAGAGAGAGAGAGATAGGAGAATTGTTTATTTTTTCCCTCAACACTAAATATTCCAGTTTAGGCTTTGGGTACCATCCCCGGGAATGTGGGAAAATACAAATATGCCGTAACCCGAGATTCGAGAGAGATAACTAACCTATGTTCTAAACTTTGAACTTGAAGCGACAAGCCACGAGATAATACACAATTTGCGGATGCTCGAATAGCTGAGATGTTGGTGGCACAACATGAATGCAAAGATGCAAGCAACAACATGAAGGGGCATCAGTAGCTGAAATTCAAATGCAGTAGGATGCTTAGTAAATAGCAGGATGTCAGAGGCAGCACAACATCGAATGCACAAACGAGCAAACCTCGAATGCCAGGATGCCGGAATAGCAGGGATCTCACATACAACGCGTTCGAATGCATTAGGGATGCAACAACATGAATGCACACAGCCTAATGATGACAACACTTAGCAAACTTGAGTTCTCAAATACATTGAATTCACTTGTAAAAAATTAATCATAGCACCAATGCCAAATAATGGAAAATCATAGCACCGAGAAAAATAATTTGCGAGAATAGAAAACCAGAATAGACCTGAGGATATAGAAAAATAACTCCCTCAACCACTTCAATAACATCCTCTAGGATCCTCAAGGTAACAAGCAAACTCGGCAATCATGCGAGATCATGCAAAGATATCCCCAGTGCATGTCACCGAGGAGCACACATCAAATGCTACCCAAACGCGAGTATCGTTGCAAGAAGTAGAACATGCCATGGCTCGAAATTTCAGATGGTAAGGCTCCTGCTTTGATAGGCTCACATCCAACTTTTCCACTTCTTCTCCGGAATTGCATCAATCGGGAAGTTTGGGATTTGGTGGGAGGGAGTCTAGAAGCATGCATTGGATCCTTCCTTCTCTACGTTACCTTCATTGCCCTTGTACCTAAAGAAGAGCACACACCACTCCCGACAAGTATAGACCTATTTCCTTATGCAACGTCATCTACAAGCTCATCTCCAAGGTGATTGCCAACAGTGGTTAAACATCCTCCCCTCTCGCTTACCTCTCTAGAGTACACTGATATGTGGAAGTCCTACAAATTTTGGAAGGAATCATTCTTACTCATGAAGTCACCCATTCTTTGAAACTAACTGAAGAAAGTAGGTATGCTCATAAAAAATGATCTCTGTAAATATTATGAAAAGAAATTAAACGGGATTACATCAATCAAATGCTCTTGGCCTATGGCTTTAGTCCCACCTGTGAGACACTCGTATTTTGAGTCTCATCTCTTCCCCTTTCTATTCTATCCTCGTTGACTTGGAGCCTCTCCACCCCCCCCTTCACTCCCTGCTAGAGGTATTCTCCAAGGTGATCCTCTTTCTCGCCCTTTCTTTTCATCCTCATCATGGAAGGCCTTGGTACGCCTCATTCGGCATGCCATCTCTAACCACTTCTCTTCAGAATGTCATCTTTTTCATGACAATACGACCTCATTACTCATCAACAATTAATCAATGATAATATGTTGTTTTTCCATCCATGCAGTCAAAGAAAGCCAACACTTTTCCAAACTTGTCTTGACACCTTGCTTGGAAGCCTCTAGAACTACCATCAATGCTGCCAAATCCCAAATCTTCTTCTTTTAACACCCTCCTATTGCTCAACGCAATATTTCCATAATCTTAGGCTTCTCTATTGCCACTACGCCTTCTAAGTAACATGGCACTCCTCCCATTGACTTCAGTGATCAAGCATCCTCTTGGAAGAACTGTTGGACAAATTAGGACTTCCACTTGTCATCCCGACTTATAGAACTCTCAATATTGTGGCCGCCTAGTCACTTATCAAAGTGGTCCTTCAATCCCATGCCCCTTTATCTTCTTCTAGGCTTTTGCTCCCAAATGGTACTCAAAAGCATCAAAACACTACAAAAAAACATCCTGTCGGAGTAGTATTTGATTAAACAGAAAGTGGGCTCTCATGAAATGGATCGATGTGTGCACTCCCTAAGTTGGCAGGGGGATTAAAGCAGACCCTAGCCACAAAAATGCGGTCATGAGCTGCTCGCATTCGTGGAATTGGTTATCCAAAACTAACACCCCTTGGGCACATCTATGGATTGCCAAATATGCTTAACAATAGGTCGCCGAAGCGAGCTCATGCACGACTTGTTCCTAAAGATCTAGCTCACTCATTTGGAATGTAGTTAGAGCAAAGCACAACTGCCATAACTTCAAGAGCACAACTTCTCGAAGTTTGGTTAGGAGACTACGCTTGTTTCTAGGAGTACTTGTGGAAACAAATGCAATGCCCAAACTAGCGCGACCTCTTCCACAAACCCGATGGCAAGCCACTCCTCCATGCTGCAAGAGAGAACATCATGTGAATTTTTTTTGGAAACCCCCTCCTATTTCAAAGGCTATCGTCAATCAATACCAACTGTTCAATGGCTTGAGGTGGAGCGTTTGAGGAACATTATGAAAGAGATTGACATAGATTAAGTAAAAAGGAAAATCGAATGCACACATGCTCTAGATATTTTCACGTTGGGGTCATACCACTCAAGGCACCTTCTCCTACTCGGGAAGCATATCAGACCGCTTTATCTTGCCACTCAAGATCATCCTCAGGTGCGATATGGACACAAATATGGAGACTCAGATATCGTCATTATATCCACTTTTCTTTGGCTACTCAAAGAAGCGAGAGAAGGATCCTAACATGGGACAACCTTCTCAAGAAGGTGTCTCTAGGCCCATCCATATGTCTAATTGTCTTTAGCTTATGCTGAAACTATCACTCACCTACTCGCACACTTTGTGCTTTAGCTAATACCATGTGGGACAACATCACCATTTAGTGCAAAAAGAAAACAAATCGTAAATCAAAGGAGACATATCTAACACAATCGTACAATGGAAAATTTATCCCTTCAACCTAAAAGCTTCTCAACACTCTCTAGTCCCTCCTCACACGGGCTCCTACACTTTGGTTAGCTTGGAAAGAATGACGTATGCAGTCTTCAAAATGAGACCACTTCTCAGCATATTATTTGGACTAATCTCTCGTAACAATCTAAATGAGACTCTGGCTATGCACCATTGGCAAGACTTGACATCCCTATTCAAAACTCACGAAAAAGTATCATTTTGGGCTAATCGGAACATCTCGGTCCCCACACTGCCTCGGATACTTTTCCTCCCTCATGTCAATCGGATACACCCGGATGTTGGAGTCCTCCTCCTCATGGCTCGATCAGCGAACCCTCGATGGAGCTTCCAAGGGAAATCCAGAGCTCCCGCGTATTTGGTGGGATATTCCAGGACTTTGTCGTGAACCCCCTCATCATCTACTTTGGCTCTATGTAGGGATACCAACAACTCTGCTGTAAATTGGAAGGCCTACTATAGGGGCTTCATCTCACTCGTGGAACACAATTTCTTCCCCTTTAGAAGTAGAGGGAGACTCTCAAATCATCATCAACATTGCTATTCACCACCTCTTTGAGAACCTCTGCCTCTAAATTATCCAAGAGTTGGTGGCCCGGAAGCAAGGTTTGAACACACGTAGCATTGGTTGCGTACTCACGTGTCATTTCCTTCAAGCATGTTCATTACAAAACAAACAAAACGTGGATCTCCCCGGCTAACGAAGGGCTGACCATGATGCTTCCCCTCTTTTCGGGTCCCCTTTCCAAGATCAATGATGCATCCTTCCTCCTTGAGTGCACTCGATTGCGTGCAGAAAATGAGCTCAACTCGGATGCGGTGTGTGCGATAATCCATTGGAGATGTGGCGGCTCCTTTGCACGACACTTGGCACGACCACATGGCCACGCATGGCCCGTCATCATCAGTCAACATTAAATACCACAACTACTCACATGTGGTCGGCTTCATTCTCTAACTCGAGTTTTAGCACGCTTGTCCTACACGGCTGATATCTCCCACTGATTTCATGGTGCCCAATTCCATTTCTCACATTGTTTTCTCTTGTAGCTTCATATTTTCTCTTCACTCGTCCATTTTAAGCTCTAAGTTCAAACCGACATCCATCCTCCGTCTTGCCCTTTTCTTTCAGGCTTCGTTGCCTGTCCGCCTCTCCCCTCGCACCAACTCCCTCTCACAATGATATGCCTCGAGGCACTGATGCGTTACCAGAGAGGTCATGAGAAAGAGGCCGAACCCCTCGCCCTCCCATTTCCCTCCAAGGATACTCATCACCCTCCTCCATGAGGATAATTCGATCGCTTACCATCTCCGATTAAGACTCATCTCGGCTCTCAAGACCTCCGCTCTGGTGCTTAGCTACCCTCACTATGTGTTTTCCATATGTTCCATCCAGCTTTCTAGATCCGGGCGCGTAGAAACGACTCGTGAGAAGTCCACCATCTCCCTGTGTCTACCCCTCAACATTCCAGAAATCCAAGGCCTTTCGGAAAAAATCATCTTCATGTTCCTCCAAGCAACGAAGAGTGACAACCCGTAAGTAGTATGACAGGGAGGTAGGTGTGCGTTCAAAGTGACAATGCCTAAGCCTACGGCGTGAAGTCGTCGAAAGAAAGATCGAGGAATCCTCTTACGACTATGGGTGCTTCATAGTTGAAGCCTCACTCCACACTGACAAGTAGCATGTCACGCCGCCTCAAAATACATATCGAGAGGTTGCCTCCCTTAGTGAGGATTTACTACGTTAGCATGGTTTTTTCTAAACAACTTGATGAACTTTTTTTTGGATATTTTTTGTAGATGTTGGTTTCCCCACTTGGAGCAACAAAACTTTTGAACAGGGTTTCCCCGACTTGGGTCAGCCTATTTTGTGTTTTTTGAACTCTACTCTGTTTCCAGAATCGGGGCTAGCATAGCACTCTCCGGCGAGAAAAGTCCCGAATTGTATTTTATGTTCCGATTTAATATAATAGTCTTATTTAGACATTATACGGCATAACAAAACTAGCTCAAAACGAAAAAAAGTCATAAAAATTTATTAAAATTGAACTTCATGGAAAAAAATCATAAAATTTTTCTTTAGGTTCGTTTTAGGTTCATATTAGGTTCGTCTGGTGTAGCGGCGAACCTGATCGAATTCACTAGGTTCGCCGAATTTCCAAACCTCAACCTTTAGATTCGGCAAACCCTAAAGCGCCTTAGCTCTAGGGTTTCAAGACAAAATGAATAATGAAGGGAAGAGATAAATACCATAGAATAAGAGAATACATACCCACAATAAAGGAGGGAGAATCCTAAGGCATGAAACTAGACCCTTGAGCAAGTACAAACCCTACTTGAAATCACGAGTGCAAAGGAAACCCTAATCAAGAAAAAAGAGGGGTAAATTGGATTTGATTATCGTGATGCATCCATGATAGCATAGCATACAATCTTAGGTCTCCATGAATAATCTGTGAGAAATTTTGAGGAAATTTGAAGAAAAACTTGGGGAAATTTGAAAAGAAAATCTCGAAGGCACATTTTCTAGAAATACTTCATGTTTAGAGATATTTTTACATAACATATTCGTGGCCACAAAAAGATGAATTTTGAGAAACTTGGATGACTATTTTTGTTCCTAAGATATCATCGTACAAAAACCTATCTCAATTTTTTACACGAGTATTACATAATGAGAGAAAAATTCACATCTTCACAACCTATGATCTCGCTGCGTGCAAAGTCCTTTTTAAGACACCATTGCGTAGAGACGATTGTGAATAATCGTAGACGAATATTGGGAAACTCGGGAGGGGTTTTTGTGCGACATGCCAAATAACATATATCTCATTTTTTCAAAAAAGTGCACAAGTGGTGAAACATTGCTCCACCATCTACGAGACCTATTTTCGCAAAAAACCCGAGAAATTTGGCGAATCCACTTGTGAAAAACTAGCAACTCTAGGCCGTCGTGATTTTCTAGGAAGCCTCAAATGACAAATGGCCACCACCATTGGATTCATAAGGCCTTATACATCAATGTTTTTCTATTGGCACACCAAAATTAAAGTACATTCCCGTAGGGAGAAATGGCTACACCCAAAAAATCACATACGCCCTCTTTTTGAGCCGCGCCGTACTTTTGACTAGTCTTGGTATTGACATTTTTGAGGGTCAAATAAAGTAATTTTTCAAAATTAAGGATATTTTTGGAAACTTTGCATGGCAAAGGCTTTCCAATGAGCTATCACACTCAATTTGGACATTGGGAGCCCCTTCAAAAGTGGAGTTGAAGTTGACGCCGCACTTTTTACATTGTACTCGCACTTTTTGCCAATTTTTTTGTGGTTTCCCTGAAAATTTGCAAATTTTCTCATTTTTCTCGCCTTCACCTTGAAAATTGATAAGTTTTTGCGAAATTAATTCAAGGATGTAAATATAATAACAATGTTTTTAAGTTACCTATGGGTAAATAAATTAGGTAAAAAACTGCTTGATGAGATGTAATGAAAATCGTTCCAAAAAAGTGAGGGATAAGTCAGTTTGACCTCCTTACACTCTAGGTATGCGCTTTAGTTTTTTGAGTAGATCAATTCCTCAACTTAGAGTTTGACCCCTTGAGGGCCGGGAGAAGTTGATTTCTGATGGCTATATCTTTCACTTCTTCACTCATTTCATGGGATGTATGTTGATTGCATTGATGAGAGACTCCTAGTGTAATAAGTATTTGGCATGAATTTAATGAAAGAGTTGCAACTATTTATTTGGCATACTCGTGGTATGGAAATTTAACATTGTTTCTTATTTTTTTGCATTTGTATGAATGTTTTACTCTCCCACAATCCATTTTCACTTTTCTATTATATGTTGATTTTTCAAGTTGATAAGCATAATACATTTTCTATGCTTTGATTTTGGGAAAATTCTTCATAGTTTGTCTCATTTATTCGCCTTTAGAAAGAATACATGCATTGTCTTTCTCTTTCTAGCACCTCATGCAATGCGATCCATCCCACTCAAAAAACCCTAAAGTGTTAGCCTTCCTACCTACCTTACCCCATTTAATGGACTACTAATCCTAATCTTATTTTTCCCACGACCTAGCCTATTTGACCTAATTCACCCATCCATTAAAACCAATTCAAACAAACAAACCCCCTGTACTCATACCTAGCCTAAAACCCTAATTCATCCAGCCCATCTTGGGCGCTGACTTTGTCGAGAGAGCCCTCTCTGGTTTGGTAGGGCTAACTACCAAGCTAAAATATTAGTCTATGGTTACCTCTATTTTGGACTCTTTCTCGGCCCTTAGAGATCCTATGGAGTGATAACATATGGTATCATTGTCCCTCATACATTTGATTGATCTTGGGGGTTGCCATCAATGTGATGACGCGTACAAGCCATGTTGAAGCTCAACCTCTAGGGAGCTTTGAGAAATAGCACTACGATTTCCGCAACTTTCGGATAGATCCAGCGGTAGCTCACCGAGGGGAGTTGTTGAGGATGTCATGGTGTCCATTAACTCATGGTAATATCCCACTAACTTCCTAATACTTCAACAAAAAACTAAGTTTAATTGTTATCCTCTCATTCTAGGAAGACCTTGTTTGGCCATTGTCGATGCCTATATCGATCGTAAGGGTTGAAAACATGACCATCAAGAATGGTCCCTCGTCAAAACACATAAGTATTATATCCTCCTTCCCGGCATTCTATTAGACATGATCTACCTTTATACGCTTTGGAGGATGAAGGAGAATATGAAGTGTAACATGCGAAACCAAACCCTATTGTATATTAGATGTTGTTATCGAGGGGAGGGAAACTCGATGAAGATGACCTCAGTTGATCATATCCTTCAAATAAAACCCCCCCCACCAGCCATTCCACTCGACGAAATGGTGAGAGAATATGAAATAAGCCCCTTGGGAATGAGTTATGCCTCGGTTGAATCAGCCTCTGAACCTGCCAAGATTGTAGAATTTGGCCCATCTAGAACCCTAAAGATAAATCCCTCTCTCTCGTCCAAAGAGGAAGAAAAATTGTGCCGAGTTTACGAGGGAGAACTTATATGATTTTGCTTGGGATTACAAAGAAATTAAAGGGGTGCATCCCTCGGTCTTTCACACACCATATTTACATCAAATAGGGACGCAATCCCGTGCGTCGGCCCCGGAGGAGAATGAACCAAATCTTGAAGAATGTAGTAAAGGATGAGTTACAAATTTGTTGGATGCAAGGTTCATATATCCCATGTTACACCATTTTTTGGTCATCTAACCTATTATCATTAGATGGACCCAAGTACACCATGTAAGACCAATTTTACCCTAAGTAAAATTGCTTTCACTATATAAAATAACTTAGTAAAACACATTTATTAAGTTGTTTATGGTCTAAACAGAAACCCCATGAGGGAAATATTAAAATAAAATCTACATTTGTTTGATTTTCCTCAAGGAATAATTAATTAAATAGTAGTTTGATTATTATTCCTGGTTATATTTAACACAAAACAAGGAAATTAATTAGATAAATCATTACTTTATCTTATTATTTCCTAGGAATAATCATTTAAATCTTATTTAAATAATATTCTTTGTTAAATATGACTAAATCACTTTATAAATAATTAAATAAATCATTATTTATTTGATTATTACTCAACCACATCATTAAAATGATAAATAAATCATTTATTTATTTATTATTTACAAATAAATGGATTTAACCCAAGTCAAATTCCTTTTCCCCTCCAACAAATATAATAAAATATTTCATAAAAGGTCGGATCTTGATTTAGTTAATAATATTTTAATTATGCACCAATATCTAGACATAACCTCAATATTTTGTTATAAATGAAGGGTTTTTCCTATTCATTTCATCACCTTTTGTTGCCTCAAAGATCACTCTGGATCTATACTCTTTGGTCTGACTATTGAGCCACTATCATAGTCATATTTTCTGTCTTTGTGAGCTCCCTTTGAGTTCTGTTTGTCCGGGTTTTCGTACACCAAAGAGAGAGGAATTTTAGATCTGAAGTGTTGAGGACTTACAAGAACCCATCCCATTGAGGAGAATTGGGAAACACCCTTTCTGTGTTTTCCTCCCCGTGTGCCCTTAATATAAAATTCGTTCAAAAAATATTGTTCTAGTCTTGTCTATTGGATGCATGGAGTACCTTGCTTTTTCTACTGCTTTAATGTCTTTCTTTATGCATAGATCTCGGATTTTTTGGCAGAGCATTTGTCTTGATCAACTAACTACGATATGCGACGAAGATATTAGCAGCCCATCTTTGCGGTTAGGGTTGTTTGTTATGCAATGAGTAAAGGGTATTTTTTCATACACTTACACTAAGGATTCATCCTAACACCCCATATCGAACGGTGAATGGTTGTCTCCTCTTGTCTTAGTCCCAAAGAAGAATGGGAAATGGAGGAGTCCGTATGGATAGAAAAATATTTGAACAAAGCCATGAAAAGAAAGATCATTTCCTTTTTCCTTTTCATTGACCAAGTCTTGGATGGTCTTGCAGGGAAGAAGTTCTTCTCTCTCCTGGATGGATTTAGTGGTTATAATCAGATCTATATCAGCCCTGAGGACCAAGACAAGACCACATTTACATTTCCTTAGGGTACCTTTTCTTATAGATTTCTTCCATTTGGCCTATGTAATGTCCATGCCACGTTTCGGAGAGAGGCCTTGAGCATTTTTGCTGATTTTTTCCATGATTCTGTGGAAATCTACATGGATGATTTCACTCCCTATGGGTATGATTTCCAATAGGCCCTTTACAATATGGGTAAATTCCTAAGGATATGCATTGAAATGCATTTCTCTCTGAGTTGTGAGAAGTTTTAATTCTTGAGGAAGGCAGGGATTGTCCTTGGCCACTCCATATCTCAAGCAAGGATACAAGTAGACCCAAAATAAAATTCCATCATAAAAAGGGTGCCTAATACTCAGAATCAAAGAGATCTCAGGAGCTTCTTAGGCTTGGTTGGTTACTATAGGAGATTCATCAAGGATTATAGCAAGTCGGCTTCACCATTGTTCTGATTGCTGGCCAAGGATTCTTAATTATGTTTCTTAAGTCTTTGTCAAGAGGCCTTTGAAATCATAAAGTAAAAGCTGACCATTGCCCCTATACTTCGAGGTCCCAACTGGGATCTACCTTTCCATGTCCATACTGATGCATGGCATAAATTTGTGGGGGAAGCCTTTGGGAAAATGTATGATAAGTTGACCTATGCCATTTATTTCATCAACAAAATTATGTTTAAGGCTAAAATGAATTACAATTTCATGGAGAAAGAGATTTTATCTGTTGTCCATTCCTTGAATAAATTCAGACATTATATTAGCGAGTACCAAAATTTTATGCATACTGACCATGCAACAATTAAATACTTTATGAAAAAACCCAATGTGAATTCTATAATTATTAGATTGTTATTATTGTTGCAACAACTTGATTTGACCATTATTGAGAAGCCAGGGAAAGAAAACGTTGTTGCAGATTTTTTGTATAGATTCAATTTGCATGAAAATGATGAAGAGATGGTTGATGATCAACTTCCAGATGAGAAATTATTTTCTATCTCAGTACTCTCTCCATGGTTTGATGACATATCCAACTACCTGGTTGTTGGGAGGTTTTGTCCAACCTTTCATCCAGGGAGAAGAGTAGAACTGTAAGAAAGACCGCCCTTTTCACTTGGATAGGTGGTAATATTTTCAAACTGGGACTAGATCATATCCTTAGGAAATGTGACAGGGAAGATTATTTTTTTGATATCCTCTCAGCATGTCATGATGGGACCTATGGGGGTCATTTTGTTGCTAAGAGGACATCTTTAAAAGCCTTGTAAGTTGGCTATTATTTGCCTACTCTCCATTAAGATTCCAAGAGATACACCAATAGATTTGATCAGTGTTAGAGGATGGGGAAACCTACACCGAAGGAATAAATGCCTCTACAACCTCATGTGGAATTGTATCCATTTGACCAGTGGGGCATGGACCTCATTGGGCCAATTGATCCACCATCCAAACAGAATAAATACATCATAGTATGCACTGATTATTTGACCAAGTGGGCTTAGACAAATGTTGTCAAGGCAACAACAAAAGAAAAGGTGGCTGATTTTTTAGAGAGAATGTGTTCTACAAGTTTGGATATCGTAGGGAGATAGTCACTGATTAGGGGGCTCAATTCACATCCCACCTAGTTGATAATATCATGAAGCAGCACAAGACTTATACTTCCTATCACCCTCAAGAAAATGGACAAGTGGAAGTGACCAATAGGGCATTAGAGAACATCCTTACCAATTTTTTGAGAAACAATAGAAGAGATTAGGCACACAGATTAGTGGAGGCCACTTGGACCTACAACACCACTTGGATAAAAACTACTGGGTTTACTCCATATGATCTGGTTTATGGGAAGAAAGCTTTGATTTCTATTCCATTTGAGTATAACACCCTCAGAATGGCAGCTCAACTGGATTTGGGTATCACAAGAGCACATAAAGAAAGACTGCTTCAACTAAATTATTTGGATGAATTTCGGATGCAGACCCTCCTCCACACTGAAGTGGTAAAACTAGAAAGGAAAGTTTGGCATGACAAGCACATAAAAGAGAAGACATTTCAAAAAGGAGATTGGACATTTATCTATGAATCTAGATTTAAGGGATTCAAAGGAAAATTAATGAAAAAATGGCTAGGACCCTATCAGATATAGATATTCCATGGAAATGGAGTTGTTTAGATTAAAACCATACATGAGGAGGGGATACCTATGCTTGTCAGAGGTTATAGGCTAAAAATGTACAAGAGGCCCATGTCCAAGGCATAATTCATCAACATGATTAGCAGGGAGGTGAATGTAATTGGGAGCCTCATAGCTTCCAGTCCATCTCCCTCCCAGAGAAAAAGAAAAAGAAAAAATAAAGAGGCCCAGGTGAAAACCTTCCTAGGGCATCTAAGGCTAACTCTAGGATTGAAAACCTCCCTGAGGCAATCCTGGAGCAAAAAAAAGAAAGGAAAAAGGGAAATAATTAAAATATCATTGGGTAAAAATATCTTTGAGGCACCCAAGACAGGATTGTGGGTTGAAAACATGCTTTGATTCAGCCCACCTATCTTAAAAAGGAAAAATAAAAATAAAAAGGATGGAATAACACCAAGACAACTAACCTATTTCTGTTTTATAGGATGATGAAAAGTGGAATATTATGGAAAAATTTGTAGTATTCCTCCATCTCCCTTCCTCTCCTATATCCATTCACTCCATTTCCAACTCTATCAATCATCCCACCATCAAATTCCACCACGCTATGAGCTAGAAAAACTTGCATTTCATCATGTCTTTGTACTACTACAAGATGTCCTAGAAAGCTACAGGAAATCATGTAGTGCTACAAGAAGTCGTGAATACCTGCAAGAGGAAAGGCCAAGGCCACAACCAGTCATCCAAGACTCTCTTATCCTAAGAAAAGGCATAAAAAGGGTCACTCTACCTATTCCTACCACCCCCTAATCACCATACCATACCATGCATATAGATTCTCTTCTCTAACCCTCCATTATTCCACTGTGATAAAAAACATTCTGCACAAACACAGAGCCCATCCTTTCATTTTTATCCTCGGCCACACCTCTACCCCAACATCCTAACACCATCTCCAACTTTGACACACCATTACCTCACCACCTGATGTCAATTTGAGCTCAATAAACTACAGAAAGGGGATTGTTACATGAATATGATCTCTTCCTGTAGCACACTTGTGCAACAACAAAAAAAAACACGACTATGGATTGGATCATCTTGAGAGACAGGGAAAGGTTTAAAAGGTGATCCCGGAGGCAACCATAGCACTCCAGGGAGGTTTATATACTAGCATCGTCATCTTGAAGCCTCCACAAGGTACCTGCAATTACACAGCAAACAAACAAACTGAGCACCACAAAAATAAAAATGAAGATACAACAAGAATTCAACAACAAAGGCAACTCCTATGATGATTGCTCCAATGCTCCATATGTCTGCATGCAGGACTCTACAACCAATCGACAATGAGGTAATGCTGAGGTACGACTCTCTCACCCTCTCACTATGCATATTTGGCTAAATGAATTAATGTTGAGGAGACGAGGTTTAATAAGCTAAAAGGTGGCCAATTAATTTGGCCACCTTCGACACTCAAACTAAAAGAGCTTGGTAGAGTTTGCATGCAATGTGGAGCTGTCACATCAGTGGAAATGAGGTCACCAAACTGGGCGTTGATTACAAGGTAGGAGGGAATGATAAATCTGAGTGGGGCCAATGGTCCAAATGAGGAAATCTCGTGCGAGGGACACCTCAACACAACATTTCAAGCCCACTCGAAATGGAATATAATGTACCATAGCTCACTTCCCCTCACATGTATGCTCATTTGAAATATATTTAAGCGAAGGACAAAGTTGGTAAGTGAAAGATGAGGTTCAATCATCAACCAGTTGTGCCTGCAGGAAGTGCTACAAGAAAACCTGCAATTTCTATAAGAAGCTTCAAAGAGTGCTACAGAGGGTTGCGAATGGGCATGCAAGCAACCAAAAGGGTCAATTAGCTCAGAAAATACCACGCTCAATTTTAGAGCATCAATTTAAAGAGGTAAGTGGCCATCACCTCCATATCTCCATCAATTTCATAAAAACAATTCTCTTAAAAATTTTGCATGCAGTAGTGCCACAATTGAGGTAATTGAGAAAGTTATGTGAAGAGGTAGGGAATAAGACATCCATTTTGAATTTTTAAGAGTCTTATGACCCCCTTGTCACCGGTGAATTTGACACCAAGGCCATAGAAGAATTACCTATTTAACCCAAGTCATAAACAACAAGAGAAATGGGGGGGAGGTTTTAATAGAAGGGAACCTACAAACACCAAAATAATTAAATTATACCCTCTTGTAGTGAAATTTTTTAGGAGGCATAAATGGTTAGGTTTCTTTGAGCTCCTAATGGGATATGATGATGCGATAGCTTGAGAATTTTCAATGGATCTACACTCTCAAGCAGATTTTAGTGCCACTAATATGGTAAGGGAACTAGCCATAAGCATCACTCCTGAATTGATCATCAGAATAATAACATTAACCCTAGGAATCAAGTGGAATAAAGAATACATGGTTACTAGTGCCACTACCAAGAAAAACTTATTTTTGTCTAAGGATAAGCACATAGAAGACAAAAATTGGGTGAGAAGGAAAATTTTACCTTATCCATGGGATGAGGTACCCTACCACATCCTGAAATACATTCCTTGTGAAGGAAAATTGAGTGTATTCTATGGATACAATTTCATATTGTTACATGAGCTTATATTTAAGGAGGATTTTTCTTTGGAACATATATTTAACATACCCTACTTCCTCCATCCATCAGAGATAGGATCCAAAGGGTTAAAGAAGGAAAACATTAGCACCTGGCTCATCATGGCTTGATTAAACTAATAGTAGAATATTTACTTACCAATCTAAGAAAGTATGTGTTATGGTCCAGTTTTGTAGACATGGACAGGGAGACACTAATAGGGACCCAAAATATCACTCCTCGAGATACCCCTACCTCTAGCCATGGAGATAGGGATACTACAACAGAGGAGGAATAAACTGAGAAGACAAAGGAAGAAAGAGAAGAGGAAACAAGGACATAGGACGGAAAATAGAGGATACAAAGTCAAAGATGAAAGGTATTGAGGAATAAGAAGAGAAGGAAGTAGAAGAGGAGGCTTTGAGCCCCAAAAATACCACTGAAATATCCCCTCAAAAAACTATTCTATCACCAAGAAACATTTAGGATGAGGTGGTTGCCACATTAGCCACTTTGAGAACCCCTGTGAAGCCCAAGAAGAAAATACCAAGACAAACTCCTATGTATTTAAGACAAGAAACAACACTATGGTGAAACAATGAAGGCTTCAGACTCCAACAGAGGTCCCCATTACCATTAAAGTGTCCCCTAGAAAGAAGGAAGAGATAGGGCCAGAGGAAGGAAATATTGAAGAAATAACTTCCCCAAGGACAAAAACTAAGACACCCATGACCTATGTAAGGAGTAACTATACTAGAGAAACATTCTTAAAATAGTTAGAAGTACCCATAGACCTCCAAGGAAAAGAAAAAAAGTGCTACAGGAAGAAAACGAGGTGCTACAGGAAAAACAGAGTGTTCTACAGGAATAACATCAAGTGCTACATGAAGAAGAGAGTGCCCAAGAAGAAGGAAAGAAGAAACCAATAGCGGGGTAGAGTTCCAAAATTGAAGGAAAAGAGGTGCAAGGGGAGACACAAGTTGTAAAAAAACAACCACAAGAGGAAGCAACCTCTCCAAGAACTTTCCAAAAATACATAACATAATTCCAAGAACCTACCCCATATCCTAGTTTGAGGTTTTACTACAAGCTCATTCAGGGAGGAAGACTAATATTTGAGAAATTTCAATCCCTCTCTTTTATGAGCTAGATGAAGAAAGGGGGCACACCCACAAGTGGATCCAAATTTCCAAATCCATAAATGTTGAGGATGTGGGGCTAATGGAGGAGAAACTTATTGAGATAGGGAAGGACCTAGCTGATGTTAGACTCAGAGAATGAGTGTTGAAAGAGTAGTTACAAGAAGAACAAATAGATAACATGAGGCTAAAAGGGTAGTTGCAATAGAAGGACACACAACTTGCCACTATGGAAAATCTTTGCATGCAATACAAACACCCTTCTAATTATTATGCAGTTTACTTGAAAGAGAAGTGGTTGAAATTTAATATTAATACCTTAGAACAACATGGCTCCTTACCCTTTCAAAATTTTAGAGAGTTCATTGATTTTTGTAGGCAGTCTAGTACAGTGGAAGAGGGGGCTAGGATGGCAAAATTTTACATCCACAACCTCATTTTGACAAAAATGGATATTTGGGACCCCAATTCCAGAAACAATGGTAGAAGAGGTAAAGAGAGTGATGAAAAGGGGAGAAAGAGAACCCCTCCAAATCAGGGCAAAACTCATAAGACCTAGAGTGATCATCAACAATCACCAAATTATCTCTAATGATGTTGATCTTGCAGTAAGATACATTGACACCCAAGCACGAGAAATAATGACATTTCAATGAAGCCTACATATTACTAGGAGAAGAGAGTGTGGACGCATGCCAAATAAGATGGCATGCACTACCACTTGGCTTGAAGAACAAGGAGTACCATACTGTAGATATATTGAAATATGCCTTATAAAAGGGACCCTTCTACAAGAGAGAAATGCAGAGAATGGAAATCCACTGGATTAGATTGAAGCTAAGCACACCTTTTTTGTTGGGGCTACATGAAGGGGGAGATAAAACAAAGGACGAGAAGGAGTGGGATGAAGCGGAAAAGAATGCAGTTTTCTACCCACCAGAAGGGACTCCTCCAAGATATACCTTGGGATTTTAGGGAAGCTACTAGAGCTTTAAAGGAAATTAGGAGAGAGGACTAAGTTGCTCAGAGGATGAGAAAAAAATTTAGTATGGGGTGATGATGAGGCTAATCATTAGGTATTTCTTAAGGGGTTGCAATGTCACCTTTTATCTTATTAAATATCTCTCTCACAGGAATTTTTTCATATTTTTCTCAGTGAGAAAGGTGTAAGAGGTATGCCATGACTTGTTTATTTGCAGGAAATAAAGGAAATAAATATATTTTTGAGTCAGATTCTAGGTTAGGACTCATAGTAGATAGAAAGGATCAATCATAGGAAGTCTTTCCACCTTCTTAGCTTCCAAAATCATCCCAAGATCACCTAAGATCCTCCTCCAATAGTTAGAAGTCAAAGGAAACCGAGTAAGTGAATTTTAAGAGGGAGCCAAGCTCCACAACTATCTAAGATCAAGGAGATAAATTCCTGCATTTTAGGGATTTGTTGGTAGTTTCCCATTAGTGTAAATAAACATGAGAAATATATCATTAGGATTCAATTTTATAGGTAGATATAGAGCTCTTGACTCTGGAATATAAATATTTTTTACTGTCATTTTGATGTAAGAGAGTCATCTATTATGAAATTAGAATGAAAATTTGGTTTGCCTCTCACTGATTTGATTACAAAGGGCTAAATCTTGTGGGTTAGGGCACAATCCATGGGTTGCAGTCCCTATTGTGTATCTTTATTATTCCTTTATGCTTCAGTATTTTAGTTGATTTCACTGCATTCTAGTAACATTAGAAGACCATCAAAACTGTGTTGTCAGACTCTCTCTCTCTCACCTCTTCCATTGGAGCTTGAGGAGAAAGGTCTCCAACCATAGACCAAAAATATCTAGTTTATTATTTCTTGAAAAGGATAAAGTAGTATTCATTCTTTTTATCATGATATTTTTGTATATTAGAGGTTTGATTTATGTTTTAGGTGAATGTAAACTTAAGTTAAATAGAATTTGATTCAACTCATCTTTTCCATTGTTTAACATGATAGTTTGTTGATGGTCAATGCATGAGTTTATGTATTGGTTTTAGAATTGACTATAAATTCATAGAAGGACCCTTTTCGACATTGTCATCTTGGACTTCAACCCTCCTTCAATTTCCCTTCCATTCTTCTACCCACAACCCTATTTTGAAGACCATCTTCATAACCACCACAAGAAACCTTATTGGTGCAAGAAAGGCCCTCCAAGGGTTTTGAGCTTGGCCAAATGAGATGGTCAGCCCCCATACACTTATATCCACCTTTCCCTCACTTTTCTTCACCTTCATTCCACCATTTCTAGCATCAAAACCCTCTCGACCTATTTCATGTAGCATTACATGACTTCCTGTAAAAAAACAGAGATCTTGTAGTAGTGCTGGGAGACACCTTATTCACTCTAGAATCGATATTACACTTCATCTGAACTTAATATAGGCCTTAGTTGACCACCAACTATGATTTATTGGTTCAAGTATACTCCTAAGCCACTCAAACTCCCTTTCTCTTTGTTTCAAAACAAAGTAATTATAGAGTGTTAGCCCATCATAGAAATAACATCATTAACATCGCAACTAGCATGCATTACGTAATATTTATTCATGATTCATGCAGTGTGTGTGAAGGTAGATTAGTTCCCCTCTTGCAATTTGGTTGAGTAGTTAAGAGAATGAATGCAATCTAGTATAATTTCCTTTCTTGAATCTAGAGTAAGTGCTAGTTTCTTCATTTGAAAATGTAGAGGTTAGCTATATGAAAGAGTGCAATCTAGTGTGGCTTCCTTTCTTGCAGATAGAATAGTGTTCATGATTTGTTTTCAATATTGAGTTTCTATTAGAATTTGATAGACTCTCTCACTCTCAGAGTAACAATAGTTCATAGCACCTCATAGTAGAACTAATATGAGGAAGGCATGAGTAGATCTCATATGTTGTGCATATAGCACTGTCACCTCCAAGTTTGTATGAACCTCGGGTTGATAGTTAAATTTGAGTAGCCTCTAGGAGTTGCAGCACTCTTGGTGCAATACCAGGGCTCACCATATAGTTTTCGTGGTTAAAAAATACTATGTTGGAATATGAGGGATATGATACATCCAATACTAGAAAGCAAAGGCTTCTTCTGGGAAGGAAAGTTTTGAAACACCTCGAGAGTGGAAATTTCTGAAGGAGATTGAGCTAAATCATAAACTATGTTACAATTTTGAGTGGCTCTCACACGAGGGTTGAAATTAGATTTATGGATAACGCCTTTGGGAAGCTTAATCATAAAATCAGTAGGAATCGCAGTTGGAGTAGGATCTGATGGAGATGTGGTTGAATTGGTAGGTTGATTAGTATCTTGACCATTCGAGGGATTCACATTACTATATTCCTGATTTCTAGAGGCCACCATAGTTTCATTTATCAACTTAGCAGAGGAAAGAATAATAAATGAGTTAGAATAATCGGGATCCCTAGAAACCATATGAGTCTCTTGATTCGGAAACGGGTATGTCAACACAATGGGTAGGGTGGTTGATTTAAGGAATTGATTCACTTCTGCTCGATGTGGATAGTCACGAGTGAAATGCTCATCATTACAAATCAAACATGGATAGTGAGGCTTCCACTTTTCTTTAGAAGACTGATTGTTTTTTTTATCCTATGGAGGAGAATCATTGTTCTTTTTACCTTTTCCTTTATTCTTACTTCATGTTTGTTGTTTACATTTTCCCTTGGTGGATTCAACAACATTGATCTCGGAAGTAGGAGTTGTAGGAGCGGAAGGAGGATTTTGAGCAGCTACAGTAAGAGTTGAATTGGATGGTTTACTTACTGACTGCTAGCTGGAAGAACCAATCACACCATCAATGACATGTGATTCTTTAACAGGGGGTTGAGGATTATTTGGTATTTTATCATGGAGCATGTCAGATTGGGTATAGACAAGATCTAAATACTAGGCATGAGAAATTACCTGCTCTTCGGTCACAATTATGCCCTTAGTGAAATCTTCCGTTATGGATGGTAACAGAGACTTAGTAAACCATTTAACTAACAACTAATAAATAAATAAAGAATTAACCAAAATACAATGGCGTCGCCACTCATGAATCTGATAAGAAATGTGAGTGGAATCAGTTTGTTTGAAATTGGTTAAAATTTCAGTTTCAATGTCGTATCGGATGGGTAACTGGAAATGTGTTAGGAATGTGGTAGCTAAGGTGTTGAAATTATTGAGTGAAGCTCATGATAATTTAATAAACCATTTTTCTTCCTTACTAGTAAATGTGCACTGGAAAAGACGTAAACAAATAGAGTCATCATTGAGAAAGTTCGAAGAACACCACAAATGATAAGTCATAACATATGTAGATGGATCTTATCCAGGATTTCCACTGAATTTTGGGATATCACTGGGAAATTTCGTGTGAAGCACTGGCCACCATGGAGAATGGGAAATGGGATCATTGGTGAGGCGAATCAGATTAGGCAATTCAAGGGTTACTACAAATGAAAACTTCCTATTGAATTTTGGTGGAAGATACGCTAGATAATATGGGATGGAATGATAAACAAGTATTTGTTGTCCGTGATAAGGAGGGATCTAGTAAGCAAGTATCTGCATTCTAGAATAGGGAGGGACGTTCTGGTAACTAGAATATGCATAATCATCCTGCCCAACTCCATGATAACCTTATAAATGTTGAAATAGTTGAGTTTGGACTTGCTGTGTAGAAAATCCAACAATGGGATTCAATCCAATCTTATAATGTACTAAAAAAAGATACTAAATCCTTCTACAATTTGCAGAAACAAAAAAAAAATCGTACAATCACATATAAAATAGTGAAAGAAGTAAATCAATCACACACCACAAGATTTATCTAGGGAAAGAAACTACTCAAAACCTAAATATTTGTATATTCCATATGGTGAATATCATGAAACAATACAATGTTATTCCTCACACTGAGAATCCTCTATATTCTGTTTACTATCTCACTCTGATATTCTTGAATCTGGCTCGCAATCTAAGCAAAATCGGTCCAATATTTAACCTCTTGCTTGCCACTGCCTTCCCAACCTTCCTTTTGCATTTTTGGGCTAATTAAGCCCTTATTAATTATGAAAATACCAATTAATTGTTGTGCAATCCTTCAAGGCCTTCTCAATGACCTCATGCATGACTTGTACAATTTTCTAATAGTACAACTGATAGATCTCTTTCCTTTAACCTCATCCTCAACTAGGCCTTCCTTAGAACTGACATGAAAAAAATATTTATAGTGAATTATCAGTTAACTAATTGATCACTACCTTTGAATTAAATCAGATTTAATGCACTGGACCTATCACTATCTCATCTCGCAGTTAGAACTAGTTAAAATTATTTTAAATCGATTTATTGAGTTAACTAATTACAACTCACAAATAATTGTAATTGGACCCCCTAAAAATAGGTAAATCCTCTACATTCCTCCTCTTTGAGCACTAACTCTAATTTCCTAATCTAACTAAGTCTTCCTGACTCAGTTAACTAATGCAAGTTGTCATAAGATGAAATAAAAAAATTTCTTCAAATTTAATTAGGGGAAAATTAAATCAGAAGCCTCATATGGTTCCATTTTCTAGATTCCATTTATGGTTTCCATTTTCAATGTTTCTTGTTTCCTATTTCAACAATCCCTCTCAATAAGAAAGAAATTCAGTCTATCCCGATCTGATCCATTTGGAATGTTCTACATGCAGCACTTCACTAGTGTTGTTTGCTCTTGCAAATCCTAAAACTAGATAAACTCCAAAAAACTGAATCAGTATGATGCATATGTCATCAGACTCTATGACTGCTACTAGCTACTGCATTGTCTACTGAAAACTCTGTGTTTCTATTGAATCTGCATTTTTTCCCTCTACGAATGCTGCCAAATATGATCTGTGCTCCAGTATTTGACATTTTTCATTCTTAAATATGTCTGCATCAATCCTACTAATCCTTCCTACTACTGTGTACTATGGGATCCTCATAGCCAGGTCTAATCCATGAGACAAGCCATATCAATGGATCCTTCCCAAATTTATTCTCTTGGGATTATGTGTGCACATCACCTCACTTTTCACCTGGAGGTATGACTGCATGTGCTTGCTCTACCCATTTGGCTCGAAATTTCCCCCTCCTGGAGGTCTCTTCTTGAGTGGACACATCAACTCGGGCTCCTCTATGCTTCTCCAATTGTGGTTTCTCCACAACCCTTTGAGACTGCTTCTAAGGTTGCAATTTGAGAGGTAATTTAGGCTCCCTCTCAACCACCAAGTCACTAACCTCTGCTTTGCTCCTCAAATATTTGCATGTTCCTTTGACGTTAAGAACATACATGTTATTGACTCTTACACTGATCTGTTTCACCCATCCCGTGGCGGTGTGTCTAAGGAACACCTTTCATTTTCTAAATCTGACATCATAACGACGGTCTTCCAATACCGCTATGGAGACAATATTCTTCTTTAGTAATGGAACATAAAAAAAATCTGTTAGTCTACGAGGGGAGCCAAATTCCCTCTTAAAGGTAACTTTACCTATGTCGGTCGTGCTATAAACCCCATCATCTCCAAACTCTATGTTTTGTTGCAGGTCTTTCTCCTCCAAGTCACTGAAGAGATCTCTATTCCCCGTCATATGGAACGAGGAATTATTTTCTAGATACCACATGCATCCCATTACAGTGCTTGGCATGCATGAAATGAGAGTAAAATCAAGCTCAAACTTTGGAACTAGCGCTTCACCTGCTGCAACTGCAAAATCCTTCTTGCTTGCCTTCTTCTATGGACAATTCGAGGCATAGTTCCTGTGCTCGTGATGGTGAAAACACATGATCTTGGACAAGTCTCTCTTGCCCTCTTCGCCTTGGGACTTTTCTTGGCTTTTCTAACCAATGAAAAATATTCTTCTTTGTCTTTGTCGGAGGTCCCATCTCAGATGCTCTGCCTTATCTCTTCTATTACCAAGTCAGGCCATAAACGCTCCTAGTCTGGTAGGTTCTCCCTCCCATTCACAAAATCCTGATAACTATGCTAGCTCTTGGGAAGGCCTAAAAGATCTAGGCTCACAAAATCATCATGGGCTACTGTCACAACAACACTGAATCCAAGCTCATCTCGACATTGATTGAACTTCATCAATTATTTTGATATCGTCTTTCCCTCATCCATCTTGATCTTTCTAAGCTTGTCTTTCAGTGCCAACTTCCTATGGTTGTTGCTATTATAAAACAAATATGTCAAGGCCTTCCACATACCATATGGATTTGGATTCCCATGGATACTCGAGACAATATTATCCCGAACTCCCTCTAACAAGATCCTTCTCACCCTTGCTACCTTCTTCTTCCATGCATCAAGAAGTTGAGAATCTGCTCTCGCGGGCTCGAGAAAATCAATGTCTATGAATTACTTTAGTATTTTTTCCTTGAGCACTGCCTCCATCCCTTCCTTCCATGTCATGTAATTCGAATTTCCTTCAAGGGAATATTCGAGTCTCAATCCATTGAAATACATCTTGATATTTTGTTGGATCCTAAATAATAACTCTACAAATTTGAACCTATTCAAAAACAAACTCAATTTCTTCTATTCTATTTTGATTCCTAGTGCTTTGATACCATGTATATAATCTAACAACGAGATTCAATCTGATCTTATAATGTACTAAAATAAGATACTAAATCCTTCTACAATTTGTGGAAACAAAACACGATCACACAATCACATATAAGCAAGAGAAAGAATTAAATCAATCACACAACACAAGATGTATATGGGGAAATCAATTGCTCAAAACCTCTCCATCTGTATATTTAATATAGTAAATATCATGAAACAATACAATTTTATTCCTCACACTGATAAACCTCTGCACTCTGTTAATTTTCTCACTTTGATTCTGCTCAAATCTGGGTTTCAATCTAAGAAAAATCGGTCCAATATTTAACCTCTTATTTGCCACTATCTTCCTAGCCTTCCTGGTGCATTCTTGGGCTAATTGAGCCCCTATTAATTATGAAAATACCAATTGATTATTTCTCAATCCTTCAAGGCCTTCCCGATGAACTCATGCATGACCTGTACAATTTTATAATAGTACAACTGATAGCTCTCTTCCCTTTAACCTCATTCTCAACTAGGCCTTCCTTAGAAATGGCATGCAACAACTATTTATATAAAATTATCAGTAAATTGATTGATCACTACTTGTGAATTAAATAAGATTTAATTCACTGGACCCATCACTAGCTCATCTCTTAGTTAGAACAATTTAAACTATTTTTAACTCAATTTCTTGAGTTAACTAATTACAACTCACAAATAACTGTATCTAGACCCCCTAGAAATAGGAAAATCCTCTACATGCCTCCTCTTTGACGTCTAACTCAAATTTCCTAAGCTAATTAAGTCTTCCTGACTCATTTAACTAATATAAGTTGTCATGAGATTAAATTACAATTTTCCTTCCAATTTAATTAATGGAAAATTAAATCAGAAGCCTCATATGGTGCCATTTTTGGGTGCCATTTTCAATGTTTCTTGTTGCCAATTTCAACATGGTGGCCTTGTTAAGGCATCTAATGGATACCTTTATAAGGTGGATATGGTTTCCCAATGGGATTTTTCATCATCCCAACATAAGGTGGGTTTGGTGGTTCCTGCGCCATACCATACGCATTCTGACCCACTTGGATTTGAGGAATAACCTGACCAAGATGTTGAGATTTTAATATACCTTGAAGAGGTTGGGTAAGTGGGACCTAGGAGGTACCAGATACTAGAGGGGCAGGCTGAGTCATAGATGAAGAATGTAAATACTGACTTAATATATAGATTGATTAAGGTATGGATGTTTCGGTTTGCATTTTTGTACAATAAAAGTTTTGATTCCAATTTTCCGAAGGATGTTTGACCGTTCAATTTTGTATGTAAATTAATTTAACTATGAAAAAATATTGAATTAATATTTCTTATGTTTCATTGTGTTTAGTTTCGTTGTGCGGAGCTTTTACTATGCGAAGGACGAGGTATGAGTGGGAGAACGAGGGTGTAGAGGTAACTTTATTCCACAAGGACAAAATTAATTTTAAACTATTTTCCATTTTAAATTTTTATAGATTTATTTGTGCTGAAGAGCAGTTGTATAGAGGTATGAATTTTTGTGGAATGAAATATGTGCAGAGGATGGAGTATGTGCGGGAGAATGGGGTGCAGAGAGAACTTTATTCCGTGGATGCATAATTAATTTAGATATATAAAAATAATGTAATTCATAATGTAATAATATTTTACATTTTCCTATTACATATGTACAAATTTTCTTAATAAACATATTGATTAATTAAAACATTTATCGTTAATGCGGTAAAAACATTAATTATTGAACATGCATGGAAAGAAACTTTCGATTTGCAGCATTTAGTGCAAAGAACTACATGAAATTAATTTTAAACTTTTTTTCATTTAAAATTTTTACAAATTTAGTTGTGTGGGAGAGTTGTTACATAGAGTTATGAATTTGTGTAGAATAATGGATGTGCAGAGGACGGAGTATGTGCGGGAGAATGGGGGGGATGGTGTTCCTTTGGTTAGCACTGCACCACTGACAACAAGACATGAATTTCTATTTCTTTTACATTTTATTATTTCATTTTAAGTTGTTTTCCATTTCGAACTTGTATATGTTTAGTTGTGCATGAGAATAATTTCATAGAGTTGTGAACCTATGTGCAATGAAAGATGTGTGGAGGACGAGGTATATTCATAAAACACATAAAACCATCCAAATATATTTTATTTTATTTTCAAAGGAAGGAAATTAATTTTAGACTCTTTTCCATCTAAAATTTTTATAGATTTAGTGATAGAATGATGGTTCATAGGAGACTTTATTATTTTCTGTTTAAAACTCTTTTCCATTTAAAAATTTTACAAATTTAGTTGTGCGGGAGAGAATCTACATAGAGCTATGAATTTGTGCAGAATGAAGGATTTGCAGAAGAAAATGTACGTGCGGAGGAGGGGAATTTATTCGAGATGTAATAGGCACAATTTTAGTGCCCATTCCATGAGTGAGTCTTTGACACTGACAATGACAGGATGCTCTATACAATTCCTTTACGTGGGGGGGAGCGAGACGTTTCTTTGGTTAGTGCTCTGAAATGGATTACAGGGGTTGCATAAAGATATAAATATGTGTGGAATGAAGGATGTGTAGATGATAAGTTATGTGCGGGAGAATAGGGGTATACAGAGGAATTTATTCTTTTCCATTTAAAACTTTTACAAATTTAGTTGTGTGGGAGAGTAGTTGCATAGAGCTATGAATTTGTGCAGAATGAAGGATGTTTGGAGGATCAGGTATATGCAGAGGAGGGGAATTTATTTAATAGGCATCGTGTGAATGGACATTACGTCAGTAAGTGTTATGACATTTAGTTTGATAGAATTCCCTGAGTAGGTCCTCTATCGGGTAGGGGGAATTTGTTTGGTTAGTTCTCTAAAACATATTGCTAGTGTGTTTATTTTTTAATATTTCATTTTAAGCTATTATTAGAATTTTCATGTTTTACACATTTAGCTACACAGGAGAGAAGTTGCATAGATATGTGAATTTGTGTAGAATGAAGGACGTACAGAGGACAAGGTATGTGTGGGAGACTAGGGGTGCAGAGAGGACTTTATTCCACAGAGAAAAACTTAATTTTAAACTCTTTTATATTTAATTTTTTATAGATTTAGTTGTGTAGAAGAGCAGATTCATAGAGTTGTGAATATGTGTGGAAAATTAAGGATGTGTGGAGGACGGGGTATGTGCAGGAGAATAAGCGTGAAAAGGTAATTTTAATCCAGATTTTTGAATTTAATTTAATAACTAGTAACATAAACTTTAATTTGTAATGTAATAGAAATAACTAGAAAGAGTGATTTGTAAACTAGAAATAACAAATCTTTTGTGGATTAAATATTTATTATTATTATGCAATATTAAATTAAGTGTATTTTTAATGTGTGTAAAAAAGTAGTGTTGTGCCGGAGAACGGATGTGCGGAACAAGGACGGGAAACATTAATACATTGTGTGGTTCTGTCATTTCA
Source organism: Pinus albicaulis (assembly GCA_034641835.2). NCBI lineage: Eukaryota > Viridiplantae > Streptophyta > Pinopsida > Pinales > Pinaceae > Pinus > Pinus albicaulis. The sequence continues at coordinate 309,268 of JAXQQM020062967.1, read as the reverse complement.
ATTATGTGTCAATACATTGAATGAAGGCGTGAAAACATGCATAGTCGATGAATTAAATTATGAAAGGACTAATATTTACCCACAACAATGTTTTCTATTAATCATAGGATATACATCGAGATGATAAAAAATCTAGATGGAAAATTTATCTCTGTAACATGTTTCAGACCCAAAATAGTAGCAGGTGGTGATTTATAAGTAAACGAGTTAGCAAGTATTTGAAATGGATAGAACAATGAGGAAAAAATGCTATTTGCAGTGACACAAATAACTCATTTTCTCATATATATAGGAAATATGGATGATCTATTGTGATAAGCGCCTTTTAAATGTGTGTGAATATTCAGTGTTGTGCGGGAGAATGAGTGTGCCGAGTAAGGAACAAAAACTTTAATTTGTTGTGTAACAGAAACATTCACTTGCAATATTGCGGTCTTGCAAATAAATTTTTTGTCGGAAAATTTATTTCACACAACCATTATTGCTTCTTACATTTTTTAACTAAATACTAATAATCAAATATTCAATTAATTGTCTTTTTATTGAGTGTGAGGAACATTATTGTTATTGAACTAGTAATAATGCAATTCTGTAAGTTCTGGCATCATTGGGTAGAGAAATAACATAATACATGCTGAGGATGACTCATATTTACTGGTATCTGTGTTTTTTATTAATCACAAGATATACATTGAGATGATGAAAAGATATATATGCCAGTTTTATCTTCGATACATATATTTTGTGAAATGTGTTGGATGAAAGAAACTAATAGGTGGTGGATTCTAGGGAAACAAGTCAACTCGAATTTGAAATCGTTAGTGGAGAAAGGAAATATTTTATTTTCTCATATTTATAGGATATTTTACTAATCGAATATGTATTTCGAATAATGGACTGTGTAACATTTTCTCTTTGCAGATTGCATTTAAAACCTGGGAATATTGTGCGAGATTTTGCTAGATTACATGAATTGTTATCTTTGAAGTTGAGGTCACATAAAATCACATTCTTGGCATCAATAGTGACTGATTGGTGTCTCTGATTATCATATGAAAAAGTATGAATTTATGAATGTAAGGTCATCAGGAGACAATTTAAAAGAAATGTAGTATGATGTTCCTTGTTTTCGAGAGCTACTACATGTTGGAGATGAATGCATTGAGCATAAAGTATTGGATATTATGAAGATGTCAAAGGATATATACTTTTTCAACCAAAATACTAAAATATAATCATTCGAAGAGATGTAAAATTTGATGAAAATATATCAGCCTATGAGCCCAGTTCGGTGGGTGTACCACCTCTGGCCTGCGAGCCTCATTCGACATATGTGTCATCTCTCTCTATCTCTTCTATTTTTGATAGCATTCCTTCTACTTCAGATGATGACAGCGAGGATGAAAATCCTCCTCCACCTCTTAAAGATATTCCTTCATCTCCACAGCTTCCAAGATAGGTCCTCTCTACTCGGGATGCAGCGGGTTCTCTTGCAGGTGACCCTGCAGATTGACATTGTACACGTACTCAGTTTGAAATATCCTCTTCCTTATTGGCTCAAGTTCCATAAAACCCTGATCCAGACACGTTTGAAGAATATTTAGGTCATATAGATTTCTATGAAGCTATGAATGAGGAATATCCTTCCTTATTGGCAAATGATACTTGGGATCTTGTTCCTCTTCCAAAGGGAAGAAAACTTGTCAGATGCAAATGTGTTTACGAAACAAAGTTTGGACCAGATGGAAAAGTGGATAGACATAAAGATTGTCTTGTTGCTAAAGGATTTTCATAAGTTTAAGGCATTGACTATACTGAAACTGTCCCCCCTGTTGCCAAAATGAATACCATCTACCTTGTTCTTTCCCTTGTTGCCTCCTTTAAATGGGAAGTCCATCAGATGGATGTTAAATCCACGATCTTACTTGGATATTTTCATGAAGAAATCTACATGGAACAACCCCCTGGCTTTATCCAAAATGACTCTAGCCTTGTTTGTCACCTTAGGAAGTCTCTCTATGGTCTCAAACAAGCTCCTTGGGCTTGGTATGCCAAAATGGATATATTTCTCTTAGATAATGGCCTTTCCAGGTGTCATTCTAACAACACTGTCTACACCAAGAAAGTGGGTAAGTCCTTCATTATCCTTGTTCTTTATGTTGATGATCTTATCATTACTGGTTGTGATCCCAACCATATAAACCATGTGAATTCTAACCTCAAAAATAAGTTTGAAATGACAGAATTTGGACACTTGCATTATTTCCTTGGTCTTCAAGTCTTGCAATCTAAAGAAGGTATTACCCTTTCTCAGTCCAAGTATTGTTGGAAATACTTGGGAGGGGGGGGGTGGTGAATAAATATTCCTTTCAATTAGAGAATTAGTTAATCTTCAATTATTATCATTGTTTGTACAATGATATCAGCAAACAAGAGGAACACAAATGCACACAGTTTTTAAGGTGGAAACCCACTCTAGGACAAAAACCACCTAATGCTTTTCTAATAATTCTTTAATATTCAACTCCAATTGAAAATGAAGCTCCAACTTCCTAGAATCTAGAAAAGAATTCTTCTCCAGCTCCCTCTGGATGGATGCTCCAACGCCTAAGATTCTTCAGTAGTCAACTGAACGGATGCCCCAACACCCAATGAGCTACAACTCACCCTAGCACCACCCTACCACCCTATAGAAGAATAAAATAAGAATGGACTCCCGTACCAGGGAAAATGGTCCACTTTACAATGATATATAATGATGTAGAAGAAGAAGATATACTAGACCATAACCCCAACTTTGACACAACCACCTAATGATGATCCTAGACCTCCCAACACTGCCTCTTCAACCCTTGGCGGATAGACACTAGTACAATTTGTACAATAATGTATTTACAATGACTAAGTACAATGATACCTTTACAATGATTGTATGCAGTGCTGCCCACTTGAAGACTTCATATGATGAACTTATTGCTGTTGTTATGCACATTGGATGCTGCTCTTGTCATGCTACCCTCTGCTGCACCTTGCTTTGATTTTCTTCCATAGAAATTCTGGTCCTTTGCAACCCTTGACAACACATGATCTAGATTTTTTTTTCCTTCTAGGAGCTTGATATTGAATCTGGTGTATCTCTGTTATTTCAGATCTTCAATATCTGATTTTTGGTCTTGTAGTAATCCTCTAAGTTGTATTTCCAATGCCACAGGTCTGACCGAATTTGGATTCTCCAAGAGAGAGTTATACCCAATTTCTCACACTGCCCTAATTATGGAGTACATTTTCAGCGAGCGAACTTATGCGACGTGCCACGTGTCATTGTTTCTTCATTCGGCTCTAAAATTGATAGAGAGAAAACCACAGTCTATGCACTATCTATCACCTTTTACAAAATTCAAATCCGATACTCAAAGAGAGAGTTATGACTATTTTCCCAAGGTTACTTCTTTGAGATGCATTTCAAGAGCCTGCAAAAACCTTGACTTCCACAGATCATATCTCCACAAATATTGTGCACCTTGATCTGAAATTTTTATAGAACCTTCCTCAATATTTCAGCTTCGCCTCATAAATATTTCAGATTCTGAACCTTCGTAGAAACAAATTTAGAGCGAAATTCCACGATGACCTGTTTTAAATGGCGAAATTCCTTGCATAAGGAGGAAATGAGGATCACAATTTATATAAATGCTTAGGTTGAGAGGGGCTTCAACAAGTGAACGTGGGAGGGATTTTAGGAGCTTAAAATATATTAATTATGACTTTTCAATGACCCATGCCCCAACCCCATGGGGTTTTAGCCCAGTAACTGGGGGTACAAACTTCAAACATGAATATCTCTCAAATCGTGAAGAATTACATGGCGTGCCATATATCAACGGAAACATCTCGACAAGTAGAAACCATAAAAATCATTATTGACCCAGAGTATATTAATTTGGTTGGTCAAAATTCCCATGCAGTATTGGGTTAGCCCCTGGTGCTGCTTGGGTTGACATCAATGACAACCGCTGATCAACAATCTCCCCCTTTGGCATTGATGGCAACACAAGTACTCCCCCTGCGATCATGACATCTCTTCCTACAACATTCTCTCCCCCTTTGACATCAATGGAAAAGGGTAATTCCCGTTGAAACACAACCATCCTATGGACCTATACACACTTCCACTCCCCCTAACACACAACCGTCCTACAGACCCGTAATCTACTTCCACTCCCCCTTTATATTTTGAAAAAGGAAAATCTAATGATAACTTGGTGTTGAAGAGGTTAATCCCCTCTATGGACAGAGGCGATCCCTACTAGCCCAGATCGGGTCTAGAAACAATTGAACACGCTACAGTGCAGGTTCCTAATTGCAAATAAATCGAATTGCGATGAAGGCTTACCTGGAATCCAATGTTGTCGTTTGTAGAAGAGGTGGTGCTCCCGTTCCTCTGCTCTGGCAGATTACAATCCTCACTATCTCCGTGATCGGACACCTGCACACGCAAGAAACAAAACAAACACAAGCATAAAATCCAGTATATACAACTATATGTCAGTCGGAAAAGACATAACTCATCATCATAATTAACAACAAGAGTGGAACCATAACCAATAGTCGCTTATCATTAATCAATCAAAGAAGAATACAACCATAGTTTCGACGCTGAATTCTCCTTCGGCGGGTCGTCAACAGAACGTGTCTCAATAAAGCCTGTCAGGGATGGGACAAGCCTCTCTCTTTGGATACTTGACAATGATCTCCTTGCTTGGATTTGGCCTCAAGGGAATGAATCAAGGCACTTGCAGCATAAGGCTCTTGGGAACTTGGAGATTAGCTTGCAATGGAGATGAACAAGCTTTTATAGATGGAGGAAGGGGAGTTGGGATCCCTATAATCATGGGATTGGCCCTATCATCAAGGAAGCTTCCATGAGAGGTGCCAAACCACTTCCTCTCTATGGAAATCCGTAGCCAAACCTCCCAACTCAAGATAGATAGCAGTCCAGGAATTCGTTAGGATGAAAATTCCGCCATTTATTTTTAAAAAACACTCCTTAAATTGGCTGGCGCGATTGCGACTCTGGGACAGAGCGCCAATTGGAACGACCTCTTTGAAGGATTTTCCCCATTGGCGCAGGTACTAAACTGGCTGCCCGCGCCAATGCAAAAAGGGGTGTTTTTAGGGTTTTTCACAAGGAGTTGTCTTCAGGGCAATGAAAGCTCATGTTCAGAGGGATTTCATGAAAGTGGTTTCAAGTCATGTCACTACTCACAGGTCACGGAATGAGCCCTCCAATGTGCGGGACGGGGATTGCAGGGACAGTGACAAATTGTTGTGTAACAGATGCCCCCTAAAGCATGAGGCTCGAGAGAGAGAGAGGGGTGAAATGCTTTACGAGAATGTGTCCAACTGAAAACTCTGCCGTCGGAAAACCTGTGTGAAGAAGTACAACTGATGTCTCAAATACATGATATATATGTGGTATGGGTGCAGCCATCCATAATAGAGTATACAATAATCTGGATCCAAGGCATGGACACAGCCATCCAGTGAGGATCGATAAATAGACTTAGGTATGGTCGCAGCCATCCAGTAAGTGAGTCATGTAAATAATCATAATAATCCACAAAATGCAGCCTGGATTACAAAAGACAGGGATCCAGGGTCTTGCTCTCCATCTTGACCCGAACAAAGTACAAGTTCAAGCATGCGAATATGTGAGCTGAAGTCGAACATGCAAGAACATTGTCTGATTACCAGCCATTAATGAAATCTGTTAACAGACGCGAGAGGTACCACCAATAATGAAAATGGCCCTCAAGGTACTACAGGTACAATCTACGGCATGCGAATTAGTGAGCTGGCATCGAACACCCATAGAATCACTCGATCAGAGGCCAATGATGAAAACCTCACGTCGAACGCGAAGAACCTACCATTGAGACATGCAAGCTCCAAGGTACCAGAAGGGAGTCTCTAGATCAGCTTCCTAGATAATGAGCTGAAGTCGATAGGAAGTGACCTTGATCGAAGGTGGGCCATAGTGTTTCCCACATCATCGATGTGAGACAGAGGAACATAATGTTTTTTTGAATCACGATCAGATGAGAATCAGAGGAAAGTTGGTACTTGCAGAGCTCAACTTCTCTTGAACATATAAACAGCACGATAGCGGATTTGGAAGTATTTGACATCAGTAGTTCGAAGGTCATGGCGACGAGGAAAAGAGCAGATGAGAGGTCAAAAGGGATTACCCAAACCCACAGAGACAAGTCGAAAAACGAGATGAGATATCCCCAACCCGACACAAATGCAGACAAGTGCCATGTTCAAGAGCGACATACTGCCGACACGACAATGATGTTGGTTCCATTTTTTCCCCACCATTTCTGGCGAGTACCTCTTTATTTTTACACAAGCTTGAAGAGGATACCATATGCTTGTCATATAAGTTCATCCTTCGGACCAATCCATCCTAGTACATTTAACGAGCCCTAGTAAGGAGAAACACAGATATCGTCATTTCGACTGGATCCAATGTCATCAGGGTTTAACGAGTCTGACAAAGGAAGAACTCGGCGTCTTTTCATGTTTAGAGAGTTTGAAAAGACAGCAAAAAAGTAAACTCCAACGGTCCCTTTTCATAAATAGTTCCTCAAACCTAGAAAGGTAGAAAACAATATCTGAGAAAACCTCCTAGTCGCAACAGGCTAGGGTATTCCTTTTTCGTAAATAATCTATCCCAGCTTGAAAAAGGGGTAAACGTATACTAGGTAAATGTCATTTTGCAGCCACTTTAACGAGATCGAAACAACAAGGGACTCAGCAATATTTTCATCTTTAGAGAGTCAGAAAAGAGCTTAAATATGACTCCTCCTGGAGGAACGAGTGGTATAAAGGGTATCAACTGGTTCCGGTAATGGTGGAACTACTCAGAACAAGTAAAGGTTAAGAGGCTGGCTAACAAGACCACTCATTGCAGCAGTTCCTCAGGAACAGGTGAAACAACCAAGTGAAGGCATATGATCAGCCAAGCAGGTAGTGACGATGGAGTGAGAAAACCAAGGCTCATCTAACAAAAACAGGCTGATAAAATGGCAATCACAAGAGGTAAAATGGGAATGGTTTCATTTTTACACAAGCTTGAAATCAGGAAACTCTTCTTGAAGTTGGTTTCATTTTTACACAAGCTTGAAACAAGGATAAACTATGCTTGAAACCGATTTCATTTTTACACAAGCTTGAAACGGAAACAAACTATGCTTGAAAAAGTAAGCATGCCCCCAGCATGGTGACTCAATTCGAGGTACATGCCCCCCAAGCTTCAATCCATATGAAAGGCAGATGGAGTGAAGGTTCAAATTATGAGATCAAGAGAAAGACTCGACCGAGATTTTACGAGATCTAATCAAAGACTCGAATTGAACGGGAATGTGTTTCATTGTTTTAACGAGGTTGACACATTAAAAGAACTATCCTCATAAGACCTTGTTTCATGGTTTAAGGAGCTTGGCACAAGACAAGGAACTCTGCTCCCCAGCTTGTTTCATTTTTTAAGGAGCTTGACACAAGAAAACGAACTATGCTCCGACGAGCTTGTTTCATTTTTTAAGGAGCTTGACACAAGGAAAAGAACCATGCTCTGGAACATCTTGTTTCATTTTTTAACGAGCTTGACACAAGAAAACGAACTCTGCTCCGATGACCTTATTTCATTTTTTAAGGAGCTTGACACAAGCAAAGGAACCATGCTCCGACAGACCTCATCATAATGAACAAGAAGTCATCGCTTCCAAGAGTTCCACTCCTGATGGAAGGAAAACATCCTGGAAGTCAGGACCCAATGCCCCCAGCACCTGATGCACAATGGCACTATCACTGGGTACAGGCATGGGGTAGGTAGCCACATAGTTCACCTGCGGCGGGGCAGATACAACTGGTGGATAAAAACCAAGAAGGGATGATGGCGGGCCAGTTGCCATATCAGGACCAAAGAATGAAAGCTGATCAATGGTCATGATCCTTCCTTCATGCGGAAAACATACCACACGAAAAATGGAGGAGACAAGTGCTCCCATGGCATAGGTGTAATCGCACCCCAAAATCAGATTGAAATCCAAGGGGCCTGGAACAACCATCATGTCCATATGGACGGTTTTACCTCCCAAAGTAACATGTAACCTTGGAAGGATCCCTAACGGTTGACTAATTCTTTTGTTAAATGCCAATAGATTTTGTGTAATAGGCACAAGCGATGGCAAGCCAAAATCTTGCCAAGTAGTTGAGGGTAAAACACTAACAGACGCGCCTTCATCTATAATGGTGTTGGGTATGACCAGACCAAAAGCCTGTACTGTGATCTCGAAAGGCACATAAGACGGAAGGCGGTATCCTATAAATCGATTCCAATCAAAGGAAGCGACCAAACTACTCGAAGGGGTTACCATTGAACCGAGATGGTCTTCCCTTGGTGTTACAGAAGAAGAAAGAGCATCTTCCACGACTTCCATCATGGAGTCGGGAAGAGTATCCTCTAGGACCTCCATCACGGGAGGTGGAGGAGCAACTTCTTGTGGTATAGGGACAAGATAATCTTTCTCCAAGTCCGAGCAATCTGAAGAAACAAGAAGAACCTGAGGGGTGTGAGGTCCACTCTCAACGGAAAAGACCTGGTGCACCATAGACGGGGCCAGCTCAACCGATCCCACAACCAATGGTTGGGCGGGAACGAATTCGTGAATCAGAATTTCTGGGGGAGCAGGATCGACCAAGGATGATTCTTGACCAATCGTAGGATCAACTAGTAGAGGACTCAAAGACAGCTACTTATAACCAGCCGGGAGGCATGGTGTAGAAACAGCTGAGTTTTCCAAAACTCACTTGGCTTCATCCATATACGAACAAAGGTGAATGGCATGGTGCCCTTCACACAACTTATAGGGATTGGTGATCTTACCCTGTTTCTTAGGAGCCTTACCAGCACCAATTGAAGAAGTGCCCCCAACTTGACTCCCGGAAGCCAAAGGCAACGGTGGATGACCGTTGGACCATACTTCGAGCACCTTGGGAATACCAAGGCAGTCTCGAAGAAGATGGTTTCCTGACACAACATGCAAGGGAACTTGACTTTCCGTGGAGGGTTGGGAGGTTTATTAAGAGGAGATGTTTCAGAAGTAGTAGCTGCAGCCTTGGCCTCTCTCTTATCAGACTTCTTCTTCTTTGTCTTCTTCTTCTTCTTCTTAGCCAATTGGTTACTAGAATCTAGACTTTCACCAAGCGAAGTAGAAGAGGAGGACACTTAAATAGGCGAAGAAGGGGAGAGGTCCACCTTGGAATCAACGTGATTTTGTTCAGGCGGAGGAACTGATTGAATAGTAGTCGAGACATTCGGGACCACAGAGGTTGAAAACAACCAAACAGGAAACCCAACAGTTAACCCAAGAAGGGACAACATCGCCATATAAGGAGCGCCAACATTTCCAAAAGGAGGAAAATGACCAGGATTCCCATTGGAGGGGATTCCTTGGTTGGTGAACTCTGGAAAAGTTGCCATCAACAACTCAAAACCGCACACGGGCTAAAAACCAAGGCACACAATCAAACGGCCAACAAGCAAACTCTAAAAGGGCACGTGATCGCGGGTGATTTATTTTACCACATTGAAACTTAGAAACTTCACCATTTCATGTTTTAAGAGTCGAGAAACAGATGAAAGGTGACTCTATCTCTTTCAGTTTTGAAGCAAGCATGAAAGGACAAGCGCTTGGTGATCCTTTCAAATTTAAAGAGTCAGAAAATATCAAATGACTACTTAGGAATACTAGGCAAAGGGTGTACCAAATAACCGTGAACTGCAATATACACCTTGGTTTCAAAATGAAAGAGAAATCAACCAAGGACTTGACATACGTGCAGGCAATCTCCCCGAATGTTGTGTCTGGTGTATCACGGGTATAGGGCGACAGACTCGGCTTCCTATGGATAAAGGATAAAAACCTAGTGAGGTCTCCCTTTATATACGCGATGGTACGGGGAGCACAAGTCTGTACTAGTGGTGTCTAAAGCCAAGAGGCGAACGACAGCTACTAGGTTTAAAGACGCCAGAACACATCTCTAGCCTAGACCACTAAATGTTGCGTTAATGTTTCAATGCTGCCTTAGTGGAAATTGAATACATTTTAATGTTGATCTTCAATTATGTTTCAGTTTTTAGGTCCTAACGAGTGTTATACGACAATCTCCTATATGCAGATATATGAGAAAAGAAAACTTTTCAATTCGATGAATGCTATCTAGTTAAGGGAAGAGCTTCCAACAATGATGCAACAAACAGCATAACTGAAAACGAAAATTTTTCCAAACTAGATGACTTTCACTATCCAAAAGTAATTCCAAAAATTCGACGATGCGAATAATGTAATGTAATCTATGCAAAATCCTCTTTTTTGAAAACTATGCAATTGTAATCTATGCACAATTTCCTTTTTCTTTTCAAATGATAAGAATGCACTCAATGCATTTTTCGATGAAATGAGAATCTACTTGATGCATGCTTTTAATAAAAGAGAATGCAATCAAAGCGATTTCTAGTTTTCAATCATCAAACAATGTAATATAAGTTCAATGATGGATCTCAAAAAATACTTTTCAATGCAATGTGATCTAATGCATTTTAACGAAAAGAAGGCTATGAGACGAAAAATAAAAGAACGCAAATCTCCTTAATGAAGGATGAATGCAAAAGAGATGTAAACAAACACTAAGAATGCAATCTCTGTTTCAAAACACTTTGTAACGAAACTCCTCAAAAGGTGACAAAACACAAAGAGGACTTCCAAAGCATGAGATCAAAACAAGGCATTCATTCCCTTTTACATAGAATAATCATGGAAATAAGACATTTCAAACAATGAGCAATGTAATCTATGCTCATATAGTGAAAAGACTAGAAGGGAAAGACACACTGGTGAAGGATTTAGGGAAAAAATCTCAATTTTCACACACCCTGAAATTGGCCCGACTTTGTCATTGAAAACTAGCGCCAACTGGCGCAACTTTCTCACTGACAACTAGCGCCAATGCCCAATTGGCGCGGGTTGCTAACTAACAACAAGCACCAATGCCTGAAAATGAAAAAACAAAGAATTTCTCCCAACCAAGACCAGACTTACCACTTCAAGCAGAATCTAAAACAAACCTAGAAGCAAAGTACTAACCAAAAGAAGCTTCCAAACAAGGGTAAACCCTAGCACCTACAGAAGATGGCGCGACTGTCTGGCTGTAATCCGCGCCAGACAGGGGATGGCGCGAGTGATGAACTGGCAACCCGCGCCAATTGGCGCGACTGTCAAGGTGGAAACCGCGCCAATCAAGCCAACTATGAAAAGGTGAACATTCAGAAAAGCAGAGGTCAGATCTGATCCTTTGGGGCTGAACCAAAAGCCAAACACTTAGAAAAGAGCCAGCCAAAAGAGCTGAACAACCAAGCAGAATCGAGAAACAACCGAAAAGACAAGACAATACTCCAAGTGTTCATTTTACAAACCAAACCGGAGATTGACTAAAGCAGCGTTGATCTACTTCGCTAATGCAGAGCAATAGCATTTCGAAGGCTATCTGGCTAACTTCAGGCTCCGTCTGTAGCTTACAAAGTAGAACAAAAATAAGCTAGATGATCCCCAGCGGAGTTGTCAAATTGTTGAAGAGGTTAATCCCCTATGCGAACAGAGGCGATCCCTACTAGCCCAAATCGGGTCTAGCAACAATCGAACACGCTACAGTGCAGGTTCCTAATTGCAAATAAACCGACTTGCGATGAAGGCTTACCTGGAATCCAACGCTGTCATTTGTAGAAGAGGTGGTGCTCCCTTTCCTCTGCTCTGGCAGATCACAATCCTCACGATCTCTGTGATCGGACACCTGCGAACACAAGAAACAAAACAAACGCAAGCATAAAATCCAGTATATGCAACTATATGTCAGTCGGAAAAGACATAACTCATCATCATAATTAACAACAAGAGTGGAACCATAACCAATAGTCGCTTATCATTAATCAATCAAAGAAGAATACAACCATAGTTCTAACGTTGAATTCTCCTTCGGCGGGTCGTTAGCAGAACATGTCTCGATAAATCCTGTCAGGGATGGGACAAGCCTCTCTCTTCGGATACTTGAAAATGATCTCCTTGCTTGGATTTGGCCTCAAGGGAATGAATCAAGGCACTTACAACATAAGGCTCTTGGGAACTTGGAGATTAGCTTGCAATGGAGATGAACAAGCTTTTATAGATGGAGGAAGGGGAGTTGGGATCCCTATAATCATGGGATTGGCCCTATCATCAAGGAAGCTTCCATGAGAGGTGCCAAACCACTTCCTCTCTATGGAAATCTGTAGCCAAACCTCCCAACTCAAGATAGATAATAGTCAAGGAATTTGTTAGGATGAAACTTTCGCCATTTATTTTTTAAAAACACTCCTTAAATTGGCTGGCACGAGTGCGACTCTGGGACAGAGCACCAATTGGCATGACCTCTTTGAAGGATTTTCCCCATTGGCGCAGGTACTGAACTGGCTGCCCGCGCCAATGCAAAAAGGGGTGTTTTTAGGGTTTTTCACAAGGAGTTGTCTTCAGGGAAATGAAAGCTCATGTTCAAAGGGATGTCATGAAAGTGGTTTCAAGTCATGTCACTTCTCACAGGTCACGGAATGAGCCCTCCAATGTGTGGGACGGGGATTGCAGGGACGGTGACAAATTGCTGTGTAACACTTGGGAGAATCCCAAGCTTCTGGCAAAGATATTCCAATTCCGGAGAATATTTAATATGTGATTCTTTTGGTTCTACTTGGAATCTTGCTACTTGTCCAACTGCTTGCATAACATCTGGTCAAGAGTTTGTTACATATATAAGACTACTAATCATAGTTTTGTACAACCTTTGATCCACATCCTTAGATACGTCGTCTATACTCAATTTGCAACCTGTTACCATTGGAGTAAGAATGGGTTTGCAATCTTCCATTTTAAATTTCTTGAGCATTTCCTTGATGTACTTGGCTTGACATATAAATATTCCTTTCTCTTGCTGAGATATTTGAAGCCCTAAGAAGTATGTCAGCTCACCAAGTAAATTTTGAGCTCCAAAAATGTTCCTTCTTCCACCACATTCCACTCCATTTCTTTTATCCATTAATAATCCCAGGCTCAAATGACCAATGAAATTAGTTAAAATTGCTTTAAGAATGAATATCGTGGCTAACTTGCTATGTTTTTGTGATTTTGTCATTGTAGTACTTTTTGAACTGAAACTACCTACAGAATGCAGACATTTTGTAGCTAGTTGCCAATTTTGTAGAAATATTAATGTTTAAGCAGGTTCCAGATGTCCTCTCAGGGAAAGCCACACATGGTCATATTCCACGTCATGCCCTCAGCATTTATTTCTCTCCATGAAGATCGAACGGAATTCTGTACGTGGTTATGCACATGAGAACTCAAGTTAGGAGATAGACTCCTAATAGGACAAGGACAGTCCAGATGTCCTTTGTCATATTACGATGCCACCTTTAGAGTTCTAGTTCGATTCTAATATGGAAAGACAGTAATCCCTGTATTATCTCAAGTTCTGTTATGTAAATTTGCTATAAATATGCTCGGGAAACTGAGAGACAAAGGTTAGATTTTGGTTAGATTTTATGGTTGACTGCTAGATCTTTGAAGTCCGAGAATACTCTGTTTTGAGGTGATTCCTTTTTAATGAAAGAAGCAACATTTCCTTGAACGCGTTAAGTTGATTTTGAACTAGATTTCGTGCTACTCTGGTGGTAGAGGGCCCCTACCTCCTGAGCGGCCTTGTTTATACAGTAGATAAGTGTTTTAGTCTCGCTTGTATTTATAGTTTAAGTAGATTTCTGAAGCTTATGTTCATATTTGTTTATATTTACTATCACAGTCAAACTTACTCTAATCAACTCTTCCAAAATATCATTATGAAGAATAAGGCACAACTGTGATAGTGTAGGTTCTAGTTGCATTTACTTTCGTTAGTTATCACAGTTAAAACTTACTCTAATAAACTTTTCCAAAATATCATTATGATGGATAAGGCATAACTGTGGTATTGTAGGTTTTAGTTGCTAGTTTACACCAAGTGGCATAGCCAATCTTACTCTTATAAAGCTTTTCCAAAATATCATAACAATGAGTAAGAAGTAGCTCTGATGTCTTGGATTTTAGTTGTATTTGCTTTCAATCTTGTGTTTATGTTCAATTTCTTTGAATGATACAACCATATTTCTTCTCACAAACTCTTCCAAAACATCATTCATACTGAACAGGATGGACTGTAGAATTCCTTAGGTTAGCTGCATATTGACTTAGTTATAGCACTCTGGAGTTAGACTGCATGTGATTCAGCCCTATCATTTCATTTTCAGTTTGATAATGGCTTTTCAGTCTAACATTGTTCACTATACTTCAAATAGACTAGTAGCACTTTAGCTCAGTTTTAGCTCACTGTATTCGCACTCTAGTCTAGTTGTCATCCATTGCATTTTTAAGTTATATTAGTTGTTTAATTTAAATACCATGGTCTTCATTATTTACAAAACTTCTTTTGTTCCAACCATATATTAATACATAATCATTTGGACAAGAGTTAGTATCAGTCTAAGACCTAGAGTATTTTGCAACCTTTTTACCATTTCACAAACAAGCCTTTTCTCAAAAGACCATTCTAAAAAGGAAATCTATAATACTCTAGTGGTCTAGTGGTGTTAAATTGGGTTGCAGAATAGAATTAGAAGCTAGTTTAGAATAGAAGTCTTATGATGCTACAAATGTTCTTTTCCAAATATATTCCAATAGATCTTTAATCATGGATGAGATGTTGTAACATTGTAAGTTGATTGTTTGATTGTTTAGTTAGGAGAACTTCATTTACACTTAATTGCCCATTTCTCAAGCTCTTCTAAAACATCTTTAATGAATGAATTGGACAATTTATGCTCATGTTGTGATTTATTTCCTTGAAGTCATTATCAAGCTTTGTATTTTGCTAGCCATAGTTTACGCTTTGTTTTGTTTTAGTATTTTCATTTGTCATTTGTCATCCATAATTTAGGCTTCACTCTGTTTTTAACCAGTAGCTTCTTTCCATCAGCATTTAAGTTCTCTCCCTTTTGAGCATAAAATCATAGAAAAAACCAAAAACATCATAAAACACTAAATACAACGTAGTGAGAAACAAATACCTAGGCACATATAGTGCACCACACTTCAGCAGTTTACCAACCCTGGTTGACAATTAATGAACTAAATTTAGGAGACTAGGTTGAGCACAAAACATTTTGGCGCCGTTGCCAGGGAAGTGTAACTAGGTAGCCTTGTTTCTTAACTCCCAAAAACAATTATATGCGTAGAGAGAGAGACTCAAGGGGTAGATTCATAAGAAGTTGCAGCAGAAGCTTGATCCCTAGAACACCACTTGTTTCATCTATACCAAGAACCAGTACACCTCCAACTCAGACCCACAATCCATCCTTTACTGATCCTAGACTCCCAGAGGACTTAAGATCAGATATTCCATTAGAAATACCTTCCACTGAACCTGCCTTAGAAGAATATTTAGGGACCTCTGTTAGAGACACAAACTTTTCCACTTCCACAGAAGAATCAACTATGGCAGAAGAATCAACTATGGCAGAAGAAGGGGGAGGAGGAGTATTTAATGGAGAACATACATTATTTGGAGGAGGTAGAGGTAGAGGTAGAGGAGAAGGAGGTAGAGGTGCAGAAGGAGAAGGAGGTAGAGGAAGAGGTAGAAGAGATATGGGAAGCTCTTTTGGGTTTCCTATAGTAGATGAAGAAACCAATACAACCATGAAAAACATTTCACCCTCTGTCCTTCCAAACTTCTATGGACTTAAAACTGAAGATCCTGAAACCTTCCTATTTGAATTTGAAGTCCTATGTAGAACTTATGACTACTTAAAAGATGCTCAAAAACTTAAACTATTTCCTTCAACATTGAAAGGAGCAGCATTGAAGTGGTTTACGAGTTTGATCAATAGTTCTATTAGGACATGGGAAGACATGAAACAAGCATTTCTAGAGAGGTATTTGGATTATTGTATGCCAGTCAATCATAAGGAGGAAGTGTTTAAGATGTTACAAAAAGAAGATGAAAACTTGGAAGATTTGTTGGAGAGATTTCGTTACAACATCAAAAGAGCAAAAATGGAAAACTTAGATCAAGACACTTTAAAAGATCTCTTGTTGAAAACAATTAGGGATGAATGGTTGGATATCCTTAACATGATGGGAAAAGGGGATATATCTCAGCTCACATTACCTGAAATAGTTGAATTATGTATCAACCTTTCAAGAGGGAAATCTAAAACTATAAAAGGCCCAAGAGACCCTGCTCTTGCAAGGGTAAGTAAGTCTGCTTCTGGGACAGTAAGTAGGGCAGAGATAGGGCATATGCTTGATGAATTCAAATCTCATATCTTAGGGAGTCTTAGTGAACAAATAGACACCCTTAAGTTACAAAACAAGCAAAAAGATGAATCTGATGCTTTAGCAATCTTTTGTCCCAGATGTAGAAAGAATCATGCCTTAAGAGAGTGTCCTTTGGATGCAAAAGTTGTAGAGACCTGTGTCATTTGTTCATAAAAACATGAGACCAAGAGTTGTCCTTCACTTCCTGGTCTTAAAGCTATCTTTCAAGAATAAATTCCTACAAGTGCCACAGAATCTCTCAATTTTGTCTCTAGAAGGCCTTGGCAAGGACCCCAAACACAAGGATTTCATGATCAAATGTATAATCAACCTCCACCAAATTGGAATTCTTGGCAGCAACCTTGGCCCCAATTTCAAAATCAATCTCAAGCTTGGGCACAAGGGGCACAAAATCCCTATGAAAGATACTCTCAGTATTATCAGTGTCCACCATCTTATCCACTATATCCACATTTTCCTCAACAACAAAATCCTCAAAATCCACAACATCAAAATCAACCACTTCCATTACCATTTCCTCAAAAATCAAATCAGTTGCCTGCTCAACCCATACCAAACCCCAACAATAAAAATATGATAGAAGGCCAACAGTTTCCAACTTATTTAATTACTCCTCTATATCTTAGTGATGTTCAACTTAGGTCTGGAAGAATACTTGAAAACAGGAAACCTTCTGGGATTATACAAGAACAAGACAACTCTGAGGAAGATTCTCTATGAGAAAATAAAATTCTTGAAGAAGACACATCTTTTCAGGACCCAAACATTGAAAAATCAAAACAAAAAGAACCAATAATTTCAACTCCTATATTAGAGTAGCCATCAACATCCACTCTTACACCTCCCTTTCCAGAAAGATTACAAATTGATAGAGGTGTAGAAAAACAAATTATGGTGCCTAATTATGATTTCCTAGATGACCTAAGAAATGTTTGCATCAAGATTCCATTATTACAAGCCATCAAGGAAATCCCAATTTTAGCAAAGACAATAAAGGAGTTGAGCATGAAGAAAACAAGAAAAAGAATAAGAGAGATAAAGAAAATTCAACTGGAAGGAAAAATAGCAGAAATTATGATGGGTAAGATTGCTATTCCAAAGTATCTAGACCCAGGAAATCCAGTTGTCAAAATTCACATCAATGGAATTGAGATCCAAAATACACTCATTGATTTAGGAGCAGCAATCAATATCATGAGTAGACAAATCATGGATAAACTGAAACTTCCTAATCTTCTCTTTACACCCACATTATTACAATTAGCAGAAAGATCTGTGATTAAACCTGATGGGGTAATAGAAGGCATTCCAATGTCCCTAGATTCTTGGGAGTACCCTGTGGATTTCATGATCCTAACTCCTAAGAATAATCTAGGAGGACACCCTATTATATTAGGAAGACCTTGGTTAGCTACAGCTGATGATTTCATTAGTTGTAGATCCGGTGATATGTACATCTCTGATGGTAGTTCAACTAATAAATTCACTTTCTATCCTCCAACAAGGACAATTACAGATTTAGATGATACTCAATGGATAGAGGATGAAGAGGACTTACAACCTCTCTTCACAATTTCAGAAATTAGTGAAGATAGTCAAATTCTGAATACTTTAGAAAACTTTGAATCCTCTTCAGAACATAAACATGACCAATTTCAAGAAGAATCCAACATTGAGTTTTTGTCATCAAGACAGATGTCTCTTCATTCTATGGATAAATTTGGCAGCTCTACAAGTGAGATATTTCCAGGCAAAACTTTAAACATAAACAAGAACTTAGAAAAATCTCAACAAGAAGAGTTAGTCAAGATATTACAGAGACATTCTTCTGCATATGCATGGGAGTACACTGATATGAAAGGGATAAGTCCTAAGACTTGCACTCATCACATCTACATAGAGAAAAATTGTAAACCAATCAGACAACCTCAAAGAAGGATGAATCCAAATCTTAGGGAGATTGTTAAAGAAGAATTGCAGAAATTGTTGAATGTCAACTTTATCTATCCTATTTCAGATAGTTAGTGGGTTTCTCCTTTGGTAATTTTTCCAAATAAAAATGGTAAATGGAGGGTATGTATTGACTACCGAGAATTAAAGAAAGCTACTGTTAAAGATCATTTTCCCTTACCTTTCATAGATCAGGTGTTAGATACCTTAGCTGGCAAAAAGTACTTCTCATTTCTAGATGGGTTTAGTGGTTATAATCAAATTCAAGTAGCACTTGAGGACCAAGACAAAACCACCTTTACCTATCCTTGGGGTACTTATGCTTACCGAGTATTGCCATTTGGATTATGCAATGCACCTGCAACATTCCAAAGGGCAGTATTAGGAATTTTTTCAAATTTAATACATGATTGTGTAGAGGTATATATGGATGATTTCACAGTTTATGGAAACACATTTGAAGAAGCTTTAGCAAACTTGGAAAAAGTTTTAAAGAGATGTCAAGAAGCAAATCTTTCACTTAGTTATGAGAAATGTTTCATGATGTTTACTGAAGGTATTGTTTTGGGGCATCATATTTCAGGGGATGGGATTAGAGTTGATGAGTCAAAAGTTGAAGTCATCTCTAACTTATCTATTCCAAGTTGTCAAAAAGATGTTAGGAGTTTTCTAGGATTTACAGAATATTACTCAAAAGCTATAGAAACACCAAGATAGTGGTATCTCCACCTTTAAATTGCCTGACAAAGACTCGAATTCAAATGGTATTTGGCCATGCTTAGCTTTCGAGACCCTAAAAACAAAAATCTCTGAAGCACCTATTTTAAGGGGACCTAACTGGAAATTACCTTTTCATATTTCAACAGATGCCTCGGATACAGCTCTAGGAGTAGTATTGCGACAAAAAGACCTGATTCCTTATGCCATCTACTATACCAATAAAAATTTGACTCCTTCAGAGTTAAACTATACTGTAACTGAAAAAGAGTTTTTAGCCGTTGTTCATGCCATAAACAAATTCAAACACTATATAACAGGCTATGAAACTTTTGTTCACACAAATCACTCTGCAATTAGATATCTAATGAACAAATCAATTACTAATGGCAGAGTCATAATATGGTTATTGCTTTTACAAGAATTCAACATTACCATTCTATAGGCCTCGAAAACAGAATACGTAGCTGGATTTCCTATCTAGACTCCAAAACATCAAAGATGATACCAATGGAAGATCAATTTACGAATATATTTTTGCAATTTTCACCGCACTTTGGTTTGGTCGAATATCTACAAAAATTTAGTTTCAGGGAAATTTCCTTCAATAATGAATGCAAGAGACAAAAGAAAGATCATTTATGACAAGGCAAAATATTCATATTCGTTAATGAGTCGTATTGTGATTAAAAATCCTGTATTATCATTAGATGTGTTCTGGAAGATGAGATGTGCCTAAATTGGGTGCATAAATCGTAGATGAGGCAGAAGCAAAGCACTTTGTTGATGAATGAGACAAACACCATGTGATCGCCTTTAGGTTATTATTGAGTGTCCTTGCTTTAAACAATGCCAAAAGAGCATGTCAAAAGGTGTGACAAACAAGCAAAGGGTAGGGAAACCTTTCTCTTCGTGAGATGCCATTACAACCTGCGTACATATCAACCTTTTGAAAATGGGCTTTGGATTTTGTAGGACCTATTAGTCCTCCATCAAGACAAAAGAGATATATATTAGTTTGCACGGATTATGTTACCAAATGGGTAGAAGCCAAGCCATTACTTTTTGCTAATGAAGCATCTGTAGTTACTTTTATTTTTTTTCTTTTTTTCTTTTTTGGTGTCCGAAGGGAAATTGTTACAGATCAAGGAGCTCAATTCACATCAAGGCTAGTGGAACAAATGATGGAGAGGTACAAAATCGAACACAGAAATTCTAGTCCCTATCATCCACAAGCAAATGGTCAAGTGGAATGTACTAATAAGGTCATTGAAGGGATCCTAACAAAGACTGTTCATTTTCATAGAAGAGATTGGGCAGATAGGCTTCCTGATGCCTTGTGGGCCTATAAAACTACATGGAGAAGCATAATAGGCCATACTCCTTATGAAATTGTTTATGGAAATCAAGTTTTGTTTCCCATAGAGTTCTAGATTCAAACTTTTAAAATGGAAGTTCAGCTAGGACTTGATCTAACAGAGGCACAAAAGAACAGATTGGAGCAGATTAATGAATTGGATGAGATCAGATAAGATGCAGTTCAGAAAACAAGTAGATTCCAACAACAAAGGACTAGATGGCATGACAAGTACATCAAGGAAAATAAGTTCAAAGAAGGTGACTCGGCTCTCTTGTTTGATTCAAAGTTCAAATATTTTCAAGGTAAATTCCAAACACATTGGCTTGGGCCATATGAAATTATAAGAATTTTTGACAATGGAGCAATAAAAATCAGGACAATAGATGAATAAGAGGTCACTTTTCTTGTGAATGGTCATAGATTGGTGTCACAGATTACAAACTACTCTCAAGAGAAGAATTTGTCAAGAAGTTCCAGGAAAACAAGGATGTGAAGTTAATGAAGAAGAATCTTTCTTCTTCATCAACTTAATTAAATTTTCTGAAGTCGTACTCATTGAAAAAAATAAAAATAAAATAAAGTATAGACATGAAAACCAATCACTGATTGGCATGTTTATACAGAAAAGATAGAGTGAAAATCAGAATCTTTCTGACACTCTAACTTTTCCATTTTTATTTTTTTTACAAGCAGCTGTTACAAAATCATAAGTGCAGATCTATTTCACTTATGATCCATCTCATTTCACTACATTTCATTCCATACTTCATTTATTTCATCCCATATTTTATTCATTTCTTTCCATTCATTCATATCATATCTTATTCCATTCATTCATCCACACTTCATCCATTTCACTTCATGGTCCACTTCATTTCCATTCCAGATCTTTAAGTTTGATCTCCTTTCTGCAATTGAATAATACACAACAGAAAATTGCAGGGTACTTTTTCACTCCATTTCATAAATTGTAATCTATCCCACTCCATCATTCATTTCATTCATATCCCATTATACCATATTTCATCATCCATCTTCACTCATTCCATATAACATTCCACTTACATTCCAAACCACTCCATTCCATGTTTCAAGTTCTCTACAGGTACATTCTGCAATAAAACAGACATTCTGCAGCTAATCAGACTTTCTGCAGCCAGAAATACATTCTGCAACTACAGATCCTGAAGGCAATGACCAGCAATCATTTGATTTGCAACAAAATGATCCTGCACATCCATGAACAAGTCAAGATCAAGAAGGTTATGAAGACTCAAAAATTAATGATTTTCAGGAGAAAACAAAGCATATGAAGATCACAAGAAAATCAAAGCAAAGGCAAAGGTATGAAGTGATTATAATGACATATCATGAAAAAATTTAGTATATTTTAGCTATGAATAATTCAAAATTTTGTTTTTATTAATTTTATTGATCATGCCGAACAAACCTCTCGCAAAACTTTGGATAAAAATCCTTCTATTTCACCATTTCAAAACCCATATCCGATCATCATTTAAAAAAAATCTAAACGGTTAAAGTGCTGAAGTGATTGGATTAATCACGTCACTAAGCATTTAATGATGATTTTTGAAATATCTCCGCGGTCTTTTCACTCATTGATTCATTTTCTTCACCTCACCTCATTAATTCATTCCGTAACCATTCCATATCACTCCTTTCCGCAGCCAACTCTTAACCATTTCATTCTGTAAAATAGAGGTATCTTTGTAACAACCATTGTCGCCGTGAAACAGAGGAAACATTTGGGGAGAAAAAACAACTTGTTAACGGCCATTCTCACTATGAGCAGAAGGCTGTTGAATTGAATATTGAAGAAGAGTTATGGGCCTCATTGTGAGAACAGAACCAGTTGGCACTAAATACTTGGAAGGCTATCCCCAAATCCGAGAAATCTTACAACAAGAAAGATGGTTGCAATTCCTTGAAAGATTCAGTGGCTTCCACAAAGAAGTTACTAAAACTTTTGCAAGATCTTTTAATGGGGCCGAAGTTGAAGTTGGAGATATTAAATTCACTGTCACAGAAGTTTTTATTGCAGAAGCAACAGGACTACCTAGACAAGGAGAGAGGTGGTTTAAGAACAGAGAATTCCATAACGAATCATGGAAGCAGATACTCAAGTCACCAGGTATGGATGTCACTATTTTTAAAAAGGGTATCTCTAGTTCTGCATTAAAGAACAAATGGAGAAACATGTTGCTTATCCTACAAAAATTCATCACTTGTGAAGGTAGATATGGTACTTTCTATGTTTACCATATTAGGTTGATAATGCATTTCCTATAAGAAGAACTTAATTTTCCCTATTTATTGCTTCAAAGTTTAAAGAAAATGGCTTCAAGTGTCCAAAAGAGAATTCAATTTCTAGAGACAACCTTATACCACCATGGTTTAGTCAAGATTTTGATTGAACATCATTTGAGCAAAATAGGGGATAATTGGGATAACTTCTTAGTGAGAAATCACTTTGAGGAACCAAAAGAAACGTCACCTGAACATCAACCTACAAAAAGAAGCAGAAGATGGAGACCCTCCAAAACCGAAATTGGTAAAACAATACAAGAAAGTGGTGAAGAAATGATCTCTGAAAAATTAGTTCAGATTAAGAAGTAGCTTAAGAAAAAGAGAATCATAAGAAGAGTTTCCAGAGAAAAAGGAGAAGGGCCATCTCAACCGAGGAGGAGCCACAGACTGAAGGGCATACTAAAGAAAACAAAAGATAAAAAAACTGGGGTTATAAACATAGAATATGAGGAAACACCTACTGAGGAGGATTTTGATGAAGAAGTTCCAGAAATTGATCCTGCACAGCAATAAATTTACAATTATGTTGAAACATTGGAGAAGAAAGCTTCAGAGAATAGAGACAGAACTCCTAGTCCTCCACTGTCCAAAATAGATGTGCTAAGAAGAGATAGGTACGAGATGGAGGTACTTAATAGACATATCAGGACTGAGAATGATATTCTGAGGGAGCAAGTTAAATTAAAAACCAGTATGAACTCAACCCTGTCTCTATAAATGGACAAAGTGTAAAAGGCTAATGAAAAGTTGAAAAAGAGGAACAAAAAGTTAATCAGGGCACTTACCAATTTAAGGTTCAAATTAGTCATCAGGAAGCCCAGAAGGCCTTTAACTACCAGACAAAGCAGAAGAAGAGGATTGGATGTTCTTGCAGAGGTTTCTGAGTTCATGGAATAGTTGCATGAGGACATGCAAGAATTTAGCAGTGGGGGTATGTTGAGCTCCAAAAATGTTCCTTCTTCCACCACATTCCACTCCATTTCTTTTATCCATTAATAATCCCAGGCTCAAATGATCAATGAAATTAGTTAAAATTGCTTTAAGAATGAATATCGTGGCTAACTTGCTATGTTTTTGTGATTTTGTCATTGAAGTACTTTTTGAACTGAAACTAGCTACAGAATGCAGACATTCTGTAGCTAGTTTGCAATTATGTAGCCATCTTCATGTTTAAGCAGGTTCCAGATGTCCTCTCAGGGAAAGCCACACATGGTTGTATTCCACATCATGCCCTCAGCATTTGTTTCTCTCCATGAAGATCGAACATAATTCTGTACGTGGTTATGCACGTGAGAACTCAAGTTAGGAGATAGACTCCTAATAGGACAAGGACAGTCCAGATGTCCTTTGTCATATTACGATGCCACCTTTAGAGTTCTAGTTTGATTATAATATGGAAAGACAGTAATCCCTGTATTATCTCAAGTTCTGTTATGTAAATTTGCTATAAATATGCTCGGGAAACCGAGAGACAAAGGTTAGATTTCAGTTAGATTTTATGGTTGACTGCTAGATCTTTGAAGTCCGAGAATACTCTGTTTTGAGGTGATTCCTCTTTAATGAAAGAAGCAGCATTTCCTTGAACGCGTTGAGTTGATTTTGAACTAGATTTCGTGCTACTCTGGTGGTAGAGGGCCCCTGCCTCCTGAGCGGCCTTGTTTATACAGTAGATAAGTGTTTTAGTCTCGCTTTTATTTCTAGTTTAAGTAGATTTCTGAAGCTTATGTTCATATCTGTTTATATTTAATATCGTAGTCAAACTTACTCTAATCAACTCTTCCAAAATATCATTATGAAGAATAAGGCACAACTGTGATAGTGTAGGTTCTAGTTGCATTTACTTTCGTTAGTTATCACAGTTAAAACTTACTCTAATAAAATTTTCCAAAATATCATTATGATGGATAAGGCATAACTGTGGTATTGTAGGTTTTAGTTGCTAGTTTACACCAAGTGGCATAGCCAATCTTACTCTTATAAAGCTTTTCCAAAATATCATAACAATGAGTAAGAAGTAGCTGTGATGTCTTGGATTTTAGTTGTATTTTCTTTCAATCTTGTGTTTATGTTCAATTTCTTTGAATGATACAGCCATATTTGTTCTGACAAACTCTTCCAAAACATCATTCACATTGAACAAGATGGACTGTAGAATTCTTTAGGTTAGTTGCATATTGACTTAGTTATAGCACTCCAGAGTTATACTGCATGTGATTCAGCTCTGTCATTTCATTTTCAGTTTGATAATGGCTTTTCAGTCTAACATTGTTCACTGTACTTCAAATAGACTAGTGGCACTTTAGCTCAGTTTTAGCTCATTGTATTCGCACTCTAGTCTAGTTGTCATCCATTGCATTTTTAAGTTATATTAGTTGTTTAATTTAAATACCACAGTCTTCATTATTTACAAAACTTCTTTTGTTCCAACCATATATTAATACATAATCATTTGGACAAGAGTTAGTATCAGTCTAAGACCTAGAGTATTTTGCAACCTTTTTACCATTTCACAAACAAGCCTTTTCTCAAAAGACCATTCTAAAAAGGAAATCTATAATACTCTAGTGGCCTAGTGGTGTTAAATTGGGTTGCAGAATAGAATTAGAAGCTAGTTTAGAATAGAAGTCTTATGATGCTACAAATGTTCTTTTCCAAATATATTCCAATAGATCTTTAATCATGGATGAGATGTTGTAACATTGTAAGTTGATTTTTTGATTTTTTAGTTAGGAGAACTTCATTTACACTTAATTTCCCATTTCTCAAGCTCTTCCAAAACATCTTTAATGAATGAATTGGACAAGTTAAG
The DNA here is from genome assembly GCA_034641835.2 of Pinus albicaulis. Classification (NCBI taxonomy): domain Eukaryota; kingdom Viridiplantae; phylum Streptophyta; class Pinopsida; order Pinales; family Pinaceae; genus Pinus; species Pinus albicaulis. Next base: position 283,587 of record JAXQQM020062967.1, on the reverse strand, counting down.
CTCATGTTGTGATTTATTTCCTTGAAGTCATTATCAAGCTTTGTATTTTGCTAGCCACAGTTTAGGCTTTGTTTTGTTTCATTATTTGCATTTGTCATTTGTCATCCATAATTTAGGCTTCACTCTATTTTTAACCAGTAGCTTCTTTCCATCAGCATTTAAGTTCTTTCCCTTGTGAACATAAAATCATAAAAAAAACCAAAAACATCAAAAAACACTAAATACAACGTAGTGAGAAACAAATACCTAGGCACATATAGTCCACCCCACTTCAGCAGTTTACCAACCCTGGTTGACAATTAATGAACTCAATTTAGGAGACTAGGTTGAGCACAAAACAGTAAATACATCTCGAAATCACTTTTCACCTTTGTAGCAAACTTCTTCATTAGTCGATCATCATTTCTACCAATTATTGTATCATCCTCTTTAGATATTATACATGCTTTAGTTGCTTCATCTAGAACATATATGTCATTTGGAGCTCGACTTGCTGTAGCCACAATTTCACCATACACGCCTTTCCTGATTTCACATTTTGTGTAGTTGAATAGTATTGTGTGTCCTTGATCACACATTTGTCCAACACTGAGCAGATTGTGATTCATGTTTTCAACCAATAGAACATTCTTGGCTAGAGCATCTTTGCTTCCAAGAGTGATAGTACCTGATCCTATAAGATTTGAAGATCCATCATTTCCAAAGGACACGGTTCCATCCTTCTTCTCTTTCAGAGATACAAATTTATTTCCATCTCCAGTCATATGCATTGAGCAACCGCTATCAACATACCACACATATTTCCTCTTTTGAGCCTTGAAAGCGAGATCACAATTACCATTCTTCTTCTTCTTCCATGTTCGTTTGCTCTTTGGCTTTGAAGATTCTTCTGGAGGATTTTCAAGCCTGTAGTCTTTCGCTATGTGCCCAAAGTTTCGAAATTTGTAACATTCAATATTATTTCTTAAATGTTCGAATCTATTGATGTTTTGCTGAGCCCTGGGAGGTTCATATTTGATAGATATCCTGGAATTGTATTCGTTCCTAGGGTATGTGCGACATTCTACAGCTTTATGACCAAATTTTCCACATGAATAATAGTAGCCATAAAAAATATGTTGGTACCTGGATGGAAATTTTCGTCGAGGAATTTTCTTCCAAGACTATTCTTGTGAATCTTGTCTAGTGAAGTCTACATGCATGTCAGATCTCATAGGTTCATTGTATTTTGTTGTAGAAGGTCCTGCTTATTCTTCTTTGTAACCAATGTCAGTTCTGTCATTGTAAGATCATTGATTTTTGATGAGTTCTTCCAATGCCCTTGAGCTATTGGCATAGTTTTGGATAGTTTTTCCTTTCTTCACTTCCTCATGCAGCGAGACTACTTCGGCTTCTAATTCTTCCATGCCTTGGCTGCTTTCTTCCAACTTCTTTTGAAGTGACTCTTCAATGCATTTGTGTTCTTCAACTTCAATTTTGAGACATTGAACCTGTTCTTCAAGAGTATTGGAACAGATCTTCTCTGCCTTGAGATCTTTTATAAGCTTGATTACTTCCTCATAAAATTCTTCTATGGTCCATCCTTCTTCTTCATTGTTTGATACCTCTTGTTTATTGTGCTTGGCCATAAACAATACTCTCTCATTGGCTACTTCTTTGCTATCAATTTCTTCATTGGATGATGACCTATCTTCTTTAGAGAGAAAGTTCCTTTTGGATCCTTGCTTGTTGAATTTCTTAAAGCCTTTCTTTCCTTTGGAGTTTCAATCACTTCTGTTTGGACATTTTGCTGCAAAATTCCCAACCTCATTACAGCTAAAACATATCAATGGAAGTTTACCTTTGAATTTTCCCTTACCAATTTTTAGTTTTCTCGTGAAGTAAGCATATTCTTCATCTGAAAGACCTTCTTCATCATCTCCCTTTTCTTCACACTTGCAAGTGCATGTCTTTTCAATTGAAGGTTGTTTATCCTTATTGGTTTTCTTATATGCAACGAACGCAGTTTCTAGATGCGAAGTACCCTCTTCTTCATCAAGTCTCATTTCATATGCTATGAGAACTCCATGTAATTCCTCTTTGCTAAGTTTGTCCAGATTTGCACTGTATTCTAAGACCGATACCTTTGGGTTGAATCTCCCTGGTAACGTTCTAAGAATCTTCCGTATAATAGTATTCTCGTCAACTGGCTCTCCCAATCCTTCCAGAGTATTGGTTATTTCATCAACGTATTGGAAGTATGCAGCAATGTTGCAATCTTCTTTCATTCCGAGTTGCTCAAATTTTTCTCTATAGATTTGAAGCTTTGCTTCTTTGACATTTGAGTCACCTGCATATATATTCTCAAGCTTGTCCCATACATTTTTGGCAGTTTTACAACCCAACACCTTATGATAAGCATATTCAATAAGTCCACTGATAATAATATTCTTTGCTTTTGCATCATTTACCAAATTCTTCTTACCTTGTTCATCCGTGGTTGATGTAAATCCATTTTGAATAGTGTCCCATACTTCGTAACCTTGCGCCAAGAGATAGACCTCCATTCTTCCTTTCTAGAGTGCATAATTATTTTCATTGAATAGAGGTACACCATTCTTGGTATGATCCATGACCTCCTTCCAGCTGTTAAACTGTTATTGAAGGAACCAAGCTCTGATACCAATTGTTGGAAATACTGGGGGGGTGAATCAGTATTCCTTTCAATTAGAGAATTAGTTAATCTTCAATTATTATCAGTGTTTGTACAATGATAGCAGCAAACAAGAGGAACACAAATGCACACAATTTTTAAGGTGGAAACCCACTCCGGGAAAAAAACCACCTAATGCTTTTCTAATAATTCTTTAATATTCAACTCCAATTGAAAATAAAGCTCCAACTTCCTAGAATCTAGAAAAGCATTCTTCTCCAGCTCCCACTGGATGGACGCTCCAACGCCCGAGATTCTTCAGTATTCAATTGAACGGATGCCCCAACACCCAATGAGCTACAACTCACCCTAGCACCACCCCACCACCCTATAGAAGAATAAAAGAAGAATGGACTCCCGTTCCATGGAAAATGGTCCACTTTACAATGATATAGAATGATGTAGAAGAAGAATATATACTAGACCATAACCCCAACTTTGACACAACCACCTAATGATGATCCTAGACCTCCCAACACTGCCTCTTCAACCCTTGGCAGATAGACACCAGTACAATTTTTACAATAATGTATTTACAATGACTTAGTACAATGATACCTTTACAATGATTGTATGCAGTGCTGCCCACTTGAAGACTTCATATGATGAACTTTTTGCTGCTATTATGCACCTTGGTTGCTACTCTTGTCATACTACCTTCTTCTGCACCTTGCTTTTCTTTGCTGCCATAGAAATTCTGGTCCTTTGCAACCTTTGACAACACATGATCTAGCTTTTTCTTGCCTTCTAGGAGCTCGATATTGAATCTGGTGTAACTCTGTCATTTCAGATCCTCAATATCTGATTTTTGGTCCTATAGTATTCCTCTGAGTCTTCTTTCCAATGCCATAGGTCTGACCCAATTTTGATTCTTCAAGGGAGAGTTATACCCAATCTCTCACAATGCCGTAATTATGGACTATTTCAGCAGAGCGAACTTGTATGGAATGCCACATGTCACTGTTTCTTCATTCAACTCTGAAATTGATAGAGAAAAAACTAAATTCTATGCACTATTTGTAAATTTTTACGGAATTCTAATTTGATACTCAAAGAGAGAGTTATGACGATTTTACAAAGGTCACTTCTTTGAGATGAATTTCAGGAGCCTGCAAAAACCCTGACTTCCACAAATCATATCTCCAAAAATATTGTGCACCTTGATCTAAATTTTTTACAAAAGCTTACTCACGGTTTCAGCTTTGCCTCATAAAAATTTCAGCTTCTGAGCCTTCGTAGAAATCCCTTTCATAAGGAGGAAATGAGGATCACAATATATATAAATGCTTAGGTTGAGAGGGGCTTCAACAAGTGAACGTGGGAGGGATTTTAGGAGCTTAAAAAATATTAATAATGACTTTTCAATGACCCATGCCCCAACCCCATGGGGTTTTAGCCCAGTAACTGGGGGTACAAACTTTAAACATGAATATCTCTCAAACGGTGAAGAATTACATGGTGTGCCATATATCAATGGAAACATATCGACAACTAGAAACCATAAAAATAATTATTGACCTAGAGTATATTAATTTGGTAAGTCAAAATTCCCATGCAATATTGGGTTAGCCCCTAGTGCTGCTTGGGTTGACATCAATGACAATCACTGATCAAAAAGTATGGTTGCTATCTTCTATGCCACTTTCACATGGAAGATTGTAAGCCAACCCCTTCTCCCTTTCAGTCTGGAGTGAAGCTTTTAGTCACTTGTACTACCCCTGAAGTTTATGCTACCTTATACCATCAACCTGTTGGTAAACTTATTTATCTAACCCATACCCCTTCTCCCTTTCAGTCTGGAGTGAAGCTTTTAGTCACTTGTACTACCCCTGAAGTTTATGCTACCTTATACCATCAACCTGTTGGTAAACTTATTTATCTAACCCATACCCGTTTTGACCTTTCCTTTGTCGTTGGTCTTGTTTCTCAGTTTATGCACCAATAGGCTCATGAAAGTCACTAGAAAGAAGCTAAAATAATACTTCGATATATTCGAGGTATAGTTCAATTCCATATTCATTACAGTGCAGGAGCATCTCCATTGTTGATTGGTTTCACTGATTCTAATTAGGTTGGTGACCCTGAGGATCGAAATTCTATTGTAATATATGTATTCAATCTTGGTTCAAGACCTATCACATGGTCTTTGTTGGCTCGAAGGGTCCTGACCCACATTCGAAGGTTCAAGGCTTGCCAACAAACCCCTATAATACTGGCCCTTTCAACAGTGACCTGCTTATGCAGGCAAAAGTCTCACCCAAAGTATTATGGATGGGTGTTGGAACCAGGTTTCCGCACCATGGGAGAGGGTAGGTAAGTCAAGCAAAGTTGTGTTAACCCTGATCATGACCCGATCTACTATTACCAAGCCCAGATTCCCTTCGCATCCACGTGCACCACATCAATATTACTCACAAAAATCAATAGATCAAGAATTCATATAATAATACACAGCTAATTTAGATATTCTTGTATGAGGCAAGTAGAACAAACCCAGATCGCAGCATAAATAAGTACACAAGTAGGTTCATAACTTAAACCGATAAAACATCAGCATATACTAAGTAATCAGGACGTTACAGATTTAGATCACAGGAATTCCAGTAGATTCAGATAGGCAACTATTCTTCCATATTCATTAATCTTCCAAATCTACATACAAAACCCCAAAAAAACAACCTATGCACACAGCAACAGGGTCCACACATAGCAGGAAAGAGGCCCTCTGCGCACACAGCAGCAGTAGTCCTTACCCAAAAACCCTGACCAGATCTATCGATTGCACTTAGCAGCAATCTCTTATCATTCTTAACTTTCCCTACAACTCAAAAAGGTTCAACAACTTATAATATTATAGCCTATGCATCCAATGGACCACAAACCATGGTTTTCAGACTCTTGGTCCACCCTTCACCCATTTACAATGCTTTAGGGGCTTTTACCCACCCCAAAACCCTTGCTCTATACTAAAAATAATCAGAAATATACAAAATGGACCAGCTTCGCAGCTTTGTAGGAGAACATGTTCCAACAGTCCCCCAACACAATCTTATGACTCGTCCCAAGTCACTACAATGGTGGGGTTTCCACCTGTGCACGTAGTGTGTTGATGGTAGTGATCAGCGGGGGTAGTACTTCTTGGCTATGAGTAGCAACACTCTGCGCAATATCCATTAGCTTTTGGGATGTCGATCCTTCAGTCGTCGCGGTGACACTTTCCAGTGTTTGATTCAATCGCTTGACTGCAACATCGGTATCCTATGATAGCTGAAGGGTTGTGTCGGCCCAAGGCTTTAGCCATTCTGCGATGCATGCTTCTTGCACTGAAGCTCCTCAATCTCATCCTGGAGCGTGTTGCTATTCGTTAAGCATGCCAAACACTGAGCAGGGACTAAAGAGGGCAATGTAGCTTCAACCTGATAGAAAGCTTCTTCCTTCTGCAGCAAGTCCTGATTGATTCTCTGGAGGACCGGATCGCGTTGGATCTGGGTTCAAAGCTACATGGAATCTTCGAGTAACCGGGCACCCTGATCAATCTTACCTATAATGGTGTTAGTGGCCTCGGTTACTAGTGCAGCACGCTGGGTTTGTACCTCTGGAGGTGTTTCAGGTTGCAGCTTAGCCTGTAAGTCGATGCTTTGCTGCTCCAGCTGTGTCTTCACGACCTGTATCTCAGTCTTGGGCGCCTTCAATGCTACAACCAACCCTTCAATTTTAGCCTGAGGGGTAGCTACGGCCGAGATCTCCTCTATAACCTCTGTGCGGAGCTGGTGGATTAATGTTTTGAGCTCCACTTGTTGTGCAACAGCATGGAGCACTTCGGCATTCTACTGCGCAATGGTCTGCTCAGCTACCCCTAGTTGTTGGTGCACCTGCTGGTCCCGATGGAAAATCTCCTGGAATAGAGTGGTTGGGAGGCCCTATAATACATCATGGGTCAGCATGTCCAGATTCAGCTACACCCCTGCATCTGTTTGGAGTTGTACTAGTGGGTTGATCACAAGGGCAGCGCTAGGTATAGCGCAGAGACGAATTTCCTTTGTGTAGAATGAAGGATGTATAGAGGACAAGGTATGTGTGGGAAACTAGGGGTGCAAATATGACTTTATTCCGTAGAGAAAAACTTAATTTTAAACTCTTTTATATTTAATTTTTTATAGATTTATTTGTGTAGAAGAGAAAATTCATAGAGTTGTGAATATGTGCGGAAAATTAAGGATGTGCGGAGGACGGGGTATGTGCAGGAGAACAACCATGAAAAGGTAATTTTAATCCAGAAAGGACTAATATTTACCCACAACAATGTTTTCTATTAATCATAGGATATACATCGAGATGATAACAAATCTAGACATGGAAAATGTATATCCGTAACATGTTTCAGACACAAAATAGTAGCAGGTGGTGATTTATAAGTAAACGAGTTAGCAAGTATTTGAAATGGATAGAACAGTGAAAAAAAAATGTTATTTGCAGTGACACAAATAACTCATTTTCTCATATATATAGGAAATATGGATGATCTATTGTGATAAGCGCCTTTTAAATGTGTGTGAATATTCAGTGTTGTGCAGGAGAACGAGTGTGCGGAGCAAGGAACAAAAACTTTAATTTGTTGTGTAACAGAAACTTTCACTTGAAATATTGCGGTCTTGTAGATAATTTTTTTGTCGGAAAATTTATTTCACACAACCATTATTGCTTCTTACATTTTTTAATTAAATACTAATAATCAAATATTCAATTAATTGTCTTTTTATTGAGTGTGAGAAACATTATTGTTATTGAACTAGTAATAATGCAATTTTGTAAGTTCTGGCATCATTGGGTAGAGAAATAGCATAATGCATGCTGAGGATGACTCATATTTACTGGTATCGGTGTTTTTTATTAATCACAAGATATACATTGAGATGATGAAAAGATATGGATGCCAGTTTTATCTTCGATACATATATTTTGTGAAATGTGTTGGATGAAAGAAAGTACCAGGTGGTGGATTATAGGGAAACAAGTCAACTCAAATTTGAAATCGTTAGTGGAGAAAGGAAATAATTTATTTTCTCATATTTATAGGATATTTTACTAATCGACTATGTATTTCGAATAATGGACTGTGTAACATTTTCTCTTTGCAGATTGCATTTCAAACCTGGGAGTATTGTGCGAGATTTTGCTAGATTACATGAATTGTTATCTTTGAAGTTGAGGTCACATAAAATCACATTCTTGGCTTCAATAGTGACTGATTGGTGTCTCTGATTATCATATGAAAAAGTATGAATTTATGAATGTAAGGTCATCAGGAGACAATTTAAAAGAAATGTAGTATGATGTTCCTTGTTTTCGAGAGCTAGTACATGTTGGAGATGACTGCATTGAGCATAAAGTATTGGATATTCTGAAGATGTCAAAGGATATATACTTCTTCAACCAAAATCCTAAAATATAATCATTCGAAGAGATGTAAAATTTAATGAAAATATATCGGCCTATGAGCCCAGTTCGGTGGCTGTGCCACCTCTGGCCTGCGAGCCTCATTCGGCATATGTGCCATCTCTCTCTATCTCTTCTATTTTTGATATCATTCCTTCTACTTCACATGATGACAGCGAGGATGAAAATCCTCCTCCACCTCTTGAAGATATTCCTTCATCTCCACAGCTTCCAATATAGGTCCTCTCTACTCGGGATGCAACAGGTTCTCTTGCAGGTGACCCTGCAGATTGACGTCGTACACGTACTCAGTTTGAAATATCCTCTTCCTTATTGGTTCAAGTTCCATAAAATCCTGATCCAGACACCTTTGAAGAATATTTAGGTCATCTAGATTGCTATGAAGCTATGAATGAGGAATATCCTTCCTTATTGGCAAATGATACTTGGGATCTTGTTCCTCTTCCAAAGGGAAGAAAACTTGTCAGATGCAAATGTGTTTACAAAACAAAGTTTGGACCAGATGGAAAAGTGGATAGACATAAATATTGTCTTATTGCTAAAGGATTTTCATAAGTTTAAGGCATTGACTATACTAAAATCGTCCCCCCTATTGCCAAAATGAATACCATCTGCCTTGTTCTTTCCCTTGTTGCCTCCTTTAAATGGGAATTCCATCAGATGGATGTTAAATCCACGGTCTTACATGGATATTTGCATGAAGAAATCTACATGGAACAACCCCCTGGCTTTATCCAAAATGACTCTAGCCTTGTTTGTCACCTTAGGAAGTCTCTCTATGGTCTCAAACAAGCTCCTTGGGCTTGGTATGCCAAAATGGATAGATTTCTCTAAGAAGGTATTACCCTTTCTCAGTCCAAGCATTGTTGGAAATACTTGGGAAGGGGGGGGGTGGTGAATCAGTATTCCTTTCAAATAGAGAATTATTTAATCTTCAATTATTATCAGTGTTTGTACAATGATATCAGCAAACAAGAGGAACACAAATGCACATATTTTTTAAGGTGGAAACCCACTCTAGGACAAAAACCACCTAATGCTTTTCTAATCATTCTTTAATATTCAACTCCAATTGAAAATGAATCTCCAACTTCCTAGAATCTAGAAAAGAATTCTTCTTCGGCTCCCACTAGATGGATGCTCCAATTCCCGAGATTCTTCAATAGTCAACTGAACAGATGCCCCAACACCCAATGAGCTACAACTCACCCTAGCACCACCCTACCACCCTATAGAAGAACAAAAGAACAATGGACTCCCGTACCAGGGAAAATGGTCCACTTTACAATGATATAGAATGATGTAGAAGAATAATATATACTAGAACATAACCCCAACTTTGACACAACCACCTAATGATGATCCTAGACCTCCCAACACTGCCTCTTCAACCCTTGGCAGATAGACACTAGTAAAATTTTTACAATAAGGTATTTACAATGACTTAGTACAATGATACCTTTACAATGATTGTATGCACTGCTGCCCACTTGAATACTTCATATGATGAACTTATTGATGCTGTTATGCACCTTGGTTTCTTCTCTTGTCATGCTACCTTCTGCTACACCTTGCTTTGCTTTTCTACCATAGAAAATCTAGTCCTTTGCAACCCTTGACAACACATGATCTAGCTTTTTCTTGCCTTCTAGGAGCTCGATATTGAATCTGGTATAACTAAATTATTTTGTATCCTCAATATCTGATTTTCAGTCCTGTAGTATTCCTCTAAGTCTCTTTTCCAATGCCACAGGTCTGACCCAATTTGGATTCTTCAAGAGAGATTTATACCCAATCTCTCACAATGCCCTAATTATGGATTGTTTCAGTAGAGCGCACTTGTATGGCATTCCATGTGTCATTTTTTCTTCATTTGGCTTTGAAATTGATAGAGAGAAAACAAAATTCTATGCACTATCTGTCACTTTTTACAAAATTCAAATCCGATACTCAGAGAGAGAGTTATGACTATTTTCCCAAGGTTACTTCTTTGAGATGCATTTCAAGAGCCTGCGAAAACCCTGACTTCCACAGATCATATCTCCAAAAATATTGTTCACCTTGATCTGAAATTTTTACAGAATCTTCCTCAATATTTCAGCTTCGCCTCATAAAAATTTCAGATTCTGAACCTTCGTAGAAAAACGGTTAGAGCGAAATTCCACGATGACCTGTTTCAGATGGCGAAATCCCTTGCATAAGGAGGAAATGAGGATCACAATTTATATAAATGCTTAGGTTGAGAGCGCCTTCAACAAGTGAAAGTGGGAGGGATTTTAGGAGCTTAAAAGATATTAATTATGACTTTTCAATGACCCATGCCCCAACCCCATGGGGTTTTAGCCCAGTAACTGGGGGACAAACTTCAAACATGAATATCTCTCAAATCGTGAAGAATTACATGGCGTGCCATATATCAATGGAAACATCTAGACAAGTAGAAACCATAAAAAGCATTATTGACCCAAATTATATTAATTTGGTTGGTAAAAATTCCCATGCAATATTGGGTTATCCCTTGGTGCTGCTTGGGTTGACACCAATGACAACCGTTGATCAACAATCTCCCCCTTTGGAATTGATGGCAACACAAGTACTCCCCCTGCGATCATGACACCTTTTCCTACAACATTCTCTCCCCCTTTGACATCAATGGAAAAGGGTAATTCCCTTTGAAAGACAACCATCCTATGGACCTGTACACACTTCCACTCCCCCTGACACACAACCATCCTACAGACCCGTAATCTACTTCCACTCCCCCTTTATATTCTGAAAAAGGAAGATCTAATGATAACTTGGGAGAATCCCAAGCTTCTGGCAAAGATATTCCAATTCCGACGAATATTTAATATGTGATTCTTTTGGTTCTACTTGGAATCTTGCTACTTGTCCAACTGCTTTTTGGGAAAAATACTGAGAGGGGGGGGTGAATCAGTATTTAGGGCATACTCAAATATTTTTACTTTTCTTTACTTCAAAACCCATATGCTACTTTGCTGAAGCCAACTAGCGTATACACGCGGATCTCCTTCATTAAACTCGCGTATACACAGAGATATTATTATGCAATTAAATATTTACTTAGATCTATGCAACATTCATTCTTCTGATGTTTAGTTAACAGTAAACATGTGCAGTAACAACATAATAAATCATCACACATAAGCATCACACATGAACACCTGGATTTTAGGTGGAAACCCAAGTCGGGAGAAAACCACCGTTGTCGTTGTCTCAACCTTCAATATTTTATTATAGAGAAAACATCTTACAACAATGTGCTGGCGCAGACTCCTACCAGCACGCAGGCACCCACCTGCGCTCGTTTACCAGCCTCTCCTGGAAGGGAGCACCGACCCCTTGCTCTCGTTTACCAGCCTCACCTGGAAGGGAGATACAACCCCCTGACTGAAGGCTACAACCCTCAGCACCTCTATGGACCACGTTTCATCAATTTTCACACTAGATCCAACAACTTCAATAGAGCACAACTTGCAGGCCACGTTTCATCATATTTTCAGACTGGACCCACTCCACACATTTAAGCTCAAACTTAACAATTCAGACAACCCAGATCAGAAGAATTTATCATCAACAGATAGCAGTAACATAGCAGAACAAATCAGACATTTTATACTTCAGACTTCAGCAAACCCTAGTTTTTCATACGCGCTTTCCTTTCATTAATATCGCGTATATACGCGCTTCCATTCACATAAACCCGCGTATACATCTGCACAAACTTGAGAACTAACTTCACAACACATACACGCTTTCTCTTTATCAAATCCGCATATATACGCACTTCCGCTGTTCCAAACCAGCGTATAGATCTTCAGACATTATAAAGCATCATTCTTCTTCAGATTAGATATTCAATTCAGATTTAACCCTTCACGTTAGACAGATGTTCGCCTCATTTCAGATCTAGACATTTCATAAACAGATCTAGAAGATACAAATACATTTCAGATCTAGATAGCCTTCTTCATCATTTCTTCATAGTTGCATCATAGATTCAGATCTATCATTAAACTGTTACTCATTCCATACAGATATACTTCAGAGAGAAGTATTCATTCAAACCCAGACATCTTGCACACTTTGCACAATGATCTTCTTCTCCTTATATAGATTAGCCTTTTTCAATACCATGAGTCAAAACCACTCAACCTCCGATGGTATTCCTGGACGGGATCAATTAGATAATCCAGCGCTCAATACAATGGGCCAATACCATGGTAATGCCCCTTGGTATCATAATTTTAGAGCGCAAAAGGGAATACGCGACTTGGAGCATTCGCTTCCGCGTGTATACGCAACTTCGCCTCATAAAAACTGCATATATGCTAACCCTGAATGTATACACGGGTTCCCTTCACAAAATTAGCGTATACATTGTATGTATACGCGGGTTGCCTTCACAAAAGTAGCGTATACATTGTGACATATTATATTTATCATTTTTCTGGTACTTACTGGAATTATTTTCTCTGTCACATCTGAACTGATCTGTAGATACATCATTCTTACATCTTTGACACATAGGTTGCTTATCATAGGCAAATCATCAAGTAGGCTTCCATCAAGAACATCTTCATCAAGTAGATTGCCATCAAGGACAACACATTGCATCATATAGCCAACAATCTCATTTCTCATTTGACACATAGGTTGCCATCAAGGACAACACTCTGCATCATATTGCCAACAATCTCCCCCTTTCGACTTGATGGCAACCACGATGGTGTTTGATCACCACAGGAGATAGATACATTAAGCATCATGATATTCTTCCCTTATTCAAACACCATGTCACTCTCCCCCTTTGAAATCAAGGGCAAAGGGCGGATCAAAACCAAGACAAGGTTTTGCTTCCCATGCAGATCTGATGTGTATTGAAGTTACCATGCTCCCCCTGAGTTCACGCTATATTTTCAATGAAGTACATGACTCTATGACCTTCCTATCACCAAGGACTCATACTTACATCAAAGATCCAACCAAGTGGATTTACATATGAGACTCAAATACCCAACCAAGTGGGTTTACACATTTCAATACAACTACCCAACCAAGTGGGTTTACAAATTTGACTCAGCTACCCAACCAAGTGGGTTTACAAATTTGACTCAGCTACCCAACCAAGTGGGTTTACAAATTTTAACAAGTCCTTACATGACTGCATATTACAATTTTACATCAAGGGTCTCAACAAGACCTTTTCATCGAATTACAAGTATGACTTTTTATGACCAAAACCAGAAAGACCTTAAGAAAGAGAACATATTTCAGACCCATCATAATGCCAACAATGCATTATACTCAGCAAGGCTAATGCTCCCCCTGAATCTGTGCATCCAAGCATCCTTTCCATATGACTAAGGCTCCCCCTTAGTTTGTGCATCCTGAACACTTTCAACCAAACATCAAGGCATCTTTAAAACATCAGAGATTGAAACAGTATTATAAGAACTGGAACACCACCAGAGATACCAGAGATACCAAACAGTACTGCAGTTGTGCTAAAGAAAGCTGACCCTAAACAGAAATTTGTCAGCAATCAGACATACACGGTTTTATGTGGATGAACTCGCGTATATACGCGACTATGTTTCAGGAAATCCATGTATCCAATACCATCTTCTATATTTTAACCAGATCTGATCCTCTATGAGGCAAAGACAGTGTTCAGCTTCTTTCTGAGATATTTGAATGCTTCCCTGGAATACAGATAGATAGAACAATGTAGTTGTGTCTTCAAGCGTCATCCAATGGTTGTAGCATAAAAACATTAGTAACCAAGCCTTCAGATTCTTTGCAGCATCAATACATTCTTTCCAAGAGAAATTATCATACCAGAACATCATCTTCACATAAGTGTCAAGCAATCATCCATGTGGTCCAACATCACCATGATCTTTAAGATTTAACATGAAGTAACATATTTAGGGAAAATATCTCAACCATAGTAACAAACTCTGCATGATCTATTCCTATCTCTGAATCATAATACTTCCAATCTCATCCAATAGATAAACTTTAGCAAACAGTAAACAGGGCTCATTCAAAGTCTCATCATAATAAACCATGTATCAAGCCATCATCATTTGAGCATGAGTATCACAATAACCAAAGAATAAGCAATCATAGTGCCAACAATGCAATCATTAGTATTCAACCTGCTGCTCCCCCTGAACCAGTGCTCTTCCTTAACTTGTGCAACCTGAACACCTTCATCAACAAGTCATCAACAAAAATCTCTGTATGATCTGTCCTTATCTCTGAATTATAAGACTTTCATCTCAGCAACGAATGTTCTTCATCAAAAAGCAAACAGGACTCATCCATAATCTTCAACATAAGAAACCATGTATCATTTCATTAGCATGAGTATAACCAGAATAATGCTTAACAGTACAATCATTAGTAGTCAGACTGATGCTCCCCCTAAACCTATGCTCCTGTTCCTCAGTTGTCATCCCAATTCTCTTATCATTAATGCATACACTACTGTGTCTGCTGGAACTTGCGTGTATACATGACTTTTGTTCATCTAACCCGCGTATGGAAAGTGAAGCATAGAAATTTTCACATTCCTTCATCTCCCCTGAACTTGACCTTCTTGTACATGTCTTCTTCATATCAGATGCTCTGTCAGAAATACATATAACCAGAATAATTAACTCAACCATGAGAATCATCATACATTGCTCCCCCTGTGATGATACATCCCCATAATGTATCTTCACCTTACTTCTGTAGTCATTCAGAGAAGTAAGCTTCAGAAGCGGATGACTGCAGTAGGGTCAATATTCCCTACGTTTCTGATCGATCCTCCATCTTTTTCCAGATTTGTTTGAACTTTCTAATCGTGTGCTGGGAATTGTCCACTTTCTCAGATCTGTTCATTCTGCATTCTTTTTCTACATGTCCATACTTGTTACAAGCATAACATCTCATGTGGCTAGAGAAGTAAGCATAAGGATCATAGTGTGTTTCTCTGTTCTTCCTCCTATTGCAATCAGCTGCTTTGTGACCATACTTATTGCATGAAAAACAATATCCCTTGAAGCTACCAGAGTACCTTTCTGAATAGAATCTGTTAGATAGTGACTGAAATGATCTGCTTCTGCAAATTTCTGCAACATGCCCATAATTATGACATTTAAAGCATTCCACATTATTGAAAGATTTCCTTTGAGAATTCATGATTTTTGGTTGACTTTTTGTTTCTTTCAACACTTCAGATTTTGTATTGACTTCCTTTGAATCATTAGCATTTCCTTGTGAACTAGATTCTCCTTTGGCAGTTTCATGAAAACCAAGACCAAGTTTAATAGAGGGAGACCTTTGATTACTCAGAATATTGTCAAGAATCTTAGTACTATCTTGAAACCTCAAAAGTTTAACCTTTTCTTCTAATTTACCTTTGAGAATGTTTACCTCCACCTCCAAGACTTGGCATTGCTTTTTCATGCTTTCTTCTTTCCTTCTTCCGTCTTCTACTTGATCATTCAGATTTAGAATTTCTTCTTTCAACCCATTTCCTTGTTCTTCAAAAGTTTGTAAGAGTTCTTCATTCTTCTTCTTCGATGCTTCGAGATTTACTTTCAGAGATATGTTTTCTGCTTCAAGTCCTGCATTCTTCTTATTTGATTTATCCAGGTCTTCTTTGAGGGAAATGATTTTTGCTTCAAGACCTTCCTTTTCAAATGATTGTAGAGGTTCCTCATTCTTCTTACTTGATGCTTCAAGATCTGCTTGTAGAGAGATGATCCCAGCTTCAAGACCTTCATTCTTCCTTTTTGATATTTCGAGATCTGCATTTAGATCGTTAATTTCTGCTTCTAGTATTTTCATTCGATTTGATGCATAAGCATGAAACCTTTGATACTTGTCTATAGATTCACTCTCCTTAGATGATTTTAGCTGATCTTCATCTTTAATCTTGACAGCTTCTTCTAGATCCATACTGTTACTTTCACTATCTTTACCTTTGCATATACAGGTAAGTGAAATACAAGAACAGTGATCAATACCTATTTCATCTTCTTCAATTTCTGCTATACATGATTTCTGAGGTATCTCCTTTCCTTTAGTAACCTTCTTCTTTTTCTTCTTTGCCATGAGCACTTGTAGAGCTTGGTCAAAATATTCTTCATCTTCACTGGACACTTCATCATCATCTTCATTTGTATAATAACTCTTCCTCTTTTCAAATTGTTCCCCTTTACCATGTTTTTCTCTATAAGGACATTTAGCAGCATAGTGACCAACTCTTCCACAATCAAAACATTTGAAGGGAAGCTTACCTTTGAATCTTCCAGTACCTAGTTGGAGTTTTCTCACAAAATTCGCTTCTTCTTCTTCGGATATATAGCTGGATTCCTTGACAACTTCCTTTTCTTTTCCTTTTGCAGACGCCTTAAAAGCAACTTCTTTGATTTGAGAAGGACCTCCTTGTCTCATTTCAAAAGCAGTCAGGATACCATGTAATTGAACAATAGTAAGAGTTTGCAGATCTTGCCTTTCTTCAATAGCTGATACTTTTGACTCAAATTTTGAAGTCAAAGATCTTAAGACTTTTTCCACCCGAGTAGTATCGGTTATGGTTTCACCCAAACTTCTCATACGATTTACAATATCATCTAGACGTAAAAAGAAACTGGCAATACTCTCATCACTATGCATCCTTAAATTTTCATATTCAATTTTGAGAGTTTGGAGTTTTGCACTTTTTACCTTTGTATCTCCTTCATAGCTTAGAATGATTTTGTCCCATATTTCTTTTGCTGAATTTAGCTGCATCACTTTAGCAAATTCTGGTTCAGACATGCTTCCTAACAAAACATTGACTTCTTTGGCATTGATTTCATATTTCTTCCTTTCTGCTGCATCAGTAGGAATACTTGCCGGATACTGATAACCTTCTTCCATGATTGCCCATACTTCTGCACCAAGACTTTGCAGATATGCTTTTGTTCATATCTTCCAGAATAACAGATTATTTCCATTGAATAGAGGTGGCCTTATAGACATTACTCCTTCATGACTTCCCATTGTGACGGATCTCCTTCAAGCGATCAAGCTTCTGCAGAAGGACCCGCTCTGATACCAATTGTTGGGAAAAATACTGAGAGGGGGGGGTGAATCAGTATTTAGGACTTACTCAAAATTTTTTACTTTTTCTTACTTCAAAACCCATATGCTAATTTGATGAAGCCAACTAGCGTATACACGCGGATATCCTTCATGAAACTCGTGTATACACAGAGATATTATTATGCAATTAAATCTTTACTTAGATCTATGCAACATTCATTCTTCTGATGTTTAGTTAACAATAAACATGTGCAGTAATAACAGAATAAACCATCACACATAAGCATCACACATGAACACCAGGATTTTAGGTGGAAACCCAAGTCGGGAGAAAACCACCGATGTCGTTGCTCAGCCTTCAATATTTTATTATAAAGAAAACATCTTACAACATATGTGTTGGCGCGGCCTCCTACCAGCACGCAGGCACCCACCTGCGCTCATTTACCAGCCTCTCCTGGAAGGGAGCTATGACCCCCTGCTATCGTTTACCAGCCTCTCCTGGAAGGGATCTACAACCCCCTGACTGAAGGCTACAACCCTCAGCACCTCTATGGACCACGTTTCATCAATTTTCACACTTGATCCAACAACTTCAATAGAGCACAACTTGCAGGTCACGTTTCATCATATTTTCAGACTGGACCCACTCCACACATTTAAGCTCAAACATAACAATTCAGACAACCCAGATCAGAAGAATTTATCATCATCAGATAGCAATAACACAGCAGAACAGATCAGACATTTTATACTTCAGACTTCAGCAAACCCTAGCTTTTCATACGCGATTTCCTTTCACTAATATCGTGTATATACGCGCTTCCATTCACATAAACCCGCATATAAATCTGCACAAACTTCAGACCTAACTTCACAACACATACGCGCTTTCTCTTTATCAAATCCGCGTATATACGCGCTTCCGCTGTTCCAAACCAACGTATAGATCTTCAGACATTATAGAGCAGCATTCTTCTTCAGATCAAATATTCAATTCAGATTTAACCCTTCACATTAGACAGATGTTCGCCTCATTTCAAATCTAGACATTTCATAAACAGGTCTAGAAGATACATTTCAGATCTAGATAGCCTTCTTCATCATTTCTTCATAGTTGCATCACAGATTCAGATCTATCATTAAACTGTTACTCATTCCATATAGATATACTTCAGAGAGAAGTATTCATTCAAACCCAGACATCTTGCCCACTTTGCACAATGATCTTCTTCTCCTTATATAGATTAGCCTTTTTCAATACCATGAGTCAAAACCACTCAACCTCTGATGGTATTCCTGGACGGGATCAATTAGATAATCTAGCGCTCAATACAATGGGCCAATACCATGGTAATGCCCCTTGGTATCATAATTTTAGAGCGCAAAAGGGCATACGCGACTTGGAGCGTTCGTTTCCGCGTGTATACGCAACTTAGCCTCATAAAAACTGCGTATATGCTAACCCTGAATGTATACGCGGGTTCCCTTCACAAAAGTAGCGTATACATTGTATGTATACGCGGGTTGCCTTCACAAAAGTAGCGTATACATTGTGACATATTATATTTATCATTTTTCTGGTACTTACTGGAATTATTTTCTCTGTCACATCTGAACTGATCTGTAGATACATCATTCTTACATCTTTGACACATAGGTTGCTTATCATAGGCAACTCATCAAGTAGGCTTCCATCAAGACCATCTTCATCAAGTAGGTTGCCATCAAGGACAACACATTGCATCATATAGCCAAAAATCTCATTTCTCATTTGACACATAGGTTGCCATCAACTTTATCAAGTGGGTTGCCATCAAGGACAACACTCTGCATCATATTTCCAACACTGCTTGCATAACATCTGGTCAGAAGTTTGTTACATATATAAGACTACTAATCATAGTTTTGTACAACCTTTGATCCACATCCTTAGATACGTCGTCTATGCTCAATTTGCAACCTGTTACCATTGGAGTAAGAATGGGTTTGAAATCTTCCATTTTAAATTTCTTGAGCATTTTCTTGATGTACTTGGCTTGACATATAAATATTCCTTTCTCTTGCTGAGATATTTGAAGTTGTAAGAAGTATGTCAGCTCACCAAGTAAAGACATCTCGAAATCAATTTTCACCTTTGTAGCAAACTTCTTACTTAGTCGATCATCATTTCTACCAATTATTGTATCATCCTCTTTAGCTATTATACATGCTTTAGTTGCTTCATCTCGAACATATATGTCATTTGGAGCTTGACTTGATGTAGCCACAATTTCACCATACACGCCTTTCCTGATTTCACATTTTGTGGAGTTGAATAGTATTGTGTGTCCTTGATCACACATTTGTCCAACACTGAGCAGATTGTGATTCACGTTTTCAACCAATAGAACATTCTTGGCTAGAGCATCTTTGCTTCCAAGAGTGATAGTACCTGATCCTATAACATTTGAAGATCCATCATTTCCAAAGGACACAGTTCCATCCTTCTTCTCTTTCAGAGATACAAATTTATTTCTATCTCCAGTCATATGCATTGAGCAACCGCTATCAACATACCACACATATTTCCTCTTTTGAGCCTTGAAAGCGAGAGCACAATTATCATTCTTCTTCTTCTTCCATGTTCATTTTTACTTTGGCTTCGAAGATTCTTCTGGAGGATTTTCAAGCCTGTAGTCTTTCGCTATGTGTCCAAAGTTTCGAAATTTGTAACATTCAATATGATTTCTTAAATTTTTGAATCTATTGATGTTTTGCTGAGCCCCGGAAGGTTCATATTTAATAGATATCCTGGAATTGTATTCGTTCCTAGGGTACGTGCGAAATTCTACAGCTTTATGACCAAATTTTCCACATGAATAATAGTAGCCATAAAAAATATGTTGGTACCTGGATGGAAATTTTCGTCGAGGAATTTTCTTCCAAGACTGTTCTTGTGAATCTTGTCTAGTGAATTCTACATGCATGTCAGATCTCATAGGTTCATTGTATTTTGTTGTAGAAGGTCCTGCTTCTTCTTCTTTGTAACCAATGTCAGTTCTGTCGTTGTAATATCATTGATTGTTGATGATTTCTTCCAATGCCCTTGAGCTATTGGCATAGTTTTGGATAGTTTTTCCTTTCTTCACTTCCTCACGCAGTGAGACTACTTCGGCTTCTAATTCTTCCCTGTCTTGGCTTCTTTCTTCCAACTTCTTTTGAAGTGACTCTTCAATGCATTTGTGTTCTTCAACTTCAATTTTGAGACATTGAACTTGTTCTTCAAGAGTATTGGAACGGATCTTCTCTGCCTTGAGTTCTTTTATAAGCTTGATTACCTCCTCATAAAATTCTTCTATGGTCCATCCTTCTTCTTCGTTGTTTGATACCTCTTGTTTATTGTGCTTGGCCATAAACAATACTCTCTCATTGGCTACTTCTTTGCTATCACTTTCTTCATCGAACGATGAGCTATCTTCTTTAGAGAGAATTTTCCTTTTGGATCCTTGCTTGTTGAATTTCTTAAAGCCTTTCTTTCCTTTGGAGTTTCCATCACTTCTGTTTGGACATTTTGCTGCAAAATGCCCAACCTCATTACAACTGAAACATATCAATGGAAGTTTACCTTTGAATTTTCCCTTACCAATTTTTATTTTTCTCATGAAGTAAGCATATTCTTCATCTGAAAGACCTTCTTCATCATCTCCCTTTTCTTCACACTTGCAGGTCCATGTCTTTTCAATTGAAGGTTGTTTATCCTTATTGGTTTTCTTAGATGCAACCAACGTAGTTTCTAGATGCGAAGTACCCTCTTCTTCATCAAGTCTCATTTCATATGCTATGAGAACTCCATGTAATTCCTCTTTGTTGAGTTTGTCCAGATTTGCACTGTATTCTAAGACCGATACCTTTGGGTTGAATCTCCCTGGTAACATTCTAATAATCTTCCGTATAATAGTATTCTCGTCAACTGGCTCTCCCAATCCTTTCAGAGTATTGGTTATTTCATCAACATATTGGAAGTATGTAGCAATATTGCAATATTCTTTCATTCTGAGTTTCTCAAATTTTTCTCTATAGATTTGAAGCTTTGCTTCTTTGACATTTGACTTACATACATATATATTCTCAAGCTTGTCCCATACATTTTTGGCAGTTTTACAACCCAACACCTTATGATAAGAAAATTCAATAAGTCCACTGATAATAATATTCTTTGCTTTTGCATCATTTTCGAAATTCTTCTTACCTTGTTCATTCGTGGTTGATGTAAATCCATTTTGAAGAGTGTCCCATACTTCGTAACCTTGCGCCAAGAGATAGACCTCCATTCTTCCTCTCCAGAGTGCATAATTATTTTCATTGAATAGATGTACACCATTCTTGGTATGCTCCATGACCTCCTTCCAACTGTTAAACTGCTATTGAAGGAACCAAGCTCTGATACCAATTGTTGGAAATACTGAGAGGCAGGGGGGGGGGCGGGTGAATCAGTATTCCTTTCAATTAGAGAATTAGTTAATCTTCAATTATTATCAGTGTTTGTAAAATGATAGCAGAAAACAAGAGGAACACAAACGCACACAGTTTTTAAGGTGGAAACCCACTTTGGGACAAAAACCACCTAATGCATTTCTAATAATTCTTTAATATTCAACTCCAATTGAAAATGAAGCTCCAAGTTCCTAGAATCTAGAAAATAATTCTTCTCCAGCTCCCACTGGATTGACGCTCCAACACCCAAGATTCTTCAGTAGTCAACTGAACGGATGCCCCAACACCCAATGAGCTACAACTCACCCTAGCACCACCTTGCCACCCTATAGAAGAATAAAAGAAGAATGGACTCTTGTACCAGGGAAAATGGTCCACTTTAAAATGATATAGAATGATGTAGAAGAAGAAGATATACTAGACCATAACCCCAACTTTGACACAACCACCTAATGATGATCCTAGACCTCCCAACACTTCCTCTTCAACCCTTCGCAGATAGACAGTAGTACAATTTTTACAATAATGTATTTACAATGACTTAGTACAATGATACCTTTACAATGATTGTATGCAGTGCTGCCCACTTGAAGACTTCATATGATGAACTTCTTGCTGCTATTATGCACCCTGGTTGCTGCTCTTGTCATACTACCTTCTTTTGCACCTTGCTTTTCTTTGCTGCCATAGACATTCTGGTCCTTTGCAACCTTTGACAACACATGATCTAGCTTTTTCTTGCCTTCTAGGAGCTCGATATTGAATCTGGTGTAACTCTGTTATTTCAGATCCTCAATATCTTATTTTTGGTCCTATAGTATTCCTCTGAGTCTTCTTTCCAATGCCATAAGTCTGACCCAATTTTGATTCTTGAAGGGAGAGTTATACCCAATCTCTCACAATGCCGTAATTATGGACTGTTTCAGCAGAGCGAACTTGTATGGAATGCCACGTGTCACTGTTTCTTCAGTCAGCTCTGAAATTGATAGGGAAAAAACTAAAGTCTATGCAATATTTGTAAATTTTTACGGAATTCCAATCCGATACTCAAAGAGAGAGTTATGACGATGTTACAAAGGTCACTTCTTTGAGATGAATTTCAGGAGCCTACAAAAACCCTGACTTCCAAAAATCATATTTCCAAAAATATTGTGGACCTTGATCTAAAATTTTTAAAAAAGCTTACTCATAGTTTTAGCTTTGCCTCATAAAAATTTCAGCTTCTAAGCCTTCGTAGAAAAAAAGTTAGAGCGAAAATTCCATGATGACCTGTTTCAGATGGCGAAATCCCTTGCATAAGGAGGAAATGAGGATCACAATATATATAAATGCTTAGGTTGATAGGTGCTTCAACAAATGAACGTGGGAGGGATTTTAGGAGCTTAAAAAATATTAATTATGACTTTTCAATGACCCATGCCCCAACCCCATGGGGTTTTAGCCCAGTAACTGGGGGTACAAACTTTAAACATGAATATCTCTCAAACCGTGAAGAATTACATAGCGTGCCATATATCAATAGAAACATATCGACAACTAGAAAACATAAAAATAATTACTGACCTAGAGTATATTAATTTGGTAAGTCAAAATTCCCATGCAATATTGGGTTAGCCCCTAGTGCTGCTTGGGTTGACATCAATGACAAGCACTGATCAAAAAGTATGGTTGTTATCTTCTATGCCACTTTCACATGGAAGATTGTAAGCCAACCCCTTCTCCCTTTCAGTCTGGAGTGAAGCTTTTAGTCACTTATACTACCCCTGAAGTTGATGCTACCTTATACTGTCAACCTTTTGGTAAACTTATTTATCTAACCCATACCCGTTTTGACCTTTCCTTTGTCGTTGGTCTTGTTGCTCAGTTTATGCACCAATAAGCTCATGAAAGTCACTGGAAAGAAGCTAAAAGAATACTTCGATATATTCGAGGTACAGTTCAATTCCATATTCATTACAGTGCAGGAGCATCTCCATTGTTGATTGGTTTCACTGATTCTAATTAGGTTGGTGACCCTGAGGATCGAAAGTCTATTGTAAGATATGTATTCAATCTTGGTTCAGGACCTATTACATGGTCTTTGTTGGCTCGAAGGGTCCTGACCCACATTCGGAGGTTCAAGGCTTGCCAACAAACCCCTATAATATTGGCCCTTTCGACAGTGACCTGCTTATGTAGGAAAAAGTCTCACCCAAAGTATTATGGATGGGTGCTGGAACCAGGTTTCCGCACCATGGGAGAGGGTAGGTAAGTCAAGCAAAGTTGTGTTAACCCTGATCGTGACCCAATCTATTGTTACTAAGCCGATATTCCCTTCGCATCCACATGCACCACTGCAATATTACTCACAAAAATCAATAGATCAAGAATTCATATAATAATACATAGCTAATTCAGATATTATTGTATGAGGCAAGTAGAACAAACCCAGATCGCAGCATAAATAAGTACACAAGTAGGTTCATAACTTAAACTGATAAAACAGCAGCATATACTAAGTAATCAGGACGTTACAGATTTAGATCATAGGAATTCCAGGAGATTCAGATAGGCAACTGTTCTTCCATATTCATTAATCTTCCAAATCTACATACAAAACCCTAAAAAAACAACCTGTGTACACAGCAGCAGGGTCCACACATAGCAGGAAAGAGGCCCTCCGCGCACACAGCAGCATCAGCCCTTACCCAAAAACCCTGACCAGATCTATCGATTGCACTTAGCAGAAATCTCTTATCATTATTAGCTTTCCCTACAACTCAAAAAGGTTTAACTACTTATAATATTCTAGCCTATGCATCCAATGGACCACAAACCATGGTTTTCAGACTCTTGGTCCACCCTTGACCCATTTACAATGCTTTAGGGGCTTTTACCCACCCCAAAACCCTTGCTCTATACTAAAAATAATCAGAAATATACAAAATGGACCAGCTTCGTAGCTTGGTAGGAGACCTTGTTCCAACAGTCCCCCAACACAATCTTATGACTCGTCCTGAGTCACTACAATGGTGGGGTTTCCACCTGTGCACATAGTGTGTTGATGGCAGCGATCAGCGGGGGTAGTACTTCTGGGCTATGAGTAGCAACACTCTGCGCAATATCCATTAGCTTTTGGGATGTCGATCCTTCAGTCGTCGTGGTGACACTTTCCAGTGTCTGATTCAATCGCTTGACTGCAACATCGGTATCCTATGATAGCTGAAGGGTTGTGTCGGCCCAAGGCTTTAGCCATTCTGCGATGCATGCTTCTTTCACCGAAGCTCCTCAATCTCATCTTGGAGCGTGTTGCTATTCGTTAAGCATGCCAGACACTGAGCAGGGACTAAAGAGGGAAATGTAGCTTCAACCTGATTGAAATATTCTTCCTTCTGCCGCAAGTCCTGATTAATTCTCTAGATGACCGGATCGCACTAGATCTGGGTCCAAAGCTACATGGAATCTTTGAGTAACCAGTCACCCTAATAAATCTGACCTATAATGGTATTAGTGGCCTCGGTTACTAGTGCGGCACGCTGGGTTTGTACCTCTGGAGGTGTTTCGGGCTTCAGCTTAGCCTGTAAGTCGATGCTTTGCTGCTCCAGCTGTGTCTTCACAACCTGTATCTCAGTCTTGGGTGCCTTCAATGCTACAACCAACCCTTCAATTTTAGCCTTGGGGGTAGCTACAGCCGATATCTCCTCTGTAACCTCCGTGCGGAGCTGGTAGATTAATGTTTTGAGCTCCACTTGTTGTGCAATAGCATGGAGCACTTCGGTGTTCTACTGCGCAATGGTCTGCTCAGCTACCCCTAGTTGTTGGTGCACCTGCTGGTCCCGATGGCGAATCTCCTGGAATACAGTGGTTTGGAGGCCTTGTAATACATCATGGGTCAGCGTGTCCAGATTCAGCTACACCCCTGCATCTGTCTAGAGTTGTACTGGTGGGTTGATCACAAGGGCAGCGCTAGGTATAACGCAGAGATGCATTTCCTTGGTGGGGAGAACTGTATGGCTGGGTACTATTGAGCATTGGAAAAGGTATGCATTTTCCATGTATTTCTTTATCTTTTTCCTTTAATCATGACTCCTTTATGTTCTAGAATGATAATATATTGAAGAATTACAATAGAATTGAGGAGATTAGTGCTTATTGCGAAATTAACTAAAGATTGTCTTTTCTTCTATATAGGAACTAAATGAAGTGGGAAGCCACCATTCGGAAGGAAAAGATAAGGCAGGTGTAACTGTTGTGCCTTCAACAAAAGGCCATAGCCAGACAAGAAGATCAAGATCGGAGCGCATATTCAAAGCAAAGAAAGGAACAACGTGACACCAGTGCAAGAAGACAAAACGATAGCCGAAGAAGGAAGATAGAGTGAATCCCTCAGGATCTCTCGATCCTGAGGGATCGCTACTCAAAGTTATCTGTACTTCTTGTTTCCTCCGCTGGCTGTTATAAAAGAACAATGCTTGTAGAAATCACATCAATTAGAAATCTTATGATTATTCAGATTTCCTTTTGTAATTTCAGAATTGTTCATCGACTCTCGTTAATTAAAACGGAGTACGATTTCTTGTAAACTCTGCTACATATGATTAATACATAAATTTGGTTGTCGTTCCATTATTTTATACTGGAGTAGTTCGGCGGTGCTTCACTAGCGGCTAAGGGCCTGGCCCTGGTGGATCCACCTACTATTTGTACCTTTAATTTCCAATTACAGTCGTGTGATGGTTTGCATTAGTTTTCATTTCCTTTAAACTGCATTGCTTCACAGTTACCTTAGTTTATAGCTTACTGTTTAATGATTTATGAAATTGGTGTGTTGCATCAGTGAATCGCGTTGCCATTCCTTTCCACATAACAAGAGTATTTATTATTTTATAATTTGTATTGTTATGCTTTGCAGATACAGAGCTTCGCTATTTAGGATTGATGTTCATTTCCATTAATAGTTTGTTGTTCATTTCCATTAATGGTTTGTTGTTTATTTTCATTAAATAGTTTGTTGTTCATTCCATTCATAGATTGTTGTTCATTGCCATTAGAAAGAGTTTGCTGTTTATTTCCAGTAAATAGATTTGTTGTTCATTCCTGTTAATTAGCTTTATTGTTTATTCCTTTTTGCAAGAGTTTGATTTTTCTTTGGAGTGTTACTACAGAAAGCTTGTTTAGTCTATTTTTATTAGCAGCGTTAGTGATTTAACATAGTTACCATTTCCATTTAATTACTTTAGTGTGGAGTGTAAGATCATCAACTGTAAAGGACATTGGTTATTACTGCCTACGTTCTCAGATTGATTACCTTGTTCATATTTGATTTCATTTAAATCAGTTGATAGAGGAAAGAGTTATTACTACTGCATCCTTGACTGATGATTGTTGAATGAGTGGTTGAACTTTATAACATTGAGTTTCATATTGTTGTAATTAGATTTCATTTTCAAGCATCCGTTTACTCTTGTATTTAAGACACTGTACTGCACATTGAAAAGCATTACTCTTAGATTAAATTGCCGCCTCAGACTGAGTACACTCTTGAGATAAAAAGTCGTACCTGGATTGATAATTAATGTAGGATAAATAGGATTTAAAAAGACACCTTTTATACCTCAACATTTTGGCACCATTGCCGAGGAGAGTGTAGCTATTTAGAAAAGAGTGGTGTATATTTGATTTTCTCTGCTAAGAACGAACTAGGTATTAAAAACAGAAGGTAATAACCTACGTACCGAGCGAGGAACATGCTCATTCATCTCCCCTCTTCATAGCAGAATTGAGAGAAAATTTAATGTAGGAATGAATGCTTGCATTTTTTTGAATGACTAGAAAATTTAAACAAAACGAAATTCCTCCCAGACCTGAAAAACCTAAGGGACCAGTGACCCTTGGGCGAACAACCTTTATTGACAATATCATTCAGAAAGCCAAATATCAACCATCAGGAGGCCCTAGAAAAATTTCTTCTAGACAACCTACTAGTTCCCTTCAAGTCACAAAATCACCATCTGTAGCTTTTGCTGAGGTGCATAGTCAAACAGAAGAGCAAGATTCTCAAGAAATTGAGAATTAGTGCCCAATTTCTTTACAAGAAGGGAACTCTAGTAATCTCTGTGAAGGGGAAGGAGAAATAGGGGAAATAGAAAAACCAGGATCTCCTCTTGAAGTAGTCCAAACACAGAGAAGCCTAGATAAGGGAAGTGATGTCAAAATCATCCAAAACAAAGCTGAAGAACTTGAAGAACCAAAATCGCCTCGGATAATAATTCAGCAAGGGACACTCATTATCCCAGACCAAGGAAGTGTTATTAAGGTCATCCCTATTTCTTCTAGTCAGCCTAGGAATAATTCCCTAGAAATCCGAGAAGGATATTGGCACATATTCAATCAAATGGCCCATAACTAGCAACCACCCCAAACTTCCACACTGCAATATCCCATTGTGGACACTGCGGTTAATGCACCGATGAAGGCCATTCCTCTCAAGCATATTCCTACATTCCATGGCTTAACATAGGAAGATCCATATGCATTTCTATTTGAATTCGATGTATTATGCAGAGGGTATGACTATACCACCGATCCCCAAAAGTTAAAATTATTTCCCTCCACATTAAAAGGAGCAGCTCTACGATGGTTTATGGGGTTAGGTGGAGGTGTTATAAATGACTGGGATCATATGAAAGATACTTTTCTAAGGAAATATCAGGAGTATTGTAGGTCCATGGAATTAAAGGATGAAATATTTCAGATGACAGCAAAACCTAAGGAAACATTAGAGGAATATGTAGAATGATTTCAATACAACCTCCAGAGATCACCCTATGCATCTTTACCCTTACCTGATAATGTGTTAAAAACTACATTAATTAAAGGGATGAAGGAACAATGGGTTGAAACATTAAACATCATGGGAAAAGGTGATATATATCAGGAAAATTTTGCTTACATTATTTATTTATGTATCAGGAGTTCAAGAGGCAGCACAAGACTAAAACTTGAAAAACGTGACATGATCACAAGGGATAGCAAGACCTCTAGTGGAGGTATAACCCACACAGAAATTGGCAATCCACTAGAAGATTTCAAAACTGATATTCTAGGGACTCTGACAACGCGGATTGATATCATGCAAGCTAAACAAAAGCAAGTAGAAGTAGAACAAAATTTGGCAATATTCTTTCCTAGATGCAAAAATAAACACGGCCATAAAGAGTGCCCATTGGATACAGTCCAAGTTTGTGCCATCTGCACGAAAGATCACTCTACAGAAATTTTCCCCTCACTCCCGGGATTAAAAGCAGTCTACAAAGAAGCGGAAGAAGAAACAGAAACAATATACCTACTCAATCAGTGTCGTCAATGGTAGCCACGACAAATAGGTATGCCCATTGATCCATCCTCTTCTTTTTAGTATCCTCAGTATAATGCTCAATATTATAATGGAATGTGGAAAAATCAGCCACCCTTTCCCAGTTGGTCACGGCAGCAATTTCCTACACCACCATGGCCAAATCAAACAAATCAAACCAATTGGCCAAACTTTCCTTACTGTCCACCTTTTTGGCAAAATAATACATATCCAACACAATGGTCCCCCTCCACCTCGTAGAGTCAGACTTGGTAGTCGAACTGGAAAAGATCTATGAAAAGACCAGCTAGAACGATTCCTCTCCCTCCACCTACACTGCCAACACCATATACATTGCAACAAAAGACCAACTTAAGACCGCAACTCCCAGCCCAACCCAACCCGAACCCTAATAATAGACTAGTTCAGTCTGTTCAAATAATCAAAGCACCAGAACTAGAAACCTAGTTAAGGGAGTGCAACGACCTTCAAATGAGGTCTGGGTGCATAATAGAATCAAAGGGAGACAAAAATGTTCAAGTTGAAAATATGTTACCTTCATAACAAACACTGCAAAAGGATAATGTGGTTATACAACAAACTCATGAGCAAGCAACCATCTCTTCTCCACCATTCCTAGAACAATTAATCATACCTCATCCAATAGACCATCTTGATTTTGATCTTCTGGGAGAATTGAAAAATTTGTGTATAAAAATCCCACTCCTCCAAGCTATCCAATATATTCCCATTTATGCAAATACCATCAAAGAACTATGCATAAGAAAGCCAAAGAGGAGAACAACAACTAACCCAATTGTCCAAGTAGTCGGCACTCTATCTGACTTACTATCAGGAAGAGAAGCACCTGTAAAGTATGAGGACCCAGGAAATCCTATAGTTACAGTGCAAATCAATGGAAAATCATTTCCAAATGCCTTAGTTGATTTGGGAGCTGCAATTAATATCCTAACAACCACCACTTGCCAAAAACTTGGCATTACATCATTAGATCCAACAACAACCTTATTGGAATTGGTTGACTGATCGGTAGTCAAGCCAGAAGGCACACTACATGATGTAATGGTATTTGTAGACTCTTGGGAATACCCTGCCGAATTCCTGATTATTAACCCCAAAAACCGGCTAGATGGACACCCTTTAATCTTAGGTAGACCTTGGCTCGCAACTGTTGAAGCCTACATTGGTTGTTGGCAAGGCAACATGACTATAACTAGAGGGAGTTATGTCAAGAACTTAGCCTTATACCCTCCATCCCAACCAAGCCTAACAATAATAATAAAAAAGAGACATCTTGTATCATACCTCATAGAAAACATTAGATCACCATTAACCATAGAATATTCTCTTGACTTTAAAGACCAAAGAGAGGATGACATCATTAACAGTTTTATCAACCAACCAAAAACCAAATCCCATTTTCCATGTCACATGATCAAGGCAGCATTTGATAATTAGGAAGAAGAAGATCCCCTGAAAGACATCCAAGAACAATCAATACCTACCACTTCTTTTTACAATAGCAAATCTATAGAAATTGAGCCAGGAGAAACTCTGAATATTAACAAAAATCTGATTGTTGAACAAGAATAAAAATTGGTCCAACTATTGAAAAATTATAAGGGAGATTTTGCATGGGATTACCCAGACATGAAAGGAATTGATCCCCAGTTATGTACACACCACATTTATATAGAAAAAGATGCTAGACCCATTCACCAACCCCAACGAATATTAAACCCTCATCTCAAGGATATTGTGAAAGTTGAATTACAAAAAATTTTGGATGTCAAATTTGGTTATCCAATATCTGATAGAAAGTGGGTCTCTCCACTCGTAGTGGTGCCAAAGAAGAATGGAAAGTGGAGGATATGTGTAGACTACAGAGAACTAAACAAAGCAACCCAGAAAAACCACTTTCCCTTTCCTTTCATTGACCAGGTATTAGATACATTAGCAGGGAAGAAGTTCTTTTCTTTCTTAGGTGGCTTCAGTGGATACAATCAGATTTAGATTGCCCCTGAAGACCAAGATAAATATACTTTTACCTGTGCTTGGGGGACATTTTCTTATAGGATTTTACCCTTTGGTCCATGCAACACCCCTGCCACATTTCAGAGGTCCATTCTCAGCATCTTTTTAGATATAATAAATGAAGGGCTCGAAGTATATATGGATGATTTCACACCTTATGGAGATGATTTTGAGCCAGCATTAGAAAGTTACATTGGAAAAGGTGCTGCAAAGGTGTATTGACACTAGAATCTGCTTAAGCCATGAGAAGTGCCACATGATGATGACCGAGGGACTCATCTTTGGTCATTATATCTCAGAAGCTGGAATACAGGAAGATCCAGATAAAATTCAGATAATTTTGTTAATACCTACTCCTACCACACAAACAGAGGTACATAGATTTCTTAGATTTTTTGGTTATTATAGAATATTTATAGAGCATTATTCTCAAATAGCTACACCTCTATATGCACTAACAGGGAATTTTAATTTTAATTGGATAGATAAATGTGACCATGCTTTTGAGGATCTGAAGAAGCTTCTATCAACAGCCCCAGTGCTAAGGGGCCCAAATTGGGATTTTCCATTCCAAATTTCATTTGATGGATCAGACACAGCTATTGGAGCAGTCCTTGGGCAGGAAGAAGATAAAAAACCATATGCAATTTATTATATTAGAAAGAATCTATCTCCTACTGAATTAAACTATGTTGTGACTGAGAAAGAATTTTTAGCTGTAATACATGCTATAAATAAATTTAGACATTGTATAACTGAGTATCCTGTAGTTTTATATACAGATCACTCTGCCATAAAATTTTTAGCAAATAAACCTATTGCAAATGGTAGAGTAACAAGATGGTTGATTCTATTGCAAGAATATGACATCACAATAAAGGATCGACCGTGAAAAGAGAATCCTGTAGCTGATTTTCTCTCACGAATTCCAAAACCAACAGATGCAGCAGCAGTCGAAGATCAGTTCCCAGATGAACATTTTTTTACTGTTAATACCAGAACCCCATGGTACGCTGATGTTGCAAATTATTTAGCAGTAGGTAAATTACCTAAGCATCTAATGCCCAATGAACGAAAATAGATAGTACAACAAAATACCCGATTCTCTTGGATTGGGGGTTACCTATTTCATACCGGAGTAGATATTCACATCAGAAGATGCATCCGAGAAGACGAAATATTTGACATCCTGAAAGCATGCCACGATGGGCCATGTGGCGAACATTTCACAGATCACAAGACCGGTCACAAGGTTTTACAAACAGGCTATTACTAGCCTACAATTTTTAAAGATGCTAAAAAGTTTGTACAAACTTGTGATAGTTGCCAAAGAGAAAGATGCCTTGGACAGTCCGATGAAATGCCTTTGAACCCACAGTTAGAATCGATCCATTTGAGCATTGGGCGCTCGATTTTGTTGGTCCTATTAACCCACCATCAAATCAGAAAAAATATATACTATTTGCAACAAAGTATGTTATTAAATGGATTGAAATAGAGGCACTTCCAAGAGCTACAGAGGACTCTGTAATACAGTTCCTTTTCCAAATATTTGTGCGATATGGCCTCCCAAGGGACGTAATTACAGATGGGGGACCGCAATTTGTAGGTAATAAAATCTCTAAAAAATTAAAAAATTACCACATTCAGCACAAAATCATGACCCCATACTACCCACGGGAAAATGGCCAGGTAGAGAGCACGAATAAGGTGATAGAATCTATACTGACAAAAACAGTTGCATCACACCGACGTGACTAGGCTTTAAGATTTCTGGAAGCCTTGTGGGTGTACCGAACAACATGGAGAAATACCACTAGGTATTCACCATATCAATTAGTATTCATAAAAGAACCCATGTTTCCAATAGAATTTGAGATTCAAACATTAAGAATAGCCCAAGAGGTGGGTTTGGATTTAAATGAAGCCCAGGTCAGTAGATTACAACAAATCCACGAGTTCGATGAAATTAGGCTCTCCGCCCTCCAGCACACTGCATTAATTCAACAGCAGAGAGAAAAATGGCACGATGCCCTCATTAAAAAGAAAATCTTCCACGAAGGAGATTAGGCACTCCTATATGACTCCAGGTTTCAGGATTTCCTCAGAAAACTTCAGACACAATGGCTTGGACCTTATGAGATACAGAAAGTGCATGACAATGGCACCATTACATTAACTACCATTGATGGATTTGGACATTCTTTCAAAGAAAACGGTCATCGACTACAACTTTACCATAAACCACTTAATCGGGAATCCTTTTACCAGTAATTACAGGGAGATTCTATAATGCAGATTCTTGTTGAGGAAGATAATTCCTCCTCAGCACTTATTCACTAATTAATTCCTTTATTTGTGAAACTTGTACATAAGTTTTTATTTTTAGTTTTGCCTGTATAAACTGTTTTTTGTACAGATTTTATTTTTTGTATTGTTCCTCTTAAAGGAACAACAATATTGTGTGCTTTTATTTTTCAGGTTGTTCCTCTTAAGGAACCACTGTTGTTCCTCTTAAGGAACAGTAGTCGTTCCTCTTAAGGAAAAACGCGTCTCTGTGTTCATATTTCTGTTGTTCCTTCCAAAAATAATAGCATTTCCACAGATCGTTTTTGTTGTCCCTTTCAAAAGGAACAACATTTTTTCTGATTGTTTTCACTGTTCCTTTCAAAAGGAACAGCGATTCCGATGATTGTTTTTGTTGTTCCTTTCAAAAGGAACATCATTTTTTCCGATTGTTTTTTTTGTTCCTTTCAAAAGGAATAGCATTTCCGCAGATTGTTTTTTTTGTCCCTTTCAAAAGGAACAACATTTTTGTTGATTGCTTTCGCTATTCCTTTCAAAAGGAACATCAATTCTAATGATTGTTTTTGTTGTTCCTTTCAAAAGGAACAACATTTTTTCTAATTGTTTTTGTTGTTCTTTTCAAAAGGAACAAAATTTTTTCCGATTGTTTTTGTTGTTCCTTTCAAAAGGAACAACATTTCTGCAGATTATTTTTGTTGTCCCTCTTAAGGAACAACAGCTGTTCCATTCAAGGAACAACACTTTTTGAATGCATTTTTCCTTCTTAGAACAATATTTTGAGAATTCTTGAGAATTTTTCATGATACTTTTAAGGCAAATATATAAATTTATGCAAGGACACAAAAATTATAGGTTACTGGAATCAACATATCAAAGAGAAATTGTAATCTTTAAAAAATTTCTTTGTATTGATAAGAAAAAAGGAAATGACACAACTATCTATATCACTTTGATGTCTTTATTTTCACTAAAACTAATTTGATTGATTATTTTTATCATGTTGGTTCTTCCCTAATCCTCATAATTCTCTTTGACTTTTATTATTGAATAAGAATAAGGGCATACTTTCCTCTATTGAGATGTTCAGACTTATTACACCATCCCTACTCTTAAGGAGTGTTGAGCCATCCTTTATACATCAATAGGCAAGTGCTATATAAAAGAAAAAGAAAATAAAAAATACATCTATACAACAATTATATGATATGTCAGATGGAGGATAGGGGGTCTCATTACGAGTCAGCCTACCATGATCATAAGGAAGCAGTGAAGTGGCTTTCCCATTGTTGGGTATGTGTTATATTCTTTCCACGACTAAGCACGCGCGGGGGGGTAAGAGGGGGGGTGATAGCCCCCCCTTTACGCTGGGCACAACGGGGGGGTCACAGGGGGGGCGGTAGCCCCCCCTATCAGGGTCCGGGGCAGCGCCCCGGAGAAAATTTTTTGGTCCTTAATTTCTGGTGGGTAGTCCGCGTCCATGGTTTTGTGCATGGTTTTGCACATGGTATTGGGGTACGATGGTTTTCGGCCCCTAGTATTTTTGTAGATCCGATCAAGGGAACTACGGTTATGTTCTAATCCAGGGTTTATGGATTGGGGTTTATGTATGCTTTGGCATGTATATATATGTGTGTGGTAACACTAAAAGGAATATAATGAAAAATCAAGCTGGTCGTCCCGATTTGGGATCCAGGGGAAAATCTCTATGTTTATCTGTTTTATGTTTTATGCTCTCACTATTGTTTATTTTCTGTTATAAGATTCGTGTGTAGATAATTTTTGTTCAGGGTTAAAACCTTCATTTGGTATCGGAGTTGTTTCGGCTTCAAGGGGACGCCTTTGTTGCTGAGGGTTTTTTGGTTCGAGCCTAAGGTAGACCCTGTTCAGTGGGAGATCTGCGGGATCGATTCTTGCGGTGAGAGAATATGGCGAGCAGCGGAAAGATAGAGATCGAGAAATTTAATGGTCAAAGTTTTGAGTTGTGGAAGCTCAAGATGGAGGATCTGTTGGTGGATAAAGATCAGTGGATCGCAGTAGATCCAGGTACTAAGCCAACAGGAATGTTAGATGAAGACTGGAAGAAACTGGATCGGAAGGCTAAAAGCACAATACGGTTGTGTGTCTCAGATTCAGTATTGTTGAATGTATCTGGGGAGGCTACAGCGAAGACCTTGTGGGAAAAGCTAAGGACTTTGTACCAATCTAAGTCTCTGGTGAATAATTTGTTCCTGCGGAAAAAGCTGTATAACCTGAGGATGAAGGATGGAGATTCAGTGACAGAGCATCTGAACGCCTTCAATACTATGGTAAGTCAGCTGTCATCTGTTGATATTAAAATCTCAGATGAAGATAAGTGCATCAGTTTGTTGTGTTCTCTACCAGACTCGTGGGACAGTCTGGTTATTGCAATAGGTAGCAATA
The DNA here is from genome assembly GCA_034641835.2 of Pinus albicaulis. Taxonomy (NCBI): domain Eukaryota; kingdom Viridiplantae; phylum Streptophyta; class Pinopsida; order Pinales; family Pinaceae; genus Pinus; species Pinus albicaulis. The sequence continues at coordinate 247,738 of JAXQQM020062967.1, read as the reverse complement.
CAACTACCTTGAACTTTGATGACATTGTCTCAGCCTTGCTATCGGAGGAAATGAGACGGAGAAATATGGAGGGTCAGAATGGAGATGCCTTATCTGTATGAGGAAGGTCCCAGAACAGAAACAAGAATAAGGTTTCGAGTGGGAGATCCAAATATAGAGGGAGATCTAAATCTCCTGGAAAGTTTGTAAAGGTGTGCTGGAAATGCGGAAAGGAAGGGCACTACAAAAAGGACTGCAGATCTAAAGCTCCTGAGAAAGGAAAGGGATCTGATGATGCTCCTTCTGCAGAGGCAAAAACCACCTCGGATGGAGGTGGGGATGTGTATTTGGCTTCTTCTTCAAATACACATGTAGATCATGAGTCATGGTTGATTGACTCAGGTGCATCCTTTCACTTCACTCCCCATAGGGAGTGGTTCTGCGAGTATGAGAAATATGATGGTGGTGATGTCTTCCTAGGGGATGATAGGAAGGCCAGAGTCGTCGGACGTGGAAAGGTCAAGCTGAAGCTGCAAGGTGGAAGGATTAGAACACTTCCTGGTGTTCTGCATATTCCTACATTGGCCAGAAATCTGATTTCTGTAAGCAAGATGGATGATGCAGGTGTAAAAACAATGTTCGAGAAAGATGCCTGCAAGATGGTTCGGGGAGCACTGGTATTAATGCGGGGAGTTCGGACTGGAACTCTGTACAAGCTACAAGGTAGTACTGTTATTGATGGGTGTAACAGTTCTGTGGTTCCTGAAATTGGGACGGAAAGCCTAGCTGTCTCTGGAGAAAAGACCATGCTATGGCATCAAAGGCTTGGACATATTGGAGAGAAGGGCCTTCGGATACTGCATAGAGATGGTATGGTAGAAGGTATGTATAATTTTTCTTTGGATTTCAATTTCTGTGAACATTATGTATATGGGAAGCAGAATCGGGTGAGTTTTCCTTCTGGTGCTAAGAGGGCAAACAAGATATTAGAACTTGTGCATAGTGATGTGTTTGGGCCTGTGTCAGTTCCATCACTGGGAAAGTCTGTGTACTATGTTTCATTCATAGATGACTTCTCAAGGAGTACATGGATATATTTCTTGAGGAAGAAATCTGAAGTCTTTGACAGATTTAAATAATTTAAGGCTCTGGTGGAAAACCAGACATAGAAGAAGATAAAGGCGCTAAGGACAGATAATGGTGGGGAGTTCTGCAAGAAGGAATTTGAAGAGTTCTGTAAGAAGTGTGGTATAGCACGGCAGAAGACTACTCCATATACACCTCAGCAAAATGGAGTTGCAGAAAGAATGAATAGAACACTGATGGAAAAGGCAAGAAGCATGCTCAGTGGTACCGGGTTAGGACAAGAATTCTGGGCAAAAGCAGTGGAGACTGCATGTTACTTAGTAAATAGATCACCTTCATCGGCGTTGGAGGATAAGACCCCACATGAGGTATGGACTGGTAAGAAACCCTCTCTTTCACATCTAAGGGTATTTGGATGTGATGCATATGTACATGTTCCAAAGGAGAAAAGGACCAAGTTGGATAATAAATCTGAAAGGTGCATCTTCATTGGGTATAAAGATGGTTTAAAGGGTTACAAGCTTTGGAACCCAGAAACAAGGAAGGTTGTGTACAGCCGAGATGTGGTGTTTAGAGAAGTGAAAGATGTTGTTAAACATGAAGTCCTACCAAAGGAACCTGAGAAGATAGATTTTGAGTTAAAGGAGGATGAATCAGACTCTACAACAGAAGAAGACTCAGAAGATGAAGAGCCACAAACTCCAGCTTTGAGAAGATCAGTTCGAGAAAGAAGGCAACCAGAAAGGTATAGTCCATCTACTTTCTGTTCAGGTTTTTCCTTAACTATAATTGATGATGAACCCAGAACTGTCAGGGAGGTAGTAGATTCAGAGGATGGAAAACTCTGGAAGGAGGCCATGGTTGATGAAATGGCATCCTTACACAAAAACGATGCATGGGATCTGGTGGAGTTGCCGGCTGGAAGGAAGCCCATTGGGAGCAAATGAGTGTTTAAGAAGAAGATGAATGTAGAAGGCAAGGTGGAGAAATACAAAGCTCGGTTGGTAGCTAAAGGTTATTCCCAGGTGCCGGGAATTGATTTTGGTGATATTTTTTCTCCTGTTGCCAAAGTTACTTCTATTAGATTACTTTTATCTGTTGCTGCTGCATTTGATTTTGAGATAGAACAGATGGATGTGAAGACAACATTTCTTCATGGGGATCTAAAAGAGGAGATCTACATGAAGCAACCTGAAGGTTTTATGGTGAAGGGTAAGAAAGAACTGGTATGCAGGTTGAAGAAGTCTCTGTATGGGTTAAAACAGTCACCAAGGATGTGGTATCAGAAATTTGATACCTATATACGGGGACTTGGCTTCACCAGAAGCAAGGAGGATCACTTGTTTATTTTAAATTAATTGGTGACCGTGTTATTTATTTGGTCTTGTATGTGGATGATATGTTGTTGATTGGAAATGACAAAGAAATTATCCAAGATTTGAAGGCCCAACTGTTCTCCAAATTCGACATGAAGGATCTTGGTGCTGCAAACTATATTTTGGGCATGGAAATTAAGAGAGATCGGGCAAAGAGGAAGCTCTGGTTAAACCAGAGGAAGTATGTCGAGACTATATTGCAGAGGTTCAATATGCAGGATAGTAAACCGGTGAATGTTCCTATTCTTGTAGGTGTAATGCTGTCTGCTGAACAGTGTCCCAAGACACAAGAAGAAGAGGAGTATATGTCCCGTGTTCCATATGCAAGTGCAGTGGGTAGCCTGATGTATGCAATGGTCTGTACTAGACCAGACATTGCACATGCAGTGGGAGTATTGAGCATGTTTATGTCAAACCCAGGGAAGGAGCATTGGACAGTAGTGAAGCGGGTTTTCAGATATTTACGTGGCACTAGTGATTATGGCTTGTGCTACCAGGGAAGACCAGGATTGGAAAGAATGTTGGACATTCGTGGTTTTGTTGATGCAGACTGGGCTGGAGATCTGGACCAAAGAAGATCTACAAGTGGGTATGTGTTAAGCCTATTTGGAGGCGTAGTCATTTGGATGAGTAAAATATAGTCTGTAGCGGCTCTTTCAACTACAGACACAGAATACATGGCATCCACTCATGCAAGCAAGGAAGCAATTTGGTTGCAGAGATTGTGTTCAAGTATGGGGTTGGTACAGCAAGCTATAAGGATAGACTGTGATAGCCAAAGTGCAATTTTCTTGGCTAAGAACCCTGCTTATCATTGAAAGACAAAGCACATTGATGTTCAATATCACTTTGTTAGAGATATGGTTGAGGCTAAAAGGGTGTTGCTGGTAAAGGTGGACACTTTGAAGAATGTTGCGGATGCATTGACAAAGTCTGTGAGCACTCAGAAGTTCTCTTGGTGTAGAGAAACAATGGGTGTTGAAGAATTGGGCCAATGAATAAGCCCTCCTGTGGCCCCCCGTGGAAAGAAAACAACAAGTGGGACAATGTTGGGTATGTGTGGTAAGAGGGGGGGTGATAGCCCCCCCTGTTGGGGTCTGGGGCAGCGCCCCGGCGAAAATTTTTTGGTCCTTAATTTCCGGTTGGTAGTCCACGTCCATGGTTTTGTGCATGGTTTTGCACATGGTATTGGGGTACGATGGTTTTCGGCCCCTGGTATTTTTGTAGATCCGGTCAAGGGAACTACGGTTATGTTCTAATCCAGGGTTTATGGATTGGGGTTTATGTATGCTTCGGCATGTATATATATGTGTGTTGTAACACTAAAAGGAATATAATGAAAAATCAAGCTGGTCGTCCCGAATTGGGATCCAGGGGAAAATCTTTGTGTTTATCTGTTTTATGTTTTATGCTCTTGCTATTGTTTATTTTCTGTTATAAGATTCGTGTGTAGATAATTTCTGTTCAGGGTTAAAACCTTCACCCATCATGGCCACCACACCAGGGACATGATCCAATGGGCAACTCAGAAAAATAAACAGTCTTTGGAACAGGAGGTCTCATCACGAGCCGACCTGCCCACCTTTCATTCCTTCCTGGTGAATGGCATTGTGGTTCATCTGGTTCCCAAACTAGCACCATGGCCTCCATCATGACATCATAAAGCACTTTCCTAGGCATATATGAAGGATTATGGTTCCAAGGGTGAAAAAGAAACCTTTTCAAGGTTATGGACACCTGTGGGCAACACAGCTCTGCTGATGGTATTGGAGTCATATTTTTCACAACTCAGTAGCAATTATAAACCCTTTTCTTATATCTTTATCTTATATACAAATGAGATTATGATCCTAAACCCCTTTGATTGAACCTTTATACATGAAATATTGTTTATAAATCAATCATAATGGTTTAAGTGAATATTGACCGCATAAGCATTTTTTATGTCCGTTGTCCTTTCCCTTATTTTCAAATCATTACATAGCATTTCATTTCTATTCATGATTTCATAATATGCATCGATTTCAGTAATTCGATAATTTTTGGATCATATCATAAGTATGCATGCCTTTCTATGATGTACAACTACCTACAGTACGCTGCTCTTCCATTTGACGGTCAAGGGCAACCTATCATATTTCAGGGGGGTGCGAGTGACTTTTAAATATGCCTGCATATGGGTCAATTCCCTATGTTCATTAATTCCCAGAAATAGCAAGTTTAACGGTATTTTTTCTGATATGCACGGGGAGCTGTTCCATTGTCATTTCTGTGTATTATTGTGAAGAACTAATAGTGTGCAAGATTTATACGAAATGGGAGGGCAAGCAATACATAGTGAACCTCTAGTACTAACAGTTTCCGACGCTACACGAGCAATTTTGGAGAGAGTAGGGTGGATTACATAACTTACACGACTGTAGCAGCCCCATGAAATTGTGGCTATCAATTTTTTGTAGAACTTGAAGCAGGAGAAGATTAGGAAGAAGAGCAACCCCTGCAACTTGAAGGAGGAGAAGATCAGGAAGAAGAGAAACCCCCACAACTTGAAGGAGGAGAAGATCAGGAAGAAGAAGAAAATAAACATACCAGTGGAGAAGAGCAGGAAGAAGAATAAAGTAACCATACCAGTGAAGAATAAAGGGAGGAAGCAGAACCTCCCGTAACCTCCAGTGCAAGCCCACCATAGAATCCATTACAAGAGGATGAATTGGCCCAAATTTTGGCCAATATGAGTGAATATATACAACCCCACAGTCCGCTCAATCTCAATATTGAGATAGAAAAATTGCAGGAACATTTTTTCATAAGCAAGGACATGTTTGAGGAAATGCATGTTTAGGAGGTAGAAGAAGAAACCCCTTAGAAAACAACAGAACAAACTAGGGTTACTTCCCCTGAGGTACCTAGACTGGAGAATGTGATTACTGAAAGCATAGAAGCAAGCCTAAGTGAGGGCATGGCCACTAGAGAACAAACCCTAGTCGAGCAACCAAGTACAGAAAAAGGAACAGTTGTTCCTTCCAAGAAGAAGAAGAAGACAAATGAACTTGAGAAGCTGCAGAGGGAACGACAAAAGCTCCAAAAATTAGTAAAACAACTCAGGCAGAGGATTAGGGTGCTAAAAAAGGGGAAAGTCTCTAAAATAACCCCGAAAACGAAGAATGCAGCCATCCAAATGAAACCCCATAATACAAGGGCCATGGAGACTCAAACCAAGCCCATATTCATTCAGGATAACAAGGAACAGCAGGCAGTTGTTATGGATGCAGTTTCCCAAACTGAAAAAATGTATAAGTCTGTAATAAAGATGTTCAGACCGAGGCACTGTCCTCTAACAGTATGGCCAACAAAGAGACACAGACTGTAGGCACTCAACATTGTAATAAGAAAACCCAGGTAGATCTTCAACCCAAATTTTTTTTGATAAAAGACCCTAGTATATCAAAACTCCAAGAGGATCTGGCACAGGCTCAGAGGGCTAGAGAAAAGCTCGAAGAAGAGACTGTTCCCAAGAAGAAATACCAACAGTTACAGCATCAATTAAAGGAAATCAATGCATCAGAGGCAAAAGCTTTCGATAAATGTTGAAAGGCAGAAGAGAAAGTTGAAGAGGTAAGGAATAGATTAAAAACGGTCAGGAATCAAATGGATACTCTCTGCTCTTTATACACAGATGTTCTAGCATGTAGGTGTCCTGCCAAAAATTATGCTTTGTTTTTATTAGAAAGATATTTGCAGTTAAAAATTAAGGTTGTTAAGGCAGGAAAACCTATAGAATTAGAAATTGTAGATGATTTTATAAGCTACTGCAAACTCTATGGAGTAAAAGTCTAGCATCTACTCTGTGAATTTTATTTGCACAATTTTATATTGGCTAAGGAAATGGAGACAAATCCCAGTCCTTTTGTGGGTGATATCCAATATCAAGCATTCATTTCATTTGTTTTCAACCAGTTAAAATGGCTCAAGGCCTATAACACTTTTCAAAGCCAAGAAAATGGGTTAGACCTTTGGGTTTAGGGGTGAACCGAAACACCCATTACAATTATGGGCTAGGCATAAAAGCTTAATGACAAAGGAGGGTGTGATACAAACATTGGGACCCATACACAAAGAAACCATCCTAGATGGGGTAGAATATTTTATGTACATCAGAGACCAAGCCCTATTAGTAGCTAAACTCCGATGGAAGATTTCCAATTGGAATATTCAAGACAGAGAGCCATTCAATTACAAAAATTGAGTTAACTTCCAACCGCCTGGTTATCTATAGTAACCTCATCTTGAGGGAAGGCCCGTATTGGCTAGGTTGTAGATATCGCAGCCCTATTATCTGGTATCCTGCAGCAAACTATATGGCCAAATATGAATGACCTGAAGGGTAGATAGGGCATGTTTTTGAAGTTTTAGCTGTAAATCATGGTTTTAGACCACTTAATAAAAAACCCTCTCCAGCCTACTCTCTAACTGCTTTACTTGTAAATTATGGTTTTCATGAGGACATGAAAAAGGGTAAGCAGGGGGGTGTGTTGAGCATTGGAAAAGGTATGCATTTTCCATGTATTTATTAATATTTTTCCTTTAATCATGACTCCTTTATATTCTAGAATGATAATATATTGAAGAATTACAATAGAATTGAGGAGATTAGTGCTTATTATGAAATTAACTAAAGATTGTCTTTTCTTCTATATAGGAACTAAATGAAGTGGGAAGCCACCATTCGGAAGGAAAAGATAAGGCAGGTGTAATTGTTGTCCCTTCAACAAAAGGTTGTAGACAGAAAAGAAGATCAAGATTGGAGTGCATAGTCAAAGTAAAGAAATGAACAGCGTGGCACCGACCCAAGAAGACAAAACGATAGCCGGAGAAGGAAGACAGAGCGAATCCCTCAGGATCTCTCGATCCTGAGGGATCGCTGCTCAAAATTATCTGTAGTTCTTGTTTCCTCCGCTGGCTGTTATAAAATAACATTGCTTGTAGAAATCACAGCAATTAGACATCCTATGATTATTCAGATTTCCTTTTGTAATTTCATGATTGTTCATCGACTCTCGTTAATTAAAATAGAGTACGATTTCTTGTAAACTCTGCTACATATGATTAATACATAAATTCAGTTGCTGTTCCATTATTTGATACTGGAGTAGTTCAGCGGTGCTTCATTAGCAGCTAAGGGCCCGGCTCTGGTGGATCCACTTGCTATTTGTACCTTTAAGTTCCAATTTCAGTCGTGTGATGGTTTGCATTATTTTTCATTTCCTTTAGACCGCATTGCTTCATAGTTACCTTAGTTTATAACTTACTGTTTAATGATTTATGAAATTGTTGTGTTACATCAGTGAATCGCGTTGTCGTTCCTTTCCACATAACAAGAGTATTTATTCTTTTATAATTTGTATTGTTATGCTTTGCAGATACAGAGTTTTGCTATTTAGGATTGCTGTTCATTTCCATTAATAGTTTGTTGTTTATTTCCATTAATGGTTTGTTGTTTATTTTCATTAAATAGTTTGTTGTTTATTTCCATTCATATATTTTTGTTCATTGCCATTAGAAAGAGTTTGTTGTTTATTTCCAGTAAATAGATTTGTTGTTCATTCATGTTAATTAGCTTTACTGTTTATTCCTTTTTGTAAGAGTTTGGTTTTGCTTTGGAGTGTTATTACAGAAAGCTTGTTCTATTCTCATTAGCAGCGTTAGTGATTGAACACAGTTACCACTTCCATTTAATTTCTTTAGTGTGGAATGCAAGATCATTAATTGTAAAGGACACTGGTTATTACTGCCTACGTTCTCATATTGATTACCTTGTTTATATTTGATTTCATTTATATCATTTGACAGAGGAAAGAGTTATCACTACTACATCCTTGACTGATGATTGTTGAATGATTGTTTGAACTACAAAACATTGAGTTTCATATTGTTGTAATTAGATTTCATTTTCAAGCATCCGTTTACTCTTGTATTTAAGACATTGTACTGCACATTGAAGAGCATTACTCTTAGATTAAATTGTAGCCTCAGACTGAGTACACTCTTGAGATAAAAATTCATACCTAGATTGATAATTAATGTAGGATAAATAGGAGTTAAAAAGACACCTTTTATACCTCAAAAGGTACCAAGGGAAGTTGTACCTAAGTCATGCTGGCCTGTAGTGTGTCAGCCTTTCACTGTAGGGTGCGAAGCTCAGCCTGGAGAGTGTCGATGGAAGCCTTCTGGTGTTCCTCCAGGGCTACCCATTTTTCTTCTATGGCCATTGTGGTGGCATCCTCTATTTTTTCGAGGTCCCCATCGGTCAAAGTGGTCATTGCATCATATTCACCCCTTTGTGCCCGCTACTTCTTTCTGGGCTACTTGTGAGGCTCGTCCATTCGCTTTGTTCCTCCAAGTTTTACTATTGGAGGCAGATCTACCTAGATCTCGGCCTTTGTGGTTTTCAGCGGAGCGTTCTTCTTCGTGGCTGTGTCCAAGTCCTGTGTGCTGGGTCCTGCAGTCTCCTTGGTGGGGGTTTTGAAGCCTATCTTCCTGGAAGTAGCCCATAGTTCAACCACCCGGTCAATGTCCTCATCTGCTACCATATACGGAGGGACGTTTAGGTTTTATTCTTGAGACTGTGGATCTGTATGTTGTGCATTGTAACTTGGAATGCTGCAATACTTTTGTAACTGTTGTACACTGTTGGGGACAACCGTGGTCGAGAGTTGATGGTTGCGTTCAGGCTGCTCTGGAATAGGACCCAAAAAACTTGGTTATCTTCCACATGCTATGCGTCCTTAGAGTCCCATAGGTGGGCGAAGCGAGCCCCTTTGCACATTTTTGGAGTGAGCTCGGTTAGGATTGACTCCTCAGGGGCCTCCCATGCCACTAGTGCTATGATGAATAGTAACCAAGAATAGAAAAAGGCCTTTCCTTGCTCCTGAGATTCCCAGACATTGGTCAGGAATTCATCACACAAATATTGACCCCAATTAAGGCAGGCCCCCTTCGTACATTGGCCTTCTAATTGAATGACATAGACAAGGACGATTGTGAACTGGCACTTCTGCATTAGCTTGCACGCTAATAGCATGGTACCCATCTGCATAGCACAGTCGCTGATGTATTTTATGATAAAACCCTGAGTATTTCTCTCCACATTGTACTTTTGGCACACATATTTAGCGGTCCCGCCTTCATATTTATTTCCCACCCGTTCCAAAGGGTGCGGCCCCTACATGGGAAGGCCTGTAATCCGGTGAATTAGCGCAGCATCAGTGGGGAATTGGTCTCGAATCCATAAGCAGCCCTCATGAATCAAGGCTAGCAGCTGTTGGACCAGTCGGTCTGTGACATTGTAATGGCCAAAATGGGGCATCCGTAGCAGATTCAAGAGCCCGGAGCCAGCCAATCCACATACCCAGCGCTGAGGAATGACGGTGACCCCATCATTCATATCAGTTGTGTCAAAGTATAGTGTGGGGGCTAGTTCTAGGAAGGCTTCATAATTCGCCAAGTCATGATCATCAAATTTAACTTCGTGGAGCCATCCGCAAGGGTCACCGATGATAGGGAATTCATCCGAGGTTAGTGGTGTTTGCAGGTAGGTGATCAAACCATCCAAGGTTTTGGGCATGCGCGTGGAAGGCCAGCATAGTTGGATAAAGGGGGGAAACCAATTAATTGGATAGGCAGGCAGGGCTTCCTCCGGTGTATCCTGATTCAAAAGTGGTGTTTGTGGGGATTTGGTATTCCTCGAGGAAGTCCTGGGTATTCCTTAAGCCCATTTGGTAGCTTTCGGGGGCTTCCCCGAGCCCTGTGCTTTTTATTTTCCCTTCCTAGTGACTGGTGTAGAGAGCACCTCTTCGTCCTCAGCCCTAATCTCTATTATGTCATCATTTTCCAGCTTTGTTGGTACTGAATGTTCACTAGGGTTTGTGGTCGTCATCCTAGCGTGGAAAAGGAATCGCAGCCCTGGGTGGCTACTATTAGAATGAGTAGGCTAATCAGACATGAAAGGGATAGTGCAGACCAGGAGAACTGTAGAGCTCAAGATCCCGCGAAACAAGAGTGAGAAGTATAGTCTATGCAAGGAAGGAAGAATTCTTATCTATGTTACCCTGTCCTTCTTATAGCACTTGTGGTCACTCAACAGTAGGGTAAACTTCACCTGGAACTTACCATTAGAGAAATGGTCAAAAGTCCCCAAATTATGCCTCATTAATTGCCAGGGGGCTGTGCCTTTCAATGGTAACTTCTGCTCCCTATCAGTTGTTAGAGTGCTAACGACTAGTTTTCGCATCTTTAGTGTGCTCAACATTCCTGCTCCACTTGGGTCAACTACTTGGGTCTTCTGAGCATTCTCCCCCAACACAAACTTGTTCCTGAGGTACTTCTTGACCAACGAGATGTTTTTCCGACAAGTGTCCTTCCAAGCCACCAGATATTTACAGGGATCTCCTAATCTAAGGAATGTCTTGACCCAAATGTCGGTTGGGTCTTCAAATCGCAGGACCATCATATCCCGACATTCATCCCAAGCCTGGAATGCCTCCCCATGCATCTCCCACCATCGCGCAGGTATTCCATGCATGGATAGCTTAAGGGCCCAAAACCTTCATCCCTTAGGAACCTCTGCTTCGAACGCTCGCAAAAAATCTTTAATGCTGCCAGAACCATCAAAGTAGGGTAGGTCTCTTACCTTTGAGGAAATGTTGCGGAAGTCCCTTGTGACTCGAAGACACCATAGCGCTAAGACATCATGCAACTAGTTTTGCCAATTTTCCATTTCCTCGTCAGAGTCAGAGAAGCATTCACTGTCCTTTTCCCAGTAGAGTAATCCTTCCACCATGGGGTTGATCCAATCCTCGTCTCATGCAGTCAACTTGTAAATGTGATCCACCTCCTCTTCATCGCGTACCGGCTCTGTATATCGTTCACCTTCTGCAGGATCTAATGGTACTATCACCCTTGTGCCGTTATTCTCAAACACCATGCTTCTCTTTTTGAGGTTGATGATTCCACCCATATCTATGGCCCAGTCCAATCCCAAGAGTGTAGGGTAGGGGTATGCATCTTCTAAAATTTCTATGACTTCAAAATCAGCGTGGGCCTTTACTCCTGCGATATCCACTGTAACCTTAGACAACCTTCCTAGCGGGATCATCTTCTGCTGATTTGCCATGCATAGATAAATAGAGGACCATTCCAACTTAGGTTCTCCCATTCATTTCCAAGTCTTCTTAGGTAACACGTTCGCATCCAACCCTAGGTCCAAAATAACCTGGTTCATTTCGTAGTCACCGATCTGCACAGACAACTGCATTTCTCTTCCGGTGCTTTTCTTATACCTGTATAGTTTGTGCACATCCTTGACTTCCGGGGTTAGGTTGAGTCAGGCTGTGCAGCTATCTATTAATGCCTTAAGGTTCTCCATAGCCTTTGGGTTGCGCAACAGTTTCATATATGCCTGCAAAAATTGCTCAACCTCTGCATCTACCTTGAGGTTCGCAGGTGGCCAAGCAGTAGTTACTTATGTCTCAGCAAAGTCTTTGTGAGCTGTGATAAATGTTTCTTTCCCTCTTTTTAGGTCCAGGCCTTCTTGTTTGATATTGGCTAGCCAGATCATAGGTTCCATCACAGCCTCCTCCTCTGGCCCCCTGGTGGCCATCCCACTACATGTCACCACATTCACACTCGGATCTTGGTTTCGCAATTCAGCCTTAACTCTCTGCACATTCTGCGTAGTTGTCGACTGCTTTTCCTGCATTTTCACATTCAAGATCGGGCAATCTTCAATCACATGTTCTAGCCGTCTGCAATATCGGCATGATTGCCTAGTGGGGTTTGGGCAGTCCCTTGCAAAGTTCCTTGCTTGTCCACAGTTATAGCAGATGAGCTAACCTCATCCTCGTCCTGCACTTCCACCGCGTCCTCTTCCCCTACCCCTTGATGGGGAGCTGCCTATACCCATGGGGGTCCTTGGTGATGCAGGGTCTGATTGTACTCTCTATAGGTTTCCTCGATCAATCATCAAATCGTATGCCCGGTAGTTCTGTTTGTCATGTCGCATCGATCTGCAGAACCTACACCCATTGTTTCTTCACCTCTGGAATGGATGAATCAAGGTGGTGACAGTGGTTAGTATCGTGTAGCCCTACGACACGAAAATCATCGCACCAAAGCGCTGACCCACTAGGTCCCACAGCTTCTCTAGGGCGCAATGGGCTAAGTCCCCCAACCTGCACATAATCTGCTAATAAAGGACAGTTATCCTTGGTATGGCCATTCACTTGGCATTGTATGCACCATATTTTGGGGCTAGCTTCTACCCCTTGTTCCTTGCACAGGTTATGGATTCCTACATGCATTGCTTCCAGCTGTCCCTGGATCTGCTGGATACCCAGCTGAGTCTCGTCTCAAGGTGCAGCTTCTAACTTCATGGCACCTTCCAAGGCCTTCTCCTGAGATGCGATGGTTTGGTGCCCCATAGGTACACGCAGGTGAGGCAACAACATAGCAATAAAACATTATGTGTGCTGTCTATCATCATATTGGAATGGCCCTTCTCTGATCGCCTTCTTTAGTCATTGATTGGCCTCCCACATAGATTCAGAAGGTCCCTGCTTGAAGTTTTTTATATCTACCATGATTTGGGAGTAGGACTTAGGTTTCTTGAACTATTGTTTCAAGGCATTATTAATCTCATTTGCGTTTTAGCTGATGTATCCCATTTACCAGTCCAAAGCTATTCCTTCAAAAGCAAGGGACAGATGTGCCCTTTTCACTGAATCACTAGCCACGTTTTGCACAGTCCATACCAATTTTGCGACAAACCAGAACTGCTCCATGCCTTCATCCCCCACGCCCTTAAAGGTCTGAAATTTTATGTGCGTAGCCATGTCATCTTCCGGTGGCGGAGGGGTCGGTGAATTCTTACCTCTAGGTTGATTTGAGAGCGGTGTGGCTCGAGGAATCTACGAAGCTGCTTCCCTCACTGGACTGTAGACCAATCGATCTCCTTCAAGGTTGGCCCTATAGTACTTGCCACTCTGCGTTGTGCTCCCATCCATATCAGAGTTCATTCACTCGGTATGGCTACACAGAATACTCTTTTCGCATAATAATATTTTGATCAGCAATGGCAACGTCTTCAAAAACTTACCTCAGCAACATGTGAATAATCTTTACTCTGCTTCAGAGTAGGAGACAAACTGATCAATAGAAAATTCTGTCACAAATCCCCTAACACGGTGTCTACCTAGTGGTCCACTGTGCGAGTGATTGTGTTATCAGTCTTTTCCAGCTGTTGGATTAGTTCGGGGGTCCACTCTGTAATCTGCTCGTCCTTCCAACACTTCTGAAATTCTACCTATCTTGTGAGCCACTCCTGGAGCTCGATCGTAATTGTTACAAAGAAGATCTTATAGATCTCTGTGAAAATATACTTATTCTTCCACTCTTCAGTGGTCAACCTCTCAGTGCGGTATTCTTTCATGGCAAATTTCTGAACTTGCTGTTCAAAACATTCATCAATTTCCTTTCTCTCTGGCTTCCAGTACGGCCTTGGCATTACCCGATCCCTCTCTCAAAATTCTCCAGGTCCCAGAAACGGAACCATTTGTTGACTCAAGGGGTCCTAACCCAGGTTCGGAGGTTCAAGGTTTGCCAACAAACCCCTATACTACTGGCCCTTTCGGCAGTGACCTGCTTGTGCAAGCCAAAGTCTCACTCGAAGTAGTATGGGTGGGTGCTGAAACCAAGTTTCCGCACCCTGGGAGAGGGTAGGTAAGTCAAGAAGAGCTACGTTAACCCTGATCATGACCCGATTTGTTATTACCAAGCCTAGATTCCCTTCGCATCCACATGCGCCGCAGAAATATTACTCACAGAAATCAACAGATTGAGAATTCATATAACAATACACAGCTAATTCAGATATTCTTGTATGAGGCAAGTAGAACAAACCCGGATCGTAGCATAAATAAGTACACAAGTAGGTTCACAACTTAAACCAATAAAACAACAACATATACTAAGTAATCATGGTGTCACAGATTCAGATCACAGTAATTCCAATAGATTCAGATAGGCAACAGTACTTCCATATTCATTCATCTTCCAGATCTACGTACAAAACCCCAAAAACCCAACCTGCGCACACACCAGTAGGGTCCACACACAGCAGGACAGAGGCCCTCCGCGCACATAGCAATAGGAGTCCTTACCTAAAAACCCTGACTAGATCTATCGATTTTCACTTAGCAGTAATCCCTTATCATTCTTAGCTCTCCCTACAACTCAAAAAGGTTCAACTAGTAATACTATTCTAGCCTATGCATCCAATGGTCCAAAAAACGTGGTTTGTGGACTCATAGTCTACCCTTGACCCATTTACAATTCTTTAGGGGCTTTTACTCACCCCAAAATTCCTGCGCTATACTAAATATAATCAGAAATATACAAAATGGACTAGCTTCGTAGCTTTGTAGGAGACCCTGTTCCAACAGTCTTTTAAGAAGCAAAGTGCCATCACTCTTTCCTCGGCAGAAGTAGAGTATCATGGTGTAGTTGAAGCTAGCAAGGAAGCCATGTCGCTTCATCAAATCCTGTCTGAATTTTGTCTTCATCAATAGCATCCAACTACACTTTGGTGTGATAATCAGAGTTCCATTTAGCTATGCAAAGATCCAATTCAACATCAGTGTATGAAACACATTGAGCTTCATATACACTTCATCATAAAGCTCATTCATGATCGTGTTCTTGAAGTGCAGTACTGTTCAAACAATGATCAAGTTGCCGATATTTTTACAAAGGCTTTCATAGAAGTGAATTTTACCAAACTTCGATCTATGCTTGGAGTTCAGGAAATTTATCATTAAGGGGGGATAGGCTCTAATGCCTCCTTCCTTATCCTATTGTGTCACCTTTGTGAATCTTTCAATCCTATCCCATGTTGTTCTTAAGGGGGGATTTTAGGATATTTTGACACATAGGAAATAGTCCCCTTTTGTGTCACCTTTGTAAATCCTTCAATCCTATCCCAAGTTGTTCTTAAGGGGGGATGTTAGGATATTCCGACACATAGGAAATAGTTAAGTATAACTTGGTCTACTGTAGATTTAGGTAAAGTGTGTTTTTTTACTATGTACATTTGTAACTTATAATCTGACGATCACGATATGTAGTGATCCGATGGTTCACTCTTTCCTCGGTATTACTGACACTTGATCTGTGGCTTAACACCTGATTGGTCCATTATCTCTATTTAAAGAGCATGGAGGTTAATTTATCCCGTAACCGTTTATCAGAGAAACTTATGTAAATTTTCCTTTTTATATTAATAAATTGCCTGAAGTGGCTGCATTGGCTCAGGCTGTGGATTTTTTCCCTCTTTGAGGGTTTTAACCACGTAAAATACTGGTGTACTGATTTGTGATCTGTTTGTGAGCGGTGACCTTTGGTGTTTGATCTAAGGAACTTATCCAGTAAATTCCTACAAAATCCGTGGGTAACCAAAATATCCTAGGCCCAAAACACCTACTAATGAATCAGTCAACTTTGACTCTTTTCGGAGTCAAGTTTACCTAACATGCCCCCTTTAAACCTTGACTTTGATTTTATTTGAATAAATTGAGCCAAACCTGCCAAGTGAGTTAGCTTCTATCACTCTATCCCTTACCCCCCTAAATTATATACCCAGGATGTTTGTTGACTTGGCATGTCCCCTATAACCTAGGTCTAACACCATACTTTATCAATAATTTTCCTAGGTTTCACATGCTTTACTAGGTCTTAAAATAGTATGCCCATCTACCTGCAATAAAATTTAAACTCCATTATAATAAATAAACAAAAAATTATTTATTTTTTGTTGTTCTCTTCATCTATCCTCTCCTTTGTAATCTCTTTGCCCAAAATTATGATCTCATGAAGCAATTTTTAGTGATCTCGATTCCAAACATTGTGATATCATGTGCATCATCTCTATGATCTTATGGCTTCTCCATTATCATTATTGGAAACTGTTACATTTACCAGAAAAGTTTTAAAAATCTCAGCACTCTGACATTAATCTACTCACCCTGATCTTACGATTTCTTTGGCCAAATTCTTTTTCGAAGTCATGTCATTCTGCTTTGCTGCATCCTTGAATTATTTATGTACTCTTCTCCTTCACACTAAATATTATGAATATCAATATTCCTACACTCCTTTTGTAGGTGTCTTTTCCACTCGTGCATTTTTTGTTGCTATGAAACCTCTTACTACTAGAATCCAATATGCTAAGTAGTTGCACCTGCAAAAAAAAATACAAAGTTGTTTAATGTATATCAGAGGAAGGAAGAAGATTCCATCACTACTGCTCTGAAATATACAAAAATAAAAAATTTCTTCTCATACAAACTATTTAGAGCCATACACAATTCATATAATCAGTTTCTTCCAAATATATCTCTCAAACCCAAATTTCATTGATCAAGCCTTGCGCTTGAGCCTAGGAATGGCTTCCAACAACAACACACCTCTCTTCTTTTCACGACCATCATTGTTTTCCTACCTAGTGAGGCCTTTACACTGATTGACACAGCGGCATTACTCCACACTCAGTTACCAGTAATGACACCCATATTTCCTCAGTCGACTGACATACAAAGGCGCTCACTTGGTCCATGTTATTATTATGCCCAGTTCTTCGATGAAACCTTCCTATCCAATTATGCCTAGATATCACATCGATTGTTTTCCTCAATGTGTCTCTCGCATGCTGAGAGGCAGAAGTGGTTTCCATCCATGTGCGCCATAATAGTTTCGCATGCCTTCACCAACCACCACCACCTTTATTGTTGTCTCTCCTGAGTGTGCTTTCATTGTTGCCACCTCATCAGTGCCACGTCTAGATCCCTTAGTGTTCTTGCATAAACCTTGGGTTCCATATCTGCAACAAATATCAGATATGTCTTCATGCACCATCAAATATCAGATAAACCTCTTTTCAATTTCAAATTTCAATCTTGTGGTTTTATTGACTTGCAACCATCCACGATCAACGCCCTCCTCTACACAAAATCTTCTGCATCTTCGCATTCGATCTCCATCACACAACTCAACCACACTTACCAAGCCAAATACAATCTTGGAAACATAGATGCCCCCTGAAGCCAACTCTAATTTGATTCTCCTTCGGCAGAGAGGGGCAAGCTCTTTTCCTATGATTCAGTTTCCACCTACTTCAAAGTTGTTCCGCAAGAGTAAAGAAAAAAATATGGAAAATCCTAGCAAGGATTTAGCATCAATCCCATTCTTATTCAGACATCCTAGAGGACATGTCGACATGGGTTCCTGACCCTGGACACACCAGGGGCAGGAAGAAGAACTCCCAAGTTCGATAATATTGCACTGGAAAATGAAAACTTTGTTGGGTATGGTTTTGAAAGACAAGAAAGTGGAGAGATACAAAATATTCTCCATCCTGGAAGATGTCAAAATAATGATAAAAAATTAGAGGTTATGTTTGGACAAGATCGATTCCCACCTAACACACGTGGAGGGTCACATTGCGAGTGAGTTTGACGGTGGAGATCTAATATTGGATCCTCCAGTGTCAAGTGTGAAAGTTTCAACCACAATTTGCTCTTCTGAGAATGAATAAAGCTCTGGGATGGTCATCTATGTCGTTTGATGACTCCACGGTTTATTTTTGGCCTGATCAACGGGGTCCGTATCCTTTAATGATCTTAGCCTTTGGTTGTTTAAGTGTTGATCCTAGATGTTATGTTTTTGTCACCTATGTTTTTGCTTGGTCGTGTGCGATCTTTTGTTTGGAAGGTATCTGTGTCGATTCTGTTACGCAGATATGGGTTAAGTCATCACCATAGTTAATAGATTTGTATGGACTTTTTGGGTTGAGTTCTATATGGACTTCTTAGTCTTGGTCCTGATTTGAGTTGTGTTATGAGGAAATCCAAATGCTCAGAGAGAAATTTGGAAAACAATGTATATTTGGTATTTGAATTTTAATTAATACAAAGTAGCAATTTACAAACAAAAAATGGTTTTTATGGATATGTTTTTTATTTTCTTATTTTATTTTAATTTTAATTCTTTTAAATTATTATTAAGTTTATTATCATTAATTAATTTTTAATTTTTTAATTTTTAATTAAAAAAATTAATATGAAATATATATATATATATATACACTTTTTTATGTTTCCTTTGATTGGCTAGAGAATGAGGTTGGGAAGGTTGTTGGGGTCGAGCTCGCCACCCTACCACCTCATGCAACATTTAAGAGGGTGTGGCATGTCCTACCCCCCACATGTAGACGCATGTGAATTCCCTTTCCAATGAGTATGAATATGCAAGCTTCCCCTTTGATTCATATTATGCTTTGAAACTAGTGTTGTAATGAGTTAAATGGTGTGATTTAATTCCCTCCCTCATGCAGGTGGTATTTCATATGGAGTATTACTGCATCGAGGGACAATTAAAGGGAAAATATCTTGCTTTTCTAAAGTTTTTTCCTGAATTTTGTTTGGACCTGGACCAAATTTCTCTAGGAAGAGTTGTGGGGTTGTTTCTCTGTGCGTTATTTGATTCTATAATTATCTATCATGTTGTTGGTGTAATATCCCAAAATTGGGATTTTCTACAACAAATAGAATATCTTAAGATATTCCAAAGTTGGAGACCCAGAAAATAGACTCATATGATGTGTTCAAGAACACATAGCCCCTCAATGAATGAAACAGTAGCAAAATATGAATGTCTATACATTCCCAAGTGGGGAAAATGCAGAAATTAGACCCTGAAAACGTTATTTCTGAGGATCTGTGTTTTTACTGGGTGAAATAACATTGGGCTCCCTTAGAATATGTTGTTAGGCTCTCACACACAAAAGAGGATCAGAAAGAAATCCCTTTTGATATGTTAAACAGACCTCCTAGCTACCAGACAGCTTAAAAATGGCCAAATCCCATGACTTGAGTTATGCAGAAAAATAGTGAAGCATGTACAACGTTATTTATGAGGGTTTATGTAGTAAAATGATAAAATAACATGGATCTAGAACTCTATGGAACAATATTCCAAGAAAACAGAGATCTGACCTCCTCATTACATTATAAAGCTAACCCGACAAGGGTTTCATGAAACGCATGTATAAGAAAGAGAAGATATGAATATTCAACTCAGAAAATGAAATCTTACTACAACATTACAAAAATATAGCTAAATAATACAAAATAGGGATGAGGATCCCTTCCTCTAGCTTTCCGGGAGAAGGGTTGGCCCTTTCCCTAGGAAACTAGCTCATAAACAAGGGTCTTAACCCTGTTGCAGCAACACTGCATAAAATGATGCAGTTCCTGCAAGGGACTATTCTGTAGGAGATGAGAACCACTTTGGCCTGCTACCAAGATATGAAATGTTCTCAAAAATCTTCCTAGTTGATTTCTCAAGAGAAGGAAAGCACCCTTTACTAAGAAACAAACTCAGAAGTGGTGTAAGAATCCTCCACTGCGATACCCTACAACTCAGCAATATCCTGCTACAGAAATAACGTTGGGACTGAAGAATGATGCTTGGCCTTGAGCCTAGATGTGGAACAATACAGGACAAGCTCTCCCAAGAGGCATCTTAAGGGAAGAGGTGGGATTCCCGCTCGGGAACACCCAGTGCTACCTTGCTAAACAACAAGGGGAAGCTAAGTCTAAACAGACAACATCAAGAGATCGAAATACAAAAGCATGAATAACAAAGGCCTCCATCCTCTCCATATATAGAAAGGGAACCTCTCCTCATTGGTTCCCATCCACATATGCCATCAAGCCTATGCAAGTTGTCCTCCACCAAAACTGCGATGTCCATCAAGGTGGTTCAATGTATCTAGACAGCTTTGTTGACTTGGTCAAAGTTGACTGAATCACCATGTCCCCATCTCTGTTCACACCCAAGGGTGCTCAAATAAGCTCCTTATTCTTATTCTTTTCACATTATGAGTGTTATTGATCCTTCTAAAGAGGTTAATGGGCCTCCCTACCCATCTATTCACCTACCTAGTGATGAAACAACTCTAATATTCCATTTAGCTTGAAGGCTAAAAAAATTGGAATATTATAGTTGGGCACTCACAGCGTGAGTGGAATTGAGATTTCAGGAGAGTTGTTGGTGGCACTGGTGGACATCATCTTGTTGGTTGTGCTGGTGGATCACTATTTTTTCTTCCTATTGTAGTAGTTGCAACTTCAACTATTTTCCTCCTCTTGACTCTTGGACCTTTGCACTCTACTTTAATGGTGGTACTCCCTGTGACTTCTGACTATGTTCTTATGTCATTTGATAGTATAATATATGGCTTCAACAAATATATGTGGCTCATAGTTGGTGAATATTGGCTCCAAGATTTGGGGCATGCTAAATTTAGTCGAAACTCTTGGACTGGTAGTCTTTTCTTACCTACGCTCTCGACTCTTCACCTTCACTTCTTAGAACTCCCATCAATTGTCTCCTTTGCAATTTGTAGAGTATACTTTTCCTCGACTTGTTTCCCCTTGGTATTTTGGTTTTTGATCTATGTTCCTAACGTCATTTCATTTTGAGCCCCAAAGCACAAGCATAGGAGGTCATGGACATTTATCATGTTATTGTTCCCTCTAACATTCATGTTAATATCTATCACCTTGAGTCTCTTTCTACTGATGATGATCGAGTATTATTTGACTCATACATCATTGAATATGTTTCACATTTGGTTCCTTACCCTCTGTTAACACTGGAAAATCGTACAAGCAGAAGATGACATTATTCAATGTCAAGCACAAGGATTTACAGAGCTCAAAGACATTACAGAATCTGAAAAGTGTTTAAAAAATCTCTAAGGTCTAAGGAAAATCAAATTTTAACAAGTCCTAAATGCTTTTCCACCCATTATCCTTTGTGAAGAGCGCCTTTGCGTGCCTTATGACCCGAAATGCGTGCAATGATGGGAGTGGCGAAATGTCACTTTCCGGGACCACACAAAGCATAGGACAAGTGATTCCTCACTTGAAGTGGCCTAAGGAAAGCCACCAATGCCTCCTTAAACATCAAGTGAGAAAACAATGGAATATTTGGAGCACACAAATGAATCATACCCCTCTCTTGGGTCACCGTCCACAATGTACCAAGAGGGGGAGCAAGGATTTTAATTCTCCTATATAATACCACCATGAGATGAAAAAATGGTGAACACATTGTTATGCTGGCTAGAATTTCCCAAGAAATACCAGCAGTGTGTGATATGGAGCTGAAGATAGAGGGGACTCAATTGTTGTCCATCCAACAAGTTCAGTCCACCACAATAGAGAGAGAGGGAGACTGCACCGAGGCAAGCTTGGGATAAAAACATCCTTGCATCGAGACTTAGAACCCATGTTCTAGGGGCCCTTTGGCAAGAGGGTAAAGTTTCACTCTTATTCCTCCCAGTGCTCAATAAGAGGGGCCTAGAGCCACCGTTCATATTATTTTTGTCGTTTGACTCTTTTCAAAGCTCATTTTTATTTGTTTTAGTTTTTAGTTTAGTTTTAGTTTATTTATGCATGTTATTTCTCTATATAGTATGCTTGTGATTCTATCTTGCTCCACTAACTTGCTTAACTTATTTTTCTGCCTATTATCACTAACTTAAGTGGGTAGAACACACCCCTTAATTTGGTGTGATTTCATACATATGTGCACCAAACACACTCCAACAAGATTTGCAACTAATGTTTATCACCAAGTTTATGTGGTTGTGCCTTTTTTGCAGAGACCTTTGTCTGTGTTGTGGAGTGGAGCTAAATTTCCCCTGATTTCTCTTGCAGTCCCTAGTTCATCCCAAGTGAAAGAATGAAGCAGAACAACTCCAAAAATTTCTTTTGCAGGAATTTGCATGCTTTTTCTTCCCACAGACGCGCCCAGGGCGCGCGTTCAGACCTGACCCGCGAGCAGACATCGATCCTATTTCAGCCTTTTGCGTACAAAATATAGAATGAGAAATTTGTCCCATGTT
The DNA here is from genome assembly GCA_034641835.2 of Pinus albicaulis. NCBI lineage: Eukaryota > Viridiplantae > Streptophyta > Pinopsida > Pinales > Pinaceae > Pinus > Pinus albicaulis. The sequence goes on along the minus strand of JAXQQM020062967.1, from coordinate 225,274 downwards.
TTTTTCTTTTCCTGCTTGTAAAGTGCTTGGCAACCCCTAGTACACCTACCAGCACTGGTTGTGGTACCCTGCAGCTTGCTAAAGCTCACTCTTAGCTGCTTTTTGTAGGCTTAGTGTCAGTTTTATTTCAAGTTGATTTTTGCAAAGTTCACACATAGTTTAAGTAGGGGAGGAAAATAACTTGCATTCCGAAAAAAAATTATGTTTTCAAAATTTTGGTACCAAGACACCTAGATAACTAGCCAAGTAAGTTGCCCAAGACCATGCATGCGTAGCTAGTTTTTTTTTCTAGTGTAAAAGTTATTAGTTTAGTTCAATTTTTGCTCTAGGGTTTTCGGTACTATGATTGAATTGTTTATAAAAGAGAAAGTAATCTCTGCTACCTTTGCACCCTCCGATGATCCTAGGTAAGCATATGAACGCTCCCTATTCACAACTTGCCATCTCCCTATATTTTATCACATAAATTAACTAGGAAAAATAGAAAGCTACCCATAATCCACACATGTTTTTCTTTTGAGCCAGGAATAATACAACATAGTTTAAATAGGGGATTTTGAAAAGGATCATTGAATATCCACATGTTCAAACTATGTGCTTGTCCACTTTGTTCTCACACACATTCACTCACTAAAAAAAGCAAAGACACCTAAAACTAAATTAACCAAACTCACTAAATTCTCCCCACAGGAGCCACAAAATAATTTATAGCTTAAGTTAGGATCAGGGGGGTAGGAATCCAATAATCCGCCTTGATCAATCTTCATCTTGAAACATAGAAGTTGACTGTTTAGGGAGCTTCAAATCCACCTATCAGCCCATGGAAAAGAAAACCCGAGCATGGAAAAGACCCGTTTCAGAGGGGGTTAGGCTTAGGCGCAGTGCGTGTGGTATCAGTTGCGGCTACTTGACCCAGCTAATACTCGGTACTGTTAACTGACTTACCAAGAAGCCCAAGACTCAAACGCTCACATGGGATGGTGGTACTTAGTGACCAAAACTAGGGCATCATTTCCCTATAGGTGACAGTGCAGGCAAGCGCCCAACCCTCTACCCTTACCTTGGTGGATTTTCTTCAGCTGACTAGGGGCGTTTCCAGCTCTTACAGGACGTTGTGCCAGCACTCGCAAGATATCTTCTCAAGGCCTAGCTACATTTGAGAGTGTGAGGACGAATAGGTCTCCTAGGATTTTGAGTATCATACACAAACAAACAAAAACCACTTTTTTATTGCTTGATCACATAGATTAATTTAAAGAGAAAATTTATTTTATTTTCGCTTTGTTTTATGTATGTGACAAGAATTTTTATTTGATAATAGACTCAATCCTCTCAAATTTTTCCAATACCAAACCTGGTCGACACCAGAATGGACCCAAAGAGACCTCGTCGATCTAGGAGTCTTTTGGACCTCCCTTGTTACCGGGAGGGATTCCAGGTCTTTTGTCATTTAGGCATTAAAGACAGAACGCTACCACCATTATTCATTCGTCCTTTATTGGGGCATCCATAGTTGGGAACCCTAGTCATTCTCCCAACACCACACCACAGACTACTCCTCTGACAACCCCTAGGGGGCAATGGAGTGTGTCCCATTCGAGAAGCCAGTTGAATACACAGCAGGGTACGTCACAGACCAACCCTCTTCCTAACCATAACTTTTTGTTTTCGCACACTGCAATGATGTAAACCTCCTAGTCACCTTTCTTAGCCTCGTTGAATCTGCCCGATTTAACCAAGCTAACAAATGACCCCATTGCACACGACCCTACATGGCCTCCCATGCCCACGAAGCTCCCTTTGGATATTCCAATGTTCGAAGGAAAGCAAGCATAATACCCAGGTAATCATGTCATGACCTTTCACCTGTGGTTCTCATTGAACAATATCATTGACGACACTATTCGATTGAGAATATTTCAATGCACTCTGACAGGAGTAGCCATGAAGTGGTACGTGGAGCAACCCTTAGCTTCACATGGAACCTTTGGCACCCTTGCCACCGTGTTTGTAACATATTTTTAGTTACCCATTCACCATGATTCTGGAATGGAATTACTGACACATTTTAGACAAACCCCCACCATCCATATATCAGACCATCTCTATGAATGGAGGCAGCGTCGTAGTTTATGTAAAGCTAAACTCGACGATCGAGTTCTCTTATATTTTTTCCTAAAAAATCTTACGTGAGATATTTCAAAGGATGTGGCACAAAAAAAACCCATATCTGAAGAGGATGCTATCAACAAAGTCCAAAAACTTGATTTGATTTATACGCAGTTAGGATACATTTACAACATCCTGCCGAATGCCCCGCGTCTGCAAACTTATCAAGAATTTCCAGGTGTGTCGAACTCTGCAAACGGATTAATTGGGTCATTGATCCAAAGTTACCTAGGTAGCAGCATTCAAAACCCCGGTTACACATATAGTTCTATCCAGAACGTACCTCAACCCGGTTTTCAAAGTCATCATATGCCTCAACAAAATTTGACCAATAGGGCACCAACCTATCACGAGGGAGGACCTTATCCTTCGGCTCAGGGGACCTAATATGCAAAAATAAACACTGACGGAAGAGCTCCCCTCCAACATCCAGGTGCAAACCAGGGACCGCGTTATGCTTATTCCCCAGCACAAGACCCGCCTATGCAGACCAATGCACAGGTGAACGTTGTGCAGTCGTCCCAAAACCAACCACACCAATATAGCTAGGAGAACTATCCTCCTAACGCGATGAAGAAAAAATAAAAAAACAAGCCAAAAGGGAACCCTAGATAGGGGGAAAAAAACTAGCAATGCCCGCCACGATCCCAGGCTGGAGACAAATCCAGCCAGAATCAGAGCCAGGAGCTAAGAAATGCCCAATGACAGAGCACAAAGCCGCCTCTTCGAACAAACCATTCTTTTTCGATATGTGGTGAGTACAGTCACTATACTCACCACTATCCTGATCTCCCTGAGCTAAAGAAGCTATAGAGTAATCGAGGACTAGGAGGATCTTCCCAGCAACTAGCTGTGATGTAGGAACCTTTCCCCCATCAAGGGATGGTAAGCACTCAACAGCAAAATACAGATGACTCCGGGAAAAGCAGCCATAAAATCTACATGGCTAGAAAAGAGATGTTTTTCCAAACACAAAATCATAATTATGACACCCCACCAGACACCAATACATTAGGGGCAAGTGCCAGTGCACTGACTGCACCTTTGACCATTTTAAAAATGCCTATAGAACCATTGCCAAAAATGGCGAAGGGACCCAATAGACGAGCAGGAAAATACTCCAAAGTGGCCCATAATTATAGTATCATGGACGATTTAGCACAATATCCTGCTGCTATGTCAACTCTGGAATTATTTTCGTCATGCCCAAAACAATGGAAAGCCCTAATTTTCGCATTAGGCGCTATCGACCCTGCTAATACATTCCTAATGGATTTTGACTTAGAAAAATCCACCCTAAGGCTTCCTTCCACGGTCGCCTTCCAGATACCAGTGTCGGTCCAGAATATCACAATTCACCGATGTGTCATAGATGAGGGTGCATCCATGTGCATCATGTCCAAAAAATTTTGGCAGAAGTTAGGGTCCCCTGAAATAAAACCCTTAGTCATCACGCTTAGATCATATGACGATCGTCCATCAAACCCTGTCGACCTTTACCAAAACGTCCCGGTCTGTTTAGCTGGAAATATGGTCCATATAGACATCAAAGTCTTGGATGCTCACTTGGACTATAATATACTCCTTGGGTGGAGTTATATGTATGCCATGTCTACCATAGCAGCCTCCTCTATATTTAGCATCATGATGTTCCCCCACGAGGACCGCATCATTACTGTAGACCAATTGACACATAGTGAGAAACAACCCCGAAAAAACATTGATTTAATTCTACCCTATGTAGACACATCCTCGGATGCTCTCTCACAGTACCAAGAATATGGCCCCGGCCAGTTCAAACTGTCGTCTGTTCTAGGGTGGTTCCTAGGAGATCCTCCCATAATCCTTGAGTCATCGCTCGATGTCACGGGGGCTTCGGTGTGCATGATGTCCACATCAAGCGCTGAAGCTATTCAGGACATGGACACAAGCAGTAATGGCACTGATTCATGGGCCACGACAACTTCTCTAGCCTACGTTGCCTCCCAAACCCCTTTCCTCTACCCCCCAACTGGTTTCGTCTCCCAGCAAGTTTTGGCAACACTGGTATTGCCAAACATATCATTGGCAATACCAATTTGGCACCTCATTCCTCCTAAGGGAACATGAGCCACCCACATCACTGCCACATGATTGAAGCCTCTCAGTCCCGAGGAGGCCCCACTCATCCAAGAAATGGTTGAAACCACCCCTGCAAAGGTGATTCCCATTGTAAAACCGGTAATCACGGATAAGAAAACCGAGAAAAGAGGAAATAATATGGTTACTCCCGCCATACAACAGGAATCACTAGTCTGCGCCATATGCGACGTAATTGGTCACCCTACCCATATATGTCCAAATTTGGATGAATTAAAACCACTCATTGGATATAAGATAGACATCGCGACGCCGCGTTCCCGTAAAAAGGAACCTATCACTAGAGGTAAAGGATAAACATTGCGTACCAATCACACATGCGCTTTCTACAACAACTACGGGCACTATACCCACCACTTCCTAGAGATCCCGCTGTATAGGGATGCCCTGCATGCCATGAAGCAATCCTATCAAGAGGATCCCTCCACCCAGGCATCCGGAAATGAACCTCGTACCATCCTGTACCTATAGGAACAACGAAGGGAACAGGAAAGACCCCCAGTCATGCCCCCTCCTATTATACATTTCACGCTATCCGATGAATGTGTTCACTTCTTCGAAGAATGTGCAACTCTAGAACTCATCCACAAATGGTATCCTATAGAAGGGGTTTACTACGTTGGATTGTGGGGATCGCGATTCACATGTCCGTTATGCACCGACAAACACCTTTTGGAGAATTGTCACTATATCCCTTGTTGGGGTTCCCATGTTTTGGCCAGATTGGCAAGACCAAAATATGAGACAACAGCAAAACCACTTTCAGACCTCGGGATCTAGCCCTCCTAGGTCCAGAGAGGGATCTCTCTATGATTGATAAAGGTAATGTCTTTGAAGGTCAAAGGTTTAAGATGTTAGGCTAGTTATAGGAACAAGGTTTATTTGTTTGATTGTTTTTTTGGTTGCTGGTTATCAGGAAAGAAGGGTTCAATGTAAGACAAGATGAGCAAAGAGGATTAAGGCAGAAGTGAAGTATTCCAGTTTGCATTCAAAACCATTGGGCAATGGAGTCAGGAAAGGATTTGCTTACTATCTAATGTGCAAGCTTTCAATTGGGCTAGTCATCTAAAACATTGGATCTTAAAGATGATAGTGTGGTGTGGAGTGGTAGGAGAGGAGGAACAATAAAGGTTTAGAACACAAAGTTAAAGACCGGCTGGTCGCACAAGGATCCTAGTGGACAGGGCTTAACTCTAATCCCCAGCGTTCCCAAATCTTCCAGCTAAATCCTAACAAGAACATCTAAGAACATATTCATTTAACTCATACATCAGAGAGCAGGCAGTAACATCCACTACACTGGTTAAATCAACTGAAATCAATTCTTAGATAACACATTTAGTAGAAAACATCAAAGGCAAGGAGAGCAGAAACATAGGGTACCTAAAAAGGGTAAATCCTATGCCAATATTCTGATGCAAGCCAGTAAAAACGAAATGAAATGAATTAAAACACAGAGATAGGAAAACATCACTGCTCTTTAGATCAGGATCCAAAGAAATGTGTTTGTCATATTAAATAGCAATACCAATCAAGTATAACAATTCCAATAGCCGAATACTCAGTCTGAAATCATATTCCTCAGCCTATCTTACAAATTTACACAGAGACTGTGTCTCAAAGAAACTGCTTGAAATTCTCTGATAACTGATAAACAACCTTTATAATGAGTTTCTTTATGAATTTATAGCTCTAGTGGAGCAGAGAAGGTAGGTGAAAAACTAAATGTAGCATTAAAACTCATAAGAGGAAGAAGGCCGAGGCCCACTCTGTATAATTTTTGTGTATTTATCTCTGGCACTCTTTTGGGTCAAAGAGTGGTCTTCTTCCAGGCTCCCATTTACTCTGGTATGCCTCTGATGTACTTGGCCGCAGTACTCTATAGTACTTCTGGTGAATTAAACAAAAACGTAGAATCAAGACGCTAAGATCTGCCATACTGTGAAAAAAATTCTTCTGATAGTCTAGGACTGTTGTAGGGGGGAAACTTCACTTGGACATCACGTAGACTGAAACAATAAAGTGTACCGTGTCCTGGCTTAGGAAGAAACATTCTGCTAATTTGAAACCTTGATTACATTGTTTTCTGCGCGTCGGACCTCCTGTGTGATCCTCGGGATTTTCGATCAGGTACTATGCCTTTAGAACTCTGGATTAAGGCTTAAAATATTCAATACTGAACATTGAAATCCTTGATCATTAGCTGGTATTTCTCCGCCGCTTCATAAATGTCTCAATCTGCAAAATCTAGGTTTTAATGGCGTCAGATAGGTTTTTCACGGAGATTGAACTGTCCTTGGATAATATTTATGTCGCCGCTACCTTTCCGGGCATTTCCTTGTAGTACCAGCTTCCAAATTCAATTATGTCTGCGCAACGTGCCATTAAAATCATACATATGAACCATGGCGGTTTCCCGCCTCTCTGCAACCTTGCAAAATATGGAAACTGGTTAAGAAAACCATGCATGGGGGCCGGATGACGTGGACAATTGCGAGGATGATAGTGGGACTATGGATAAATGGCGAAAAAATGCAGAGGGATGGTGGAGAAATGCTTTGGTGGAGGTTGGCGGAATGCAAAGAAACTTAAACATGAACCTTGACATTTAACCTTAGAACGGGATATATATGGATGGACAAGCAAATATACGATGGAACACGTGGAACGGTGACGTGGCGGGACGGGGTTACGGCGGGACTGAAAATAAGTCTGGGCCATCCGATCTCAGGAGGAGATCGATGGTGGACAACACGTCGGAGGGTAATGGACAGTGAGCCAGGGGTACGGATGAATTTGATTAACCTGTGAGCAACTTCGTGGAACGACGACCGTTGGATGGGACGCCCCAGATCAGACGGCTGATATGAATATCACTCTGTATCCTGTGTCGAACGTTAACGCGCGATGATCAGGCGGTTTTGAAACAGTGTCGCTGCCACGCATCGCGCGATGAGTGGAATCACTAGCTCATCGAAAAATATCGCCCACCTCTGAAAGGCGATGCGATAGAAACCGGATGGTTTTGAACAGTGTTGGCGCGGTTTTGGGGACCACCGAGCAGGTGAACTCTGACCGTAGATCTGGCGGGTAAATGAACGGTTAAGAATGCGATGAACGGTAAATGGAGGTGTGTTACACAGCAATTTGTCACCGTCCCTACAATCCCCATCCCGCGCATTGGAGGGCTCATTCTGTGACCTGTGAGCAGAGACAAGACTTGAAAATACTTTCATTGCATCCCTCTGAAGATGAGCTTTAATTGCCCTGAAAACATCTCCCTGCAAAAAACCCTAAAAATAGCTCTTTTTCCATTGGCGCGGTTCCACAGTTCAGCCCTCGCACCAAGGGGGCATATCCTCTAAAGAGGGCGCGCCAATTGGCGCTCTCTCATAGAGCCACACCCGCGCCAACCATATTAAGAGGTGTTTTTTAAAAATAAAAGGCGGAAGTTGCGTCCTAACAAATTCCTGGACTGATTTCTATCTTGAGTTGGGAGGTTTGGCTACGGATTTCCATGGAGAAGAAGTGGTTTGCCACCTCTCATGGAAGCTTCCTTGATGATAGGGCCAATCCCATAATTATAGGGATCCCAACTCCCCTTCAAGCTTGCTCATCTCCATGGCAAGATAATCTCCAAGTTCCCAAGAGCTTTCATATCCTTATGCTGCAAGAGCCTTCTTGATTCCCTTAAGGCCAAATCCAAGCAAGGAGACTATTGCCAATTATCCAGAGAGAGAGGCTTGTCCCATCCCTGACAGGATTTATCGAGACATGTTGTGCTGAAGACCCGCTAAAGGAGAGTGTTGCGTCGAAGCTATGGTTGTATTCTTCTTTTGACTCTTTAATGATAAGTGACTATCGGTTATGGTTCCACTCTTGTTCTTAATCATGTTCATGAGTTATGTCCTCTTCGACTGACATATAGTTGTATGTACTGGGTTTTATGCTTGCGTTTGTGTTGTTTCTTGCATGTGCAAGTGTCCGATCACGGAGATCGTGAGGACTGTGATCTGCCAGGGCAAAGGAATGGGAGCACCACCTCTTCTACAAACGACAACGTTGGATTCCAGGTAAGCCTTCCTCGCAATTCGGTTTATTTACGATTAGGAACCTGCACTGTAGCGTGTTTGATTGTTGCTAGACCCGATCTGGGCTAGTAGGGATTGCCTTTGTCCGCAGAGGGGATTTACCTCCTCAACAATTTGGCAACTCCACTGGGGATTCAGCTTGTTGTTTGATTTCTAAACTATAGATGGAGCCTGAAGCACAGCCAGATAGCCTTCGAAACGCTTTTGCTCTGCATTAGCGGAGTAGATCAACGCTGCCTCAGTCAATCTCCGGTTTAGTTTACGGACTAAACAACTTGAAGCATTGTCTTGTCTTTTCGGTCGATTCTTGATCCTCCTTGCTTGATCAGCTCTTATGGGCTGGTTCTTTCTGTGAATTTGGGTCTTTGATGGCTTGAACATCACTGGTCTTATCTTATATTGCTTATTTTTTTATTTTGGCATAGCAAACTTGACTGGCGCGCTTTTTAGCATGACAGTCGTGCCAATTGGCGCTAGTTGTCCATTTATTACCCGCGCCAATCTTGATATGGCGCTAGTTTCAGCCTGACAGTCGCGCCAATGCTGGGGACTGCTGGGGTTTGCTCTGTTTTGAGCTTTCTGAGCTTGATCTGTGTGTTTAGCTTTGCCTCGCTTTGAGCCTAGATTACATGGTTCATTTGAGTCTTGGAGATTCTGCTGGAAGTGGTGAGTGTAGTCTTGGTTGGGAGAAATTCTTTGTTTTTTTCATTTTCAGGTGTTGGCGCTTGTTTTCAGTTAGCAACCCGTGCCAATTGGCCATTGGCACTAGTTTTCAGTGAGCAAGTCGTGCCAGTTGGCGCTACTTGTCAATGTACAAGTCGAGCCAATTTCAGGGTGTGTGAAAATTGAGATTTTTTCCCTAAATCCTTCACCAGTGTGACTTCCCCTTCCGGTCTTTTCCATATATGAGCATAGATTACATTGCTCATTGGTTGGAATGTATTCTTTCCATGATTTTTTGATGTAAAAGGGAATGAATGCCTTGTTTTGATCTCTTTCTTTGGAAGTCCTTTTTTGTGCTTGACCTCATATGTCTTGTCGCCTTTTGAGGGATTTCGTGACAAAGTGTTTGAAACAACGATTGCATTCTTAGTGTTTCTTTACATCTCTTTTTCATTCATCCTTCATTAAGAAGATTTGCATTCTTTTAGTTTTCGTCTCATGGTTTTCTTTTCGTTAAAATGCATTAGATCACATTGCATTGAAAAGTATTTTTGAGATTTATTATTGAACTTAGATCACATTGTTTAATGATTGAAAGCTAAAAATCGCTTTGATTGCATTCTCTTTTATTAAAAGCATGCATTAAGTAGATTCTCATTTCATCGAAAAATGCATTGAGTGCATTATTATAATTTGAAAAAGAAAAGGAAATTGTGCATAGATTACAATTGCATAGTTTTCGGAAAAGAGGATTTTACATAGATTACATTGCATTATTCGAATCGTTGAATGTTTGAATACTTTTGGATAGTGAAAGTCATCTAGTTTGGAAAAGTTTCATTTTCAGTTTTGTTGTTTGTTGCATCATTGTTTGAAGTTCTTCCCTTAACTAGATAGCATTCATCGAATTAAAAAGATTTCTTTTCTCATATAGCTGCATATAGGAGATTGTTAGATGACATGCGGTAGGGCCTTGAAACTGAAACGTAATTGAAGATAAACTTTAAAATTTACTCAATTTACACTAAGGCAGCATTGAAATCTAACGAAACACATTTAGAGGTCTAGGCTAGAGACGTGTTCCGGCGTCTTAAAACCTAGTAGCTGTCATTCACCTCTTGGCTTTAGACAGCGCTAGTACGGACTTGTGCTCCCCGTACCATCGCGTATATAAAGGGAGACCCCACTAGGTTTATATCCTTTATCCATAGGAAGCCGAGTCTGCCGCCCTATACCCGTGATACACCGGACACAACATTCAGGGAGATTTCCTGCACGTACGTTAAGTTCTTGGTTGATTTCTCTTTCATTTTGAAACCAAGGTGTATATTGCAGTTCACGGTTATTTGGTACACCCTTTGCCTAGCATTCCTGAGCAGTCATTTTGATCTTATCTGACTCTTTAAATTTGAAAAGATCACCAAGCGCTTGTCCTTTCACACTTGTTTCAAAACTGAAAGAGATAGAGTCACCTTTCATCCGTTTCTCGACTCTTAAAACATGAAATGGTGGAGTTTCTAAGTTTCAATGTGGTAAAATAAATCACCTGCGATCACATGCCCATTTAGATTTTGCTTGTTGGCTGTTTGATTGTGTGCCTTGGTTTTTAGCCCATGTGCGGTTTTGAGTTGTTGATGGCAACTTTTCCAGAGTTCACCAACCAAGGAATCCCCTCTGATGGGAATCCTAGTCATTTTCCTCCTTTTGGAAATGTTGGTGCTCCTTATATGGAAACATTGTCCCTTCCTGGGTTAACTGTTGGGTTGCCTGTTTGGTTATTCTCAACCTCTGTGGTTCCGAATGTCTCAACTACTGGTCAATAAGTTCCTCCACCTGAAAAAAATCATGTTGATTCTAAAGTAGACCTCTCCCCTTCTTCGCTTTTTTATGCATCTTCATCTTCTACTTTGCCTAGTGAAAGTCTAGATTCGAGTAACCAAGTGGCTAAGAAGAAGAAGAAGAAGACAAAGAAGAAGAAGTTAGATAAAAGAGAGGCTAGCTCTGCCGCTATTGCGCCTAAGAAGTCTCCTCTTGATAAACCCCCCAACCCTCTGCGGAAAGTCAAGTTCCCTTGCATGTTGTGCATGGGAGACCATCTTCTTCGAGACTGCCCTGGAATTCCCAAGGTGCTCAAAGTATGGTCCAACGGTCGCCTGCTGTTGCCTTTGGCTTCCGAGAGTCAAGTTGGGGGCACGTCTTCAACTAGTGTTGTTAAGGCTCCTAAGAAGCAGGGTAAGATTACCAATCCCTGTAAGTTGTTTGAAGGGCACCATGCCATTCACCTTTGTTCTTATATCGATGAAGTCAAGCGAGTTTTGGACAACTCAGCTGTTTCTATGCTGTGCCTTCCGACTGGTTACAAACAGATTTCTTTGAGTCCTCCACCAGTTGATCCTACGATTGGTCAAGAGTCATCCTTGGTCGATCCCGCTCCCTCGGAAATTCAAATTCAGGAATCCATTCCCGACCAACCATTGGTCGTGGGATCGGTTGAGCTGGCTCCATCTACGGTACACCAGGTCTTTTCCGTTGAGAGTGGATCTCACATCCCTCAGGTTCTTCTGATTTCTTCAGATTCCTTGGAATTGGAGAAAGATTCTCCTGTCCCTATACCTCAAGAAGTTGCTCCTCTGCCTCCTGTGATGGAGGTCCCAGAAGATACTCCTCCCGCCTTCGAGATGGAGGTCGTGGAGGATGCTCCTTCTTCTTCCGTAACACCAGGGGAAGACCATCTTGGTTCGATGGTAACCCCTCTAAGTAGTTTAGTCGCTTCCTTTGATTGGAATCGATTTGCTGGATACCGCCTTCCATCTTATGTTCCTTTCGAGATCACAGTACAGGCTTTTGGTCTGGTCGTACCCAGCACCATTATAGACGAAGGTGTGTCTGTTAGTATACTATCCTCAACTACCTGGCAAGCTTTCGGTTCGCCGCCGCTTGTGCCTGTTACGCAGAATCTGTTGGCATTTAACAAAAGAACGAGTCAACCGTTATGGATCCTTCCAAGGTTACCTATTACTTTGGGAGGTAAAACCGTCTATATGGACGTGATGGTTGTTCCAGGCCCCTTGGATTTCAATCTTCTCTTGGGGCGTGATTACACCTATGCCATGGGAGCGCTTGTCTCCTCCCTTTTTCATGTGGTCTGTTTTCCACATGAAGGACGGATCGTGACCATTGATCAGCTTTCGTTCTTTGGTCCTGATGTGGAAACTGGCCCACCATCATCCCTTCCTGGTTTTTATCCACCCGTTGTATCTGCCTCACCGCAGGTCAACTATGTGGCTACCTACCCCATGCCTATACCCAGTGATTGTGCCATTGTGAATCAGGTGCTGGGGGCATTAGGTCCTGACTTCCAAGATGTTTTCCTTCCCTCGGAAGTGGAAATCTTGGAAGCGATGACTTCTTGTTCATTATGATGAGGTCCATCGGAGCAGAGTTCCTTGTCTTGTGTCAAGCTCCTTAAAAAATGAAACAAGCTGGTCGGAGCATAGTTCGTCTTCCTGTGTCAAGCTCCTTAAAACATGAAACCAGGTTCTCGGAGCAGAGTTCCTTGTCTTGTGTCAAGCTCCTTAAAAAATGAAACAAGGTCGTCGGAGCAGAGTTCCTTGTCTTGTGCCAAGCTCCTTAAACCATGAAACAAGGTGTCTGAGGATAGTTCTTTTAATGTGTCAACCTCGTTAAAACAATGAAACACTTTCCCGTTCAATTCGAGTCTTTGATAAGTTCTCGTAAAATCCCAGTCGAGTCTGTCTCTTGATCTCGTAACTTGAACCTTCACTCCATCTGCCTTTCATATGGACTGAAGCTTGGGGGGCATGTACCTCGAATTGAATCACCATGCTGGGGGCATGCTTACTTTTTCAAGCATAGTTTATTTCCGTTTCAAGCTTGGGTAAAAATGAAACCGGTTTCAAGCATAGTTTATCTTTGTTTCAAGCTTGTGTAAAAATGAAACCAACTTCAAGCAGAGTTTCCTGATTTCAAGCTTGTGTAAAAATGAAACCTTTCCCATTTTACCCCTTGTGATTGTCATCTTATCAGCCTATTTTGCCAGATGAGCCTTGGTTTTCTTGCTCCATCGTCATTATCTGCTTGGCCGATCATATGCCTTCACTTGGTTGTTTTACCCGTTCCTGAGGAACCGCTGCGATGAGTGGTCTTGTTAGCCAGCCTCTTAACTTTTACTTGTTCTGAGCAGTTCCACCATTACCGGAACCAGTCGCTACCCTTTATACCACTCGTTCCTCCAGGAGGAGTCATCTTTCAGCTCTTTTCTGACTCTCTAAACATGAAAAGATTGTCGAGGCCCTTGTCGTTTCGATCTCGTTAAAGTGGCCACGAAACGACATCTACCCAGTATACGTTTACCCCTTTTTCGGGCTGGGATAGATTGATTACGAAAAAGGAATACCCTAGCCTATCGCGACTAGGAGGTTTTCTCGTATATTGTTTTCTACCTTTTCGGATCTGAGGAACTATTTACGAAAAGGGACCTGTGGAGTTTACTTTTCTGCTGTCTTTTCAAACTCTCTAAACATGAAAAGACGCCGAGTTCTCCCTTTGTCAGACTCGTTAAACCCTGATGACATTGGATTCAGTCGAAATGACGTTATTCGAGTTTCTCCTTCCTAGGGCTCGTTAAATGTACTAGGATGGATTCGTCTGAAGGACGGATTTATATGACAAGCATATGGTATCCTCTTCAAGCTTGTGTAAAAATAAAGAGGTACTCACCGAAATGGTGGGGAAAATGGAACCAGCATCATTGTCGTGTCGGCAGTATGTCGCTCTTGAACATGGCACTTGTCTGCATTCGTGTCGGGTTGGGGACATCTCATCTCGTTTTTCACTTGCCTCTGTGGGTTTGGATAATCCCTTTTGACCTCTCATCTGTTCTTTGCCTCGTCACCATGACCTCTGATCTGTTGATGTCAAATACTTCCAAGTCCACTGTCGTGCCGTTTACATGTTCAAGAGAAGTTGACCTCTGCAAGTATCAACCTTCCTCTGATTCTCATATGATCCTGATTCACAAAAACATCATGTTCCTCTGTCTCGTGTCGATGATGTGGGAAAAATTATGGCCCACCTTCGATCAAGGTCACTTCCTGTCGACTTCAGCTCATTATCCAGGAAGATGGTCTAGAGACTCTTTCATGGTACCTTGGAGCCTGCATGTCTCAATGGCAGGTTCGTCGCATTCGACGTGAGGTTTTCATCATTGGCCTCCGATCGAGTGATTCTATGGGTGTTCGACGCCAGCTCATTGATTCGCACGCCGTAGATTGTACCTATAGTACCTTGAGAGCCATTGTCATTATTGGTGGTTCCTCTCGCGTCTGTTAACAACTTTCATCATTGGCTGGTAATCAGACGATGTTCTTGCATGTTCGACTTCAGCTCACATATTCGCATGCTTGAACTTGTACTTTGTTCGGGTCAAGATGGAGCGCAAGACCCTGGATTGTGTCTGTTGTAATCCAGGCTGCGATATTGTGGATTATTATGATTATTTACATGACTCACTGATTGGATGGCTGTGACCATACCTGAGTCTATTTATCGATCCTCTCTGGATGGCTGCGTCCATACCTTGGATCTAGATTATTGTACACTCTGTTATGGATGGTTGCTCCCATACCACGCATATATATCATGTATCTGAGACATCAGTTGTACTTCGCTTCGCAGATTTTCCGATGGCAGTGTTTTCAGTCGGCATGTTCTCGTAAAGCATTTCACCCCGCTCTCTCTCTCGGGCCTCATGCTTTAGGGGGCATCTGTTACACAACATTTTTTCACCGTCCCGTGAATTGGAGGGCTCATTCCATGACCTGTGAGCAGAGACAAGACTTGAAAATACTTTCATTGCATCCCTCTGAAGATGAGCTTTAGTTGCCCTAAAAAAATCTCCCTGCAAAAAACCCTAAAAATTGTTGAGAATGCAGCAAGATGATGGAGCTTGGTGAAATGAAGTCGCCTTCACCAAGTGGGCCCGCAGGCAAATTCTGGCGCAAAGTCTATTTTTAGACTATGTCTATTTTTAAACATATGGAGCATGGTTCGGGGATTCCAGTTTGAGATTCTTGGAGCATTGGTCATGTTGGTAAAAATAGATGAGACTCTATTTTTTAGGTCAAAGAGGTCAAAGTCTATTTTTAGACTGCCTCTCCTTAAAACAGGGAAGTCAAATATTATTTACCCTTAATAATATTTAGACTATAAATAGCAGTTTACTCTCTTGGAGCACTTCAGTTCGAGCTACAGAAGTGGCTCATGCATCTGACAGAGGAATCACGTGGTTCCCAAGGGTTTGATGGCATCATGCATGGTTGACTTCAGTTGGACTTCAGTGGCAGAATTTTGGTGGAGTTAATGAGACAGATAGTGGAGTTGTGTTCTGTTTATTTTAGTTGAACTAGTTGAGATTAGTTTAACTAGCTAATCAATTAGTTATGAGTGGAGTGAATTAAATATTATTTAATTCATTAATTAGTAACTCATTATTCAACCCAAGAACACATCAGTTCACTACAGTGCATGATCAGTTCAGTGGAGACCAGTGAAAGAGGTAGATGAAAGGGTGGAGTTAGCTATCAGTTGTGACTATACTGTTGCTATTTGCAACACACAGATAGGAGGAGTAAGCCCATGAGGATTGCGCAGTTCAGGCTGATGGTTTATCTATATAAAGAGGCCATCCCATAGCATTTAAACACGCAATAGAGGCAAGGCAATTGGTGGTGAGTTTTGAACCAGTAACCTGTTCAAAACCAAGCTAGTTTGTGTGTAACTTCATGAGATAGTACTGAGTACTTGTGAGGAGTATTGTACTGAGTTTGTTACATGATTTCTCCATTATAATATACACAATAGTTGCGGGGTTTTCAGCTATAAGCTTTCCCCATACATACTGTGTTAATGTGTATGATGATTTGATGTGTTATCGCTTGATTTTATTTCCGCATGTGTGATGATCTGAGTTGATCTGAGTTGAGTGGAAGAGATTATGTGTTGTGTATGAAGTTCAAATAGTATGTGACCAGGATAATCTCGGTGGATAATTATTTATTATTCAGCAAATATTCTACAAAAATAGCTCTTTTTACATTGGCGCGGTTCCACAGTTCAGCCCTCGCGCCAAGGGGGCAAATCCTCCAAAGAGGGCGCGCCAATTTGCGCTCTGTCATAGAGCCGCACCCGCGCCAACCATATTAAGAGGTTTTTTAAAAAATAAAAGGCGGAAGTTGCGTCCTAACAAATTCCTGGACTGATTTCTATCTTGAGTTGGGAGGTTTGGCTACGGATTTCCATGGAGAGGAAGTGGTTTGCCACCTCTCATGGAAGCTTCCTTGATGATAGGGCCAATCCCATAATTATAGCGATCCCAACTCCCCTTCCTCCTTCTATAAAAGCTTGCTCATCTCCATGGCAAGCTAATCTCCAAGTTCCCAAGAGCTTTCATATCCTTATGCTGCAAGAGCCTTCTTGATTCCCTTAAGGCCAAATCCAAGCAAGGAGACTATTGCTAAGTATCCGGAGAGAGAGGCTTGTCCCATCCCTGACAGGCTTTATCGAGACATGCTGTGCTGACGACCTGCTAAAGGAGAGTGTTGCGTCGAAGCTATGGTTGTATTCTTCTTTTGACTCTTTAATGATAAGCGACTATTGGTTATGGTTCCACTCTTGTTCTTAATCTTGTTCATGAGTTATGTCCTCTTCGACTAACATATAGTTGTATGTACTGGGTTTTATGCTTGCGTTTGTGTTGTTTCTTGCATGTGCAGGTGTTCAATCACGGAGATCATGAGGACTGTGATCTGCCAGGGCAAAGGAACGGGAGCACCACCTCTTCTACAAACGACAGTGTTGGATTCCAGGTAAGCCTTCCTCACAAGTCGGTTTATTTACGATTAGGAACCTGCACTGTAGCGTGCTTGATTGTTGATAGACCCGATCTGGGCTAGTAGGGATCTCCTCTGTCCGCAGAGGGGATTTTCCTTCTCAACAAGGTGGGTGATGGGTGCTATGGGGAAAACAACGGCCGTCCAATCTATACAGATCGACGGTACAAAATGCGCCCGATACAAATGCGGTAAGCGCCTTTTACCTTGGCGCCTGGTCTCGGAGCCCGGTCGCATGGAGGGGAAACAAGCATGGGATTGGCCTAAAGGGGCTAGGCCCACATATATGGAGAATATGACTTTTGGGCCATTTTTAATGCAATTTGAGGCCCGAGAAAGATAACAATAGGGGAAAACAAGGGGAATTAGACTAAACAAGGGGTGATTGTAGAATTTGAAGGGGATTTTGGGGGAATTAGAGGATTAATGAAGGAAGTTTAGAAGGGGGAAAAAGAGGGTGGAAGGAAACTTAGAAAAAGGGACAATAGAGTGAAATGGGATATCTTGCAGGGATACAAGGGAAAAAATAAAGCCTTTGGAGCACCATTTTTTGCAATCAGAGAGGCTTTATGATGGGCATCAGCAGAAGGTATCTTATCAAAGGCAAAGGCATAGGAGACTTCAAGGATGATGTGTCTTCAGGGGAGATTCATTCCTTGAAGGCTCAAAAACAATTTAGCCCCCTACTTTGCCTGTCAAAAATTTACAGGGGGCTAACAGTGGCTCCACATGGGGATGGCTTCTTCTTGAAGGATTTAAGAATCCAGAGGATAGATCTTTGGAGTAGGCCAGATGCCTGCTGCTTGGGCCACCCTTCTTCTTTGATTTTCAGCTGCCATAATTATAAAGACATCAATTAGCAGAAACATTATCCCAACAATCTACCTACCCATCCTACAATCCTAGCCCTTTTTCTTCTTCTAGGGTGCATTTGAGCTAACAGACCCTTTACATCATTTTTATTTTTTACCAACAGGGAAATAAACCTATTCTATTTCTACCCTTATTACTCCATGAGACCATATTAGACTGTTGGTCTCATATGTTTCTCTACCTAATCTAATATCTATTGGGATTAAACTGTCCAGCAGACTTCTTCTCTATATTCTACAACAGAAATTTAAAAACAGCCAAACTAGGATTAGACAGTCTAGTTTGCTGTGGATCCAAGGCATAAAGACAGTTGCACATGGACAAAAATTTGCAAAAAACTGAAACAAAACTTTGAAGGCTTGAAATATGAAATCTTGAAACATCCTTCTTTCTTTTTTGTGACTCCAGTTTTGGGCTTGTTAGAGTCACTTTCTTTTCTTCATTTCAGCTCTGGTTTTGGGCTTGTTAGAGTTGATTCTTCTTTCTTCTCTCATGGTCCAGGTTTTGAGCATGTTTGGACCAGCTATCTTTACTTTCCTTGGCTCATATTTTGATCATGTTAGAGCCAATCCTTTGCACTTCAGAGGTTCATGTTTTAAGCATGTCTGAACCTCTCCTTTCTCTCTGTTTTTTTTTTTTTTTTTTTTGAAACATTTTTTTCCTTTCTTGAAAACAAAATATTGAAATGGTATGTACAATGGAAATGGAAACTGGAAATTGGAAATCAACATACGTAGTGCTTGAGTATCTTGCCATTGACAGGACCCCCAAACAGCTCTGTACCATATAATTCTTGTAGGAAGAATGCATTTGGCCCCACAGTGGCCTAGATGATGTATGGACCTTACCACAAGTTGTCAAACTTTCCGTGCTTTCCTTTGTCCTCTCTCCTTGAGTCCCACTTCAGAACTTTATCTCCAATTTTAAAATCAGCAACTTTGGTTCTTTTGTCAAACAACTTCTTTATGCTTTCTTGAACCTTGATAGCTCTGTTATAGACCTCTTCCCTTGTTTGTTGGAGATGAATTGTCTGGTTTATTCTCCTCACCATGTTGTCTTCTTCTGTTTGTATCTCTTGAACAAGTTTAATCACTGGTATTCCAAGGCTAATGGGAAACACTACTTCCGTTCCATAGACAAGCTGATAAGGTGACATGCCAATGGATTTCTTGGTTGTAAGCCTGTCGGCCCACAAAGCATGTACTAACTTGTTATGCCATGACCTTTTGTTCTCTTCCAGTAGCTTTTTGATGATGATCACCAGGCTCTTGTTTGATGATTCATCTAATCCATTAAATTGAGGGTAATAGGCAATTGAATGATCGAGTGCTATTTGATACCTATGACAAAAATCAACCATTTTCTTGGATCCGAAAGCAGCAGCATTGTCAGTGATTATTTTCCTTGGGCAGCCAAACCGAGAGAGGACATGACCTTCTAGGAAACTAATGATGACTGAATCTGTGGCATTCCTAGTAGGTATGGCCTCTATCCACTTGGTGAAATAGTCTGTGGCTGTTAGGATCCATTTTTGTTGTGAAGAGGAAGCAAGGTGAATTTCTCCTATGAAATCTAAGCCCCATTGCAGAAAGGGACCTTCAACAGTGATGGGTTGTAGGGGTAAGGGGAGGAGTTTTCTTTTGCCTTCAAAAATCTGGCATTTGTGGCGGGCAATTATCATCTTATGGATATCATTGAAGAGTGTAGGCCAATAGTCGCCAGCTCTGAGTATTTTGTTTGCAGTAGCCTTCCAGCTCAGGTGGCCTCCACACTCTCCTACATGGAATTCTTGTTTAATCCTCTCTGCCTCATTTTCAGGCACACATTTAAGCAATAGGCCATTTGGATTCTTCCATTATATGCAGTTTTTTATCATGCAATAGCTCCTGGCTTTTAGTTTTAAGAATCTGGACTTGGTCTTTGATAGTTCAGGAGGGGCATTAAGGTGTGTAAGCACATACAAAATGTCAGAATACCAAGGAGAGCTCTGAAAATTTTCCTCAACAGTGGGATCAGGCAATCCCTGCTGCTCATCCAAGGCATCTACCATGTTAATTTCTAGGGCTTGTAGATTTGATTTAGCCATCAGTTGTGCTAAGCCCTAACCTTTAATTAGTTTGGTGGGTTTTATCTCAAGGTCGTATTCTAAGATCACAGCAATCCATTTGCCTCTTTTCCCATCTGGGTCTTGGGACAATATGTCTTTAACCACTATATTTGGCACATAGGCGATGGTGTGGGAATGCAATATGTACACCCTAAAGTCTTTCAAGGCCTTAATCAGAGCATAGGCCTATTTCTTCATTATGTTGTATTTCAAGAGTGCATCCCTGAGTGCTTTGCTAAAGAAATAAATGGGTTGTTCCATTCCCTTTGGATTCTTCTGCAGTAGGACCGCAGCTATGGTATGCTTGGAGGAAAATGAAAAAATCAGGAAATATTTTGAGAAATCTGGGTTGATTAGGACAGGAGCCTGAGTGAGTGCAAGTTTAACTGATTCAAAATATTTCTTAGCTTCAACAGTCCACTTAACTCCTACACCTTTCTTCAGCATGTTAGTCATATTTCTAAGGTGTTCAGCTAAGTTGGGAATAAATCTCCTTAAGAAGTTGATTTTCCTAATGAAGGACTGTAACTCCTTGATATTTCTCGGGTGTGTGATTTGTAGTATTCCCTCAACTCTTTGTGGATCTATCCTAATCCATTTCTCAGATATTATATGGCCAAGAAGCTTACCTTATTGTAGCCCAAATATAGTCTTTTTGGGATTTAATGACAGACCAAACCTCCGAAATTTTTCAAACACTTTCCTCAGATGTTTTAGGTGTTCTCCTTCGGTCTTGGAGTAGACTGTTATGTCATCCAGATAGATGACAATGAAGTGTCCTATTTCATCTGAAAAAGCTATGTCCATTGCTCTTTGGAAGGTTGCATCAACGTTCATCAATCCAAAAGGCATCTTTACATACATAAAGGTACCCCATGGAGTGGTAAAAGTTATCTTGAGTTGATCTTCTGGGATTACTAGGACTTGGTTGTAACCTAAAAAAACATCTAGTAGGGAGATCCTTTTAGAACCTACTACCCTCTGAAGAATATGTTCCATTTTTGGTAAAGGGTAATTGTCTTTGATTGAGGCTCTATTAAGATTCCTGAAATCTATGCACAATCTGATCTCCCCTGTTTTCTTTCTCACAACCACTAGGTTTGATACCCAGTCAGAGAACCTCACAGGAACAATTATACCTGCTTCATACATCTTCTTAATCCCTTTTTCCACTGCAGGCAGTTGTTTTGGGTTTATTCTGTGAAGTTTTTGTCTGAATGGCTTCTGATTTTATTTCAAGGGTATCTTATGTTGAATGATGTTTGTGTCATAGGCCCTTAGGTCCTCATAACTCCAAGCAAACACATCAATGAATTCCTTTAATAGGTCAATGTATTTCTTTTTCATGTTTGCAGGCAGGGACTTAGCCAATTTGATCATTTTGGGTTTGTCTTTAGTGCCTATGTTGCATTCCTCAACATCAGAGTCTGCATGTTCTATAGTGGGCTTTTTTGCTACATCATCAAAGTCAAAGAGGTCTTCTAAAGGTGCCAGACCTTGAGGTATGTTCTTATCTTTGGTTTGCAGCACCTCCACTTCTTCACTATCTGTGTTTTCACATTTTCCGTTTGGATTTCAAATCTGTTCGTTTAAAGAGTTTATTTCTATGTTACAGGGTGTTTCTTCCTCATCTGAGGATTCTTCACTTAGGAAGCTACTGTCAGATTTAGAGTCTGAATCAGAAACTTCAAACTCATTCCTGCCTACCAAGAAATCTTCAATTTGTTTATCTCCTTCAAAAAATTGCCAATATTTTTCATTGTTCGGCACTGCAGGTCTGAATTTGGTCTGAATGATGATCTGTTGGTCGCTTGGAGTCTTAGGGTGTGAACTAGATAAGCATGCTAATCCGTTTGCAATGACATTTTGACTTCTAGGAACAAACACTAATTCGTATTCAACAAATGTTTTCAATAAATCCATAGTGTCATTCCTGTAAGCTCTCAATCTAGGATGTTTCGTTGTGTATTCACCATTCACCTGTTTGATAATCAGCTCAGAGTCCCCACGCACAGTTATCCTACGGGCTCCTAATTTTCTCAACAGGTTCAAGCCCAGGATAAGAGCCTCATACTCTGCGATATTATTTGTACATCTGAAATGCAGGTTACATGCATGGCTCTCTGCGTAACCATTTTCTGCGTTATGTATCCACACTCCTGCCCCAGCAGTTCTCTTGGTGCATGACCCGTTGAAATTCATTTCCCATAAGTTTTCATTCTCGGTTTTGTCATCGTTTACTTCCCTACAGCTGGGTTCGCCATTATGTTTCCTTATAGGGGTTGCACTAGGCTGTGGGTTGTTTTTTTTTTCCTCATGGGTGTGGAAATCAGAGGGGTGACTAGTTGGCAACTTGCATTCCATTTTTGGTTCATTTTGAGTTCTTGTTTCAGTGCACTGTTATAAATTTTCTACATCATCCTCCTCTGAGTCTAGAGTAGCCATTATGTTAAATTCCATGGGCTCTGTTTCCTTGTTTGTATCTCTATTTTGGGACTCTGACTCTTCTGAGGATTCATCATTACAAAGGATGAAGGAGTCAAGGTCTGTATGTACAGAGTATAAAGGTGAGTTTTCAGGCTTCTCGGGGCTACTAACCATAAATTTCATTTTTGCCTCTCTGTACAGTCTTCTAAGTTGGCCAAAGATTAGGATTGTGGCATAAGCCCCATCCATCTGCATTGTGCTTTGCAGCTTGGCTCCCCATGATCTTGATAATAACATGCCATACTTGGGTGGCACATCCGCCACAACAACATCCATGACCATAAATTTTGTCGGAATCTGGGTAAGGCTCACACATAAATCTTTGATCAAGCCAAGACACTTTACTCTACTAGAGTCAAATGAATATAGGTCTTTATAGGGACGGGTTATCTCTAGGCCTAATCTTTCCATCACTACTTTAGGCATCAGGTTGTGTGACGCCCCAGAATCATGCATTGCATTGTGGAGAATCTTATCGTGGATATTAAGACTGATATAAAAAGGGGGCACTACCCCTTCCTGAAACTTTCCTTCTATCTTTGGACCAAATAGAGGGGCAGGTTGATCATCACTCAGATTTACAATGTCACTATTCTCACCTAAATTTAATGCTTTCAAAATTTGGCCTTTATATACATCCTGAGTGGCCAGCTCAGAGAGTGGTATCGAGATTTTAATTTTTGCAATCTCACTCTCCAAGTTGAAAGTGGACTGACTCTTTGGAATTTTCAACTCTGTTTGGTTAGCCACTACCTTAGTGGCTGAATCAGTGTGCTGTTTCTCACTATGTACAATGCTTGTGACAGTTTTATCAGGAGCACTAACTGCAGTGCTAGTGTTGCTAGTTTGTTTACCTTGTGTATCAGTGTTTTAGTTGTCTTTTTCTTTGTTCTTTCCAGAACTCTCAGTTGTTGATTTTTTACTTTCAGCAGTCACTTTAAAAGTTTTCTCAAGTCTTTTCTTGATGGTGACCTCAGAAGATTTTGGTTTAGCAGTTTCTTGGTTCTTTTTGCTTCTAAGTTCGTATTGTTCTCTGACCTACATCATGGCATTTTCAAATCCTAACCTGTAATCCTCAGTTTCTAACCATTCCTCATTCCAATAAGAGGGTGGGGAGTGATCTTCTTCTGTGTAACAGTTATGGATTGAATCTTCTATTTCAAACATGTTTATTGTGGTTCCCTCAGACTCTTCTATGATTCCCTCATCTTCATCAAGAAAGTTCTCTTGGAATGGGGGAATAACTTGCTGATCTGATTCTCTTTGTCTGTTGGGAGTGGCATGGTTTCTTCTAAAGTTTTGGTTATGGTTATGGTTTTGATTTTTGTTTTGGTTACTGACTGTGACAACCATTTTTTCCATCATTTGATATAGCTTTTCCACGTTTTTGGACATGTGGTCATAATTTGGGTCAGACGTCGAAGCTACATTGACATCTCTATATGTTACCCTTTTCTCAGCTCTCAATATTGCTCTTTTCTCAATCAGATTAGCCTCTACACTCACTGCTCCCTTTTGCATGTCTTCCAACGTTTTGTAATCTCTCTCCCTAAGCTGGTAGGCCATGTTAACATCAAAGCCTTCGGGGTATTTTTCCAGAGCCATACCTTGGGGAGGTTTTATGTGTGGAGGAAGAGCATTGTAAATGCTGTTAATTCTAATTGTGTAATCATGGACACTCTCTCCTACGTTTCTCTTAAGGCTCATATATTCTGCTAGGAGTTGGCGAGGGTTTGCCTTAACCTCCCATTTGTTTATGAAAGTCTGATATAGAGATGGAAGATCATTAATGCTACCCGGAGGTAGGCCTTTGAACCATTTCTTCACATCACCTCCTAAGCTCTGGGCAAAGATTCTCATTTTGACTCTATCATCATCTATCTCCATGTAGTCAAAAGAATCTTCCATCCTATCTACATGGTGTTGGGCTGTGGTAGACTCTTTTGCAGTGAAGTGTGGGATCTTTGATTGATAGTCATTGGGTAAAGGCACTAGAGGCTGGGGTAAAACCAGAGGTGCATACCAGGCTGCCATGTTGATGTTTTGATGAGGTAAAGGGTTGGCTTGGGTAGCTGGTATATGGATGATAGGGATATTATGACCATCAGAAGACTGATGAGCAGATTTAGGGTGAGTGAGCCCCAAGTTCTGAATGAAGTGTATATTAGGAGGTGTAGATGGAGGGGTCTGTCTATTCCTGAGTTGCTTACCACTTTGAGGTGGTGAAATAGGAAACTCAAGGTCTGGCTAGTCTAGAACACTGAATGACCTAGTTCTTGGCAAAATATTTTGAGTGCCTAGGTCAAAAAGTGGGTCTGATAGAGCTGTAAAGTTTTCTGGTGTAGATTTATCTCTATGGATGTGGCTGGAAATAGTTGATTGTTTATGTTCAGGAGATCCCTTGAGGATGCTCTCAGGATTGTCAACTATTTCAGGTGGGTCTGGGTTAGGGTAAGCTCTTGTGTGAATGGTTCTATAAGCCAGAGTGTTGTTCCTAACCAAGCAGCTTAACCCTACTTGTTCCTTTATTGTGCTTGATGTTGTTATGGGCTTCTGGTCTCCCAGTGGAGTCTTATGTGATACCAAGATAATCAGCAGGCCTACTGATCACTAGTGGAGTCTTTAAATAATTTAGGAATTATGGAGTCATCAGGTGGAAGGTTTATGATGTTTTTAGGGGGTACACTATCCACCACAGTGCTTATGAGATGTCCCTTTTCAAGGATATCTTGAAAACACAGCAAACTATAACCAGAGATTGACTGGGAGGGCATTTACTAGATATGTCACCTCTGAAAGAGTGTGAGATCTAGAGGCTACCTGGCCCTTTCCAGACTTTGTCTAAGATTGTGGGAGAACACAAAAAATGGTATAGAGGTTGATCTGTGAATGGGAATGTTTAACTGCCAACCTAACCAGAGATTATAGGTTTCTGAGGTTCTTATGATGTAGTAAGATGGAAGGTACTCAGATTCCCCAGCGGAGTCGCCATTATGTTGGGGTTCCCATGTTTTGGCCGGATTGGCAAGACCAAAAGATGAGACAACATCAAAACCACTTTCAGACCTCGGGATCTAGCCCTCCTAGGTCCAAAGAGGGATCTCTCTATGATTTCTAAAGGTAATGTCTTTGAAGGTCAAAGGTTTAAGATGTTAGGCTAGTTATAGGCACAAGGTTTGTTTGTTTGATTGTTTGTTTGGTTGCTGGTTATCAGGCAAGAAGGGTTCAATTTAAGACAAGATGAGAAAAGAGGATTAAGGTAGAGGTGAAGTATTCCAGGGAGCATTCAAAACCATTGGGAAATGGAGTCAGGAAAGGATTTGCTTACTATCTAATGTGCAAGCTTTCAATTGGGCTAGTCATCTAAAACATTGGATCTTAAAGATGATAGTGTGGTGTGGAGTGGTAGGAGAGGAGGAACAGTAAAGGTTTAGAACACAAATTTAAAGATCAGCTGGTCGCACAAGGATCCTAGTGGACAGGGCTTAACTCTAATCCACATTGTTCCCAAATCTTCTAGCTAAATCCTAACAAGAACATCTAAGAACAGATTCATTTAACTCATACATCAGAGAGCAGGCAATAACATCCACTACACTGGTTAAATCGACTTAAATCAATTCTTATATAACACATTTAGTAGAAAACATCAAAGGCAAGGAGAGAAGAAACATAGGGTACCTAACAAGGGTAAATCCTATGCCAATATTCTGATGCAAGCCAGTAGAAATGAAATGAAATGAATTAAAACAAAGAGATAGGAAAACATCACCGTTGCTTTAGATAAGGATCCAAAGAAATGTGATTGTCATATTAAATAGCAATACCAGTCAAGTACAACAATGCCAACAGCCGAATACTCAGTCTGAAATCATATTCCTCGGCCTATCTTACAACTTTACACAGAGACTGTGTCTCAAAGATACTGCTTTAAATTCTCTGATAACTGATCAACAACCTTTACAATGAGTTTCTTCATGAATTTATAGCTCTAGTGGAGCAGAGAAGGTAGGTGAAAAACTAAATGCAGCATTAAAACACAGAGGAGGAAGAAGGTTGAGGCCCACTCTGTATAAATTCTGTGTATTTATCTGTGGCACTCTTTTGGGTGAAAGAGTGGTCTTCTTCCAGGATCCCATTTACTCTGGTATGCCTCTGATGTACTTGGCTGCAATACTCTGTAGTACTTCTGGTGAATTAAACAAAAACGTAGAATCAAGATGCTAAGATCTGCCATACTGTGCAACAAATGCTTCTGATAGTCTAGGACTACTGTAGGGGGGGAACTTCACTTGGAAACCACGTAGACTAAAACAATAAAGTGTACCGTGTCCTGGCTCAGGAAGAAACATTCTACTGATTTGAAACCCTGATTACATTGTTTTCTGCGCGCCGTACCTCCTGTGTGATCCTCGGGATTTTCGATCGGGTACTCTGCCTTTAGAACTCTAGATTAAGGCTTAAAATCCTCAATACTGAACGTTGAAATACTTGATCATTAGCTGGTATTTCTCTGCCGCTTCATAAATGTATCAATCTGCAAAATATGGGTTTTAATGGCACCGGATAGGTTTTTCGCGGAGATTGAACTGTCCTTGGATAATATTTATGCCACCGCTACCTTTCCGGGCATTTCCCTGTAGTACCAGCTTCCAAATTCAATTTTTTCTGCGCAACGCACCATTACAATCATACATATGAACCATGGCAGTTTCCCACCTCTCTGCAACCCAGCAAAATACAGAAACTAGTTAAGAAAACCATGCATGGGAGCCGGATGATGTGGACAATTGCGAGGATGATAGTGGGACTATGGATAAATGGCGGAAAAATGTAGAGGGATGGTGGAGAAATGCTTTGGTGGAGGTTGGCGGAATGCAAAGAAACTTAAACTTGAACCTTGACATTTAACCTTAGAACGAGATATATATGGATGGACGGGCGAATATACGATGGAACACGTGGAACGGTGACGTGGTGGGACGAGGGTATGGCGGGACTGACAATAAATCTGGGTCGTTCGATCTCGGGAGTAGATCAACGGTGGAAAACACATCAGAGGGCAATGGACAGTGGGCTAGGGGTACGGATGACTCTGATTAACCCGCGCGCAACTTCGTGGAAGGACGACCGTTGGATGGGGCGCCCCAGATCGGACGGCTGATATGCATATCGCTCTGTATCCTATGCTGAACGCTAATGCGTGATGAGCAGGCGGTTTTGAAACATTGCTGCTGCCACGCGTCGCGCGATGAGTGGAATCGCTGGCTCATCGGAAAATACCTCCCACCTCCGAAAGGCGGTGCGATAGAAACTGGATGGTTTTGAACAGTGTTGGCACGGTTGCGGGGACCACCAGGCGGGTGAACTCTGACCGTAGATATGGTGGGTAAATGAACGGTTAAGAATGCGATGAACGGTAAATGGAGGTGGGTGATGGGCGCTATGGGGAAAACGACGGCCGTCCGATCTATACATATCGACGGTACAAAATGCGCCCGATACAAATGCAGTAAGCGCCTTTTACCTTGGCGCCTGTTCTCGGAGCCCGGTCGCATGGAGGGGAAAGAAGTGGGGGCTTGGCCTAAAGGGGCTAGGCCCACATATATGGATAATATGACTTTTGGGCCATTTTTAATGCAATTTGAGGCTCGGGAAAGATAACGATAGGGGAAAACAAGGGGAATTAGACCAAACAAGGGGTGATCGTAGAATTTGAAGGGGATTTTGGGGGAATTAGAGGATTAATGAAGGAATTTTAGAAGGGGGAAAAAGAGGGTGGAAAGGAAAATTAGAAAAATGGACAATAGAGTGAAATGGGATATCTTGCAGGGATACAAGGGGAAAAAGAAAGCCTTTGGAGCACCATTTTTTGCAATCAGAGAGGCTTTATGATGGGCATCAGCAGAAGGGATCTTATCAAAGGCAAAGGCACAGGAGACTTCAAGGATGATGTGTCTTCAGGGGAGATGCATTCCTTGAAGGCTTAAAAACAATTTAGCCCCCTACTTTTCCTGTCAAAAATTTACAGGGGGCTAACACCCCCGATTCTAGCTAGCCCTCACTAGTTTACGCTCAGCCATAGTCTGCCTCTCCCAGGTAGATGACATGGATGCGGATTCCACGAAACAACCCAAGAAGATGTGACGAGCAGATCCATCATGTTCTTGTCAGTCGAAAAGCGACCAATCAGGAAGCCCCTAGTTACTCCCAACCGCTCTCTACCGAGAATACCAACATGCAAGTTATGCAAAACGCCCAATCATGTGGTCACCACTTGTCCTAATTTAGTAGTGTTACGACGTTGGTTCCCCGCCAAACCTCAAACTGAGCACGATAGAACCCCCATCTCAAGGATATTATGCCTAATATGTCAAGGCAATCATTACGAACGACACTACCTCGCAACTTCATCCTACCATCGATATGATTCATACCATAGAGAAGAGGGAGCACAACCTCCATAAATGGTATAAAAAGTACACCTCTGGGTCA
This sequence comes from Pinus albicaulis, assembly GCA_034641835.2. NCBI lineage: Eukaryota > Viridiplantae > Streptophyta > Pinopsida > Pinales > Pinaceae > Pinus > Pinus albicaulis. The sequence goes on along the minus strand of JAXQQM020062967.1, from coordinate 196,340 downwards.
ACAACCCCACCCCCACATAGGCTTGGTGGGTGAACTGGGACGACACACCAACCAATCATCACCCAGGCTAAGCCGAGGATAATATGCGAAATATGCGACCTGAATGACCGTCGAGTCAATCAGTGCAGAGAACTGAAGCCCCTTGCAAATAGTCTTCGCATAGTCTCTTCTCTCCCCTAGAAACTTCTCTCTAATCAAGAGAAGGTCACGTGCACCTATTGTCAGATTTTTTCACACTTTCACCATACGATTAAATGTGTACACCTCCCCAAGCTAAGAGCAGCAAGAGCAGCATTGAGTCTACACTCCCCCAAAGGGTTAGACACACCCAAGCCAAAAATAAGGAAAAGGAAGCATAAGACCACCTCTTCGACAACAGATCCTTTCCAAGCATCCACATCCAAGACGTCGAGTAGCGTTGATTCCCATACAATCTACTCCTTTGGAACTGTGATACCATGCACTATCTACATTGGCCAAAATCACACACTAGAGGTATTCCCACTAATGGAAACATTCAGGCACCTCTGCAGCAAGAAAAATTTCCACCTACCAGAAATTAACCATCTTAGCGGGGAACCCAACCTTGCACTCACAGAGAATCCCATCATGGAGCTTCCTCCCCCACCGAACGTCGATGACACAATCCACCATATATGATTTGTATCATCACATATCGGAAATAGGATTAAGGAACCCCCATATCCCAAGATTTTCACCCTATGCCTGTCACAAAAGATCAAGGTACCTTACACTTTTGCATTGATTTCCGCCGAATCCCAAATTTGCATGCCGCCATCGAACTCCTTGATGATACCCAGCCTCTAGAACATCGCCTAGTACAACTAGAGTTCATCGACGAAAGTTGATGACAGTTGCTGCAACACAACAAGGCCCACAAGAAAAGGGTAAAAGCATCATTAGATAGCCACATCAACCCTCTCTCATTCACCGAGGGCGAGCTAGTCCTCCGCTATGATGTCGCAAAAGAAGCTCTAGGGCCAGGAAAGTTTGATACCTTGTGGAAAGGACCCTACATCATCAAACATTGCCTCCAACAGGGGGCATACATCTTGACAGAACCAGATGAGACCTACCTTAGCAACCCTGTCAATGGCCTTTACCTCAAGAAATTTTACCCATAAGGGCCAAGACGACCCTTCCCTAGATTGAACGTACACAAAACCCAACCACTGAAATTTTTTAACCAAAATACTTATTAAACACGCTCAAAGTGCCACCATAGATCACCAACCTGAACCCTATTTCGAATTTGTTGATGGAGCATCAGGATGGTCTCAAAGTTTAGCCGCAGCTACCTGGGTCATTTACCACCCTGACTGATCACCACTTTGCTCAAACAGTGTATGCATCGGTTCAGCAATAAACAATCAGGAAGAATATGACGCCGTCATTGGACTTATGTGTGATGCCCTCCATTAGGGCATACGCCATATGCATGTTTACCTCGATTCCTAGTTAGTAGTGTCGTTGTTAAACCAAAAATTTGAGACAAGAGATACACATTTGTTTAGAAAATATTTACGTACAAAAATATTAAGCAGACAATTTGACTATATCATATTTACACATGTACCAAGGAGTCAAAACCAGGTAGTTGATCACATAGCCAACAATATCCTAAACTGGAACGCATATCGAATAAACCATTATACATAAAAACCAAAAATATAGATATCCATCAGTATAACATCATCCATAAACCAGAACAGGTGACACATCATATAGAGCCGCAAAAAATATCTCTCACATAAATATATATATAACAATATATATGTTTGAGTACAAAAATAGTATCGCTGACCCAACAGCCAACCCAAAGATACAAAAAATCATTAAAAATAGGGGAAGAATCCACATGGTGCTTTCCCCATGTAAAAGTATACTCTAGGGTGGTGCCCCCTTAGGAGGGGCACCTGGACCCACAACCGCTCCCGGTGCCACCACTGGAGCTGTCGTCACCACCGAGACTGCCACCCGACATAAAACAGGCCGATAGTCCCTCTCGCAGGCCATCACAGTCTCTAGCTAGACCTCCTCGAGGTCATCCATAAATCCCTGAGAAGGAATCCCCTGGGTCAAGTGGTCCAATCGACCCCAGGCATCCTCGAGAACTGACACTCGAGCAGTCAGCTCCTCAATACAAGCCTCCACCGTATCTGCACATGCTATCGCTACATCAGCACGAGCCCGCTCAGCCGCAGGCTCCACAGAAGCCTAGCTACTGCCCTCTCCTGAAGGGCTAGCACCACTAACAGGTCCTTCAGCAGCATCCCCTCCTGGTCCTCCGACACGTCCCCTAGGCCTCCGAAGAGGGTCGTGGCTGACCAACCGAACCACAGGATGACCCACCTTGCCAACATCTGCAAAAAGTAACCAAAACTATGTCAGTGTCACTAGAAAAACACATAAATACATATATACTCAAATAAATGTAGAAAACATAAAAAAACATACATGCTGGCCCCCAAGCATAACCAAGAGGGAGACCCATATCCGGATCCCCCCCGGAAGTCCATCCCCGCATATGGGAATGGCAAGAACTTCTATGGGTTCAACTTGAACCAGGCCTCTGTCATGGCATTCCAATAACGCCCCACCATGCCACCACTGCCTCGTGGCATCACCGAAGCCCACCTCCTCATACGAGGCTCCCGTGGCCCCCCAAGAGGCACCTCCATCACTGGCCTCAGTAGCATTATCCTCTTGTACATAATGCTACACAAGATGCTGGTGTATGCAAACAACTTCGATCCATTATGGACCTTGTTGAGTTGCGTCACCATCCTGTCATAACAGAAATGGGAAAATTCATATAAATTCCCAGCCCTCAACCGGTGCAGTACTCCAACCTACAGGCCAGATGCCCGATGCGGAACCAACGACCCTGCAAGTCACACGATCATTGCCAGAGCACATAGCTCTGCCAAGTCTATCACTGATGCAATGTTGATGCATCCCTCCGTAAGCGGCACCCCACTACAGTGACGCCGTCGGAACCTCTCCAAGTCCACCCTCCCAGAAGGGAGTGGATACCTCAGTGCCTCACGATGAGGAATAACCCGGTCAAAAAATATACATCTGTCTCAGGACGAATGACCAGGTTCATCCCGCACAACACGAACATGTTGCGCCTCCTGTGCCAATGTCGGATCAAATAACACAACAATTGGTCCTATGACTGAATAAGCTCATTCTCCGCGAACTTTAGAAGCCCCCATTGCACCAATAATGGTGCACCCTAGCATCATAAAACAACACAGTTCAGAGCTCGAGCCAATCCTACTCCCTCCACAACAGCCTGTCATCAAAATAGGGACCCATCAGTATAGAAAAAACATAAAAATAGGCAAAAAACAAAATAATTTTTTTTCCTCGGCTTTGCACGCATGTCCCTCAGATATGCATGCTTAGGGCATGCCTGTATTATCCACAGGTGTGCTTAGGGCATGTTGAATAAGGGGAACAGAGCGCTTTTAGCGCTTATCCACAAGAAATGCGCACAGAGGGCGCACCTTTTCCCTAATCACCCGCGCAATCTAGGGAAAAAAACACCTAGAATACGTACAAACCAAGTCGTATGGACCCCGACACCATAAAAATGAAAAAATTAAAGTGCAGGGTGTCATGGAGGTTACCAGAGCATGATCTCGCTAATCCCTTGCGCTCATGCTGACCGCAAAGGTAAGAACTGCTGCGTAGAAGCCTCTGACCTCTCAAAAACTCAAAAAGTACAAATGAATTGAATTAGGGCCCTATTCACCTATATATCGCCCTTTTCAAAAACTTGGGGGGCCCACAACGAGAGATCAGAAGGTTCGTTCTTCGAACCGTAAGTTTCACCATAATTAGCACTCCATGATGAATAGAGGCGATGCCAAACATTCGCACTCCCGAAAAAAAAAAAATTTCAGTGTCGACAGTTATGCCCTCTCTCATCTTCATTTTTAAAGCTCATGACTTTCAATAATATCTGATAAAGAAGATGATTTCACTTGAGGTATTTGTTTTTGCAGGAAAAATCTTGCAAAAACCATTCGCAACTCCACTCACAAAAAGTTCCAGAGAAGGTATCATTCTACCCCTAGCATGATAGAGTCCCATAAGCTCTGCATATCATGAGATCATTTATCCATTAGAAATCAATGATAGGGTCCTCATTTCTGACTGTGTTTATCATCACCTCACCCTGCACATGATAAACATCCTCGTTGGTCGATAGAGCCTCCCCTCCATGGCGCTCGTCACCCACAGTAGACCATATATCACATTAAAAATGATGCCATGGCCATACCACTTTAGTCTGGGAAGCACCTCATGCCCATCCATCCACCATGCATAAGATCAAGTTTTACCATACAAACTAAAACCCCCTTCCCGGATGATCAGGTTGTACAAGCAAATCAAAAGCACACCATCGCGCCTCGCATTTGGCCCACCATACCTCCACCAGCACCATCCCATCTGTGATATTTTTTCATCCACTTCATCAACCGCACACATGAGACCAACCAATGGGACCCCCACCCTCAGCAAAACACCTTCCTCACAACATCAATGAGGGAAAATTTTCATGTTTTGTGGTACCCATATTTGTGTTTTGTACAGACCAAACCCCATTATTTTATTCTTTTGGTAAGTGTACAAAAATCGCAAATGGTGCACTACGTCCCTTCACCCTCCCATCCATATTTTTCTCCCATGGTAGCAATCCCTGAACACCCTTGGTCGGAGTATTACATCCCCATGCGCAAGCCACCTTGACATTTATAGCCACTTTATACCCACCCTGGAAGTCCTATCGACTCCACGGATTTCCCCATCAGAAATAACTATAACTGTCACCAAGATGATAAATATACTCCGACCTTGGGCCACTGAACCCCTATCATCAGTTTTCAGTCACCCCTCGCCAACATTCCTATGTTAAACCTAGCACATCCAGGTCCCCGACCCCTTATGTCAGCAAACCCTTGGTTGGTTGAGGCTTATTTTTTGTCGACTTCAACACCTATTTTCCAAAAGGGGCATCCTCGGGTGGCAGTATGGGAGACATCATTGCCCATATATGTCATCGATCCTCCTAACATTCGACTAAAACATAAGCTTTCATGTCAAGATGGTATCATACCTTACAACTATTGCACTTTGATCAAATTCATCGAAGACCTATGCCTCCATAAGCGTCTCTTTCAGCAATGCTTACACGGGAAGGTCCCAACCAACACCTATGCGTACAATGCGCAGCTATATGCCATACCAGTTTTACGCATATGGGTACCATATTCCACCTATTGTCAAAGAAAAAACACCCTAGAGGGTGTTAACAATCGTCGTCAACAACCACAAGATCACTACCATATCAGTGTTATAGGCAGAACATATATATGTCAACTAGATTGGTTTAATTAGCCACAACATCATGAGCATGGGACATGCCCGCCTCGTAGAAAATTTGTATATATATTGTATTATATTTTCTTACAGGGGACCCTTAGGACGTGGTCATTCTTGGAACTAGTGCAGGGTGTTTCCAATTCCAAGCTTCACGCAGGTCTCTCTCTCTCTCTCTACACACGATATACAGAAAAGAAACTATAATGTATTTCGACTATGCAATTCTTCCTAGACCTCACACATTAAGGGGGAACTGTTAACACTGGAAAATCGTACAAGTAGAAGACAACATTATTCAATTTCAAGTAGAATGTTGTGTAACTAGCTCCAAAAATAGAAGAAAAGAGATATAAATACCTTAGAAATGAGCCACTTCGAGGGGGCAACCTCCAATACATTACATAAATGAACAATTCTTGGATGATCCAATTTACAAAACCTTCTTTCTATATATAGGAGTCCATGGGGCCATAATGTAATCCTAGTGGGCCACAATGTAATCCTAGCCGACCTAACAATAATAATTTAAGGGCACAATAATAACAATATGGGGGTTACAAGGGTACAATAATAACAATAAGGGGGTTACACTAACAACAATAAGGGACTATACTAGTAATATAGGGACCCAACATGCCCCTCTCCTTCAAAAAAGTGTTGTCCTCAATGCTTGAGTAGCTCTGGGTGCTTCTGTATAAAATTCTCATCCTCCCATGTAGAATCTTCAGTGGGTAAGTTCTTCCACTTGATGAGATACTCTGAAATCGATCGATTCCGTAGTTGTCGAGTTCTTGTTTCCGTGACCGCTTCCGGTTCCAATATGATTTTTCCTTCCTCATCAAGTTCTGGCAATATTGTTTGAACCGGAATATTTTCACCTATAACCTTCTTTAAGCATGAAACATGGAAAACTGGATGTACTCGCGAAGAAGCAGGAAGCTCCAATTTGTATGCCATAGTACCAATCTTTTGCAACACTTTGTAAGGACCATAGTACTTTGGCGATAATTTATTATCCTTCTTAGCTTGCTTGAGGGACATTTGTTTATATGGTTGTAGCCGTAAAAATACCCGATCTCCTACATCAAAACTTCTCTCGCTGCGATGTTGATCTGCCTGTTGTTTCATTCGATTTTGTGCCAAATTCAGGTTATCCTTTAAGAGTTAGAGAACTTCTTGCTGATGCTCGATGTGATCTTCCACTGCTTGAACCTTCGAATTTTCCCTTAAAGATGATGTGATGGATGGTGGATGATATCCATAAAGTGCCATAAATGGGGTCATTTTGGCTACAGTATGGAAGGAAGTGTTATACCACCATTTAGCAAGAGGTAACCACTTGACCCATTGTGTTTGTTTATCAGATACAAAACAACGGAGATATCCTTCCAAACATTTATTTACTATCTCAGTTTGACCATCAGATTGAGGATGATAAGATGAGCTATGAGCTAATTGAGTACCCAAACAAGAAAATAACTCCGTCCAAAATTTTCCAGTAAAAATGGGATCTCTGTCGCTCACAATAACCCTTGGGTTTCCATGTAGCTTTTGAATTGTGTCCATAAATGTAGTAGCAACCGTACTTGCTTTAAATGGATGAGATAATGCACAAAAGTGTGCATACTTGGTAAGTCTATCAACTACCACCATGATGACACTCTTTCCTTCGGACTTAGGTAAACCTGTGATAAAATCCATTGAAATCTCCTCCCAACGTTGACTTGGAATGGATAAAGGTTGTAGAAGTCATGGGGTCTTAATTGTTTCCACTTTATTCTGCTGGCAAACCAAACATTCCGCCACAAACTTTCGAATATCAGATTTAAGGCCATCCTAAAAAAATTCTTTCTTCACCCTGTGGTAAGTTTTTAAAAATCCTGAGTGTCCTCCTAAAGGAGAAGTGTGCAATTCCAGAAGAATCTTTTGTTTTAGTTGGGAATTCTTACAAAGATACAAGCGATATTTGTACCATAAGGAATCATTTTTCCAACTAAATGTATCATATGTACTAGGATCTTGCTGCAACTTTTGAATGAGTGTCCATACATCTTTGTCCTTCTCCCATTCATCTCTTGCTTCAGTTATCCAATCTGGTTGGATAATAGAAATGGCACAAAGCAATGCTTCCACCTCTTCATTCTTTCTTGAGAGTGCATCTGCAACAACATTCAGCTTTCCTTTTTTGTAGATTATTTCAAAGTCATAACCCAACATCTTTGTGACCCATTTTTGTTGTTCTTCCGACGATAGTATTTGTTCCAAAAAGTGTTTAAGACTATCATGATCAGTTTTTACCTTGAAGTGTCTTCCCATTAGGTAAGTTCGCCATTTCTTTAGTGCATGTAGTATTGCGAACATTTCCTTCTCATAAATAGGTTTCTGTAAATACTTTCCTTTGATTGGACGACTTTCAAAAGCAATGGGTCTTCCTTCCTGCATTAAAACTACACCAATTCCATTTCCTGAGGCATCACATTCCACAATAAAGGTTTTTGTGAAGTCCGACGTAGCTAAGACCGGTGCTAGGCACATTGCCTCTTTAAGATGTTCAAAGGCCTTAGTTGCTTCAGGAGTCCATGAAAATGCATCTTTCTTCAATAATGTTGTTAGAGATGTTGCTATTCTCCCATAATTCTTAACAAACTTGCGATAATACCCTGTTAACCCGAGAAATCCTCGCAACTGCTTTATGGTTGTGGGGACTTTCCATTCCTTAATGGCTTTAATTTTATTAGGGTCTACTTTAACACCCTCATGAGATACAATATGACCCAGATATTCCACCTCTTGTTCTCCAAAGAAACATTTGGATGTTTTTGCATATAATTGTTTCTCCTGCAATAGTTTGAGCACCTTGTCAACATGTTCAACATGATCCTTCCAAGACCCGTTGTAGATTAGTATATCATCAAAAAATACTAGCACAAATTTTCTAAGGAAGGGTTTGAAAATGGAATTCATCAACCCTTGAAATGTAGAAGGTGCATTGGTAAGGCCAAAAGGCATGACCAAAAATTCATAATGACCCTCATGAGTTCAAAATGTTGTTTTTGAAATATCTTCAGTCTTCATTCTAATTTGATGATATCCTGAACGAAGATCCAACTTGGTAAAATAAATTGCTCCATGTAATTCATCCAATAATTCATCAATCACAGAATGGGAAATTTATCTTTAATGGTGAGCTTATTGAGCTCCCTATAATCCGGACACATGCGCCATGATCCATCCTTCTTGTGTACCAATACTACAGGAGCAGAGAAAGAACTTTGACTAGGTTGAATTATACCCGCCTCTAACATTTCTGCAATCATACGTTCAATTTCGCTCCTTTGGAAGTAAGGATATCTATAAGGCCTGATGTTTGGAGGAACACTTCCTGGAATCAAATGAATAGCATGATCATGATCACGAATAGGTGGGAGTCCTTTGGGAGTTTCAACACCTTGGAATGATTGTCCAAGACTTGTTGGAGATCTGCAGAAATAGATGATTTTGATGTTGGAACTTCTAGTGAGCATAATTGTGCAATTACGCCTCGTTGTTCTTTCTTTAGAAGCTTTGTCATGACATTAGAGCTTATTATCCTTCCCGGCTTCCCCGCAATACCCCGTAATTCGACTTCCTTTCCTTCTGAAAAAAATTTCAAGAAAAGTTCTTGAAAATTAAAAGCTACCGTCTCCAAAGATTGTAACCATTGTACTCCTAGTACAACATCAGCACCTCCCATAGGAATGGAAAGCATTGGACTAGTCAATACATATTCCCCCACGGTTAGCTTAATATTATGGCATTTTCCAGAGCAATTTATAGTTCCTCCATTTGCAACCATCACTTGACATTCTGGTGCTGGGTATAGGAAACAATTTAATTCCTTGGCTACCTTACAATGAATAAAATTACGGGTGCTACCTGAATCAATCAACACTATTACCTTTTTCTTCTTGATTTGTCCTTGTATCTTGAGAGTTTGAGGAGTGGTAATTCCTGCCAGTGCATTACACGATATGGTCGGATTCATTTCTTCCTCTTCTAGGTTTGGTTCCTGGTGTATATCCTCTTCTTGTTCATTTTCTTCTTCCTCTTCACAATCTATGTAAAATAATTTCTTCTCAGCACACTTATGACCTTTAGTGCATTTGCTATCACAACTGTAGCAAAGCCCTTTTGCTCTTTTTTCTTCCAATTGTTGTGGTGTCAACCTTGTAGGTTGTGGAAATCTAGGCGTAGCAACATTTCCTTCTTTATAGAATTGAGTGGTAGGCTTCCTTGTCGCCATAATTTTACATTCAACTTTTCTTGCCAACCTAAATGCCTTCTCCAATGAATCAGGTTCCAAAACACGAACTTCATGTTGGATGTTATCCTTTAAAGTGCCTATGAAGAGATCAATCCCGTGTTCCTCTGGAATATTAGTTACCCTTATATTCAATTTTTGGAAGTCCTCAATGTGCTGCCCCACCAAACCCTTTTGTTTGAGATTTATCAATTGGCTAAAGAAGGTGTTGCTCTTTGTATCCTCATAATGTGCTATCATTTCCTCCGTAAAAATTGACCAAGTGACAATTTTTTTATGGGAGCAAAGCCATCGATACCATAAAAATGTATTTTTTTCTAAATGTAAAGTTGCAATGCATACCTTTTGTGTGTTTTTCATGTTATGGAGATCAAAATATTGCTCCATCTGTAGTATCCATGTTACAGGATCCTTTCCATCAAACTTCCTCATATCCATTTTTGGAATATGGTGGTTCTTCCCGCCAACATTAGAGTTTATGAAATCACTATTAACATTTATTTTGTTCTCATCATGAGGTTCTTCTACTATCTTTTCACCATTAGGAAACATTTCTTGTATCAACTTTGTCAAATCTTCGATGTTTGATTTTAGATCATCCATCTTAGCTTCCATGCCAGCTTCCATGCCATCCATCTTAGCTTCCACGCCATCCATCTTAGCTTCTATGCCTTTCTTCAAACCATCCATCTTCACTTCCACGCCATCCATCTTAGCTTCCATGCCTTTCTTCAAACCGTCCATCTTCACTTCCACGCCTTTCTTCAAAACTTCCATTTCATTTTTTGTTGCTCTTTGCGAGAGTGAAATTTGTTGCACTTGCCCTTGTAATTTTGATAGATCATGTTGCAATTCTTCATCTTCATGAGTCATGGTAGAGCCTTCTGAAGGCTTAATGGGTGTTGAATTCTTTTTAGGTGCCATTTTAGAATCCAATATGGATACCTATTCTACAATAGGCCCTTGCAATCAATTCAATTTGATTCTTCAAACAAGACTTATGCAATTCGGAAAAAAAATACACACCTTTTACTTGCTTTGAGGAGCTCGATATTGAAATTGTATTATCTCTGTGATTGCAGATCTTCAATATCTGAAATTCAGCACTGAAGTAGCCCTTTGAATTCTCCTTTGAATGCCACAGGTCTGACCTGATTTGGATTTTCCAAGACAAATTTGTGTCCAATCTCCCACAATGACCTAATTCTGGACTGGTTTAGTAGAGCGAACTTGTACGACTTGCCACGTGTCACTGTTTTGTCCTTTGTCTCTGAAATTGATAGCCAAAAAACTTCAGTCTGTTTACTTGCGACCACTTTTTACGGCACTTCAATCCAATGCCCAGAGAGAGAGTTATTGAAGTTTTCCCACGATCACCTCTTTGAGATGAAATTCAGGAGCCTGAAAAAGCACTACCTTCCACAGATCATATCTCCAAAAATATTGCGAACCAAGCTCTGAAATTTTTTGACGAATTTCCTCAGGATTTCAGCTTCGCACCATATGAATTTCAGATTTTGAACCTTCGTAGAAACAGATTTATAGCGAAAATGCCACGATGACCTGTTTAGGAGCTTGAAAAACGACCTGACTTCCACAGATGATATCTCCGCAAATATTGCGAACCAAGGTCTGAAATTTTTAGACAAGCTTCCTCAGGATTTCGGCTTCGCACCCTAAAAATTTCAGCTTCTGAAACTTCGTAGAAAGAAAGTTATAGCGAAAATGCCACGATGACCTGTTTGGAGCAGCGAAACCCTAGAATCCAAAGCTCTGATACCAAATGTTGTGTAACCAGCTCCAAAAAGAGAAGAAAAGAGATATAAACGCCTTAGAAATGAGCCACTTCGAGGGGGAAACCTCCAATACATTACATAAATGAACAATTCTTGGATGATACAATTCACAAAACCTCCTTTCTATATATAGGAATCCATGGGGCCATAATGTAATCCTAGTGGGCCACAATGTAATCCTAGCCGACCTAACAATAATAATTTAAGGGCACAATAATAATAAAATGGGGGTTACAAGGGTACAATAATAACAATAAGGGGGTTACACTAACAACAATAAGGGACTATACTAGTAATATAGGGACCTAACACAGAAGGATTTACAGAGCTTCTAAAAATTATTTAAAAAATCTCTAAGGTATGAGGAAAATCAAATTTGAACAATTCCTAAATGCTTTTGTGTGCATTATCCTTCGTGAAGAGCGCCTTTGCACGCATTATGACCCAAAATGCGCGCAATCCTGGGAGTGGAAAAATTTCACTTTACGGGACCACACAAAGCATAGGACAAGTGATTCCTCACTTGAAGCCACCTAAGGACAGCCACCAACACCTCCTTAAACATCAAGTGAGCACATAATGGAATATTTGGAGCACACAAAGGAATCATACCCCTCTCTTGGATCACCATCTACAATGTACCAAGAGGGGGAACAAGGATTTTAATTCTCCTATATAAGACAACCATGAGATGAAGAATTGGTGAACACATTGTTATACTGACCATAATTTCCCAAGAAATCCCAGCAGTGTGTGATCCAGAGCTGAAGATAGAGGGGACTCAATTGTTGGCGATCCAACAAGTTTAGTCCACCACAACAGAGAGAGAGGGAGACTGCACTGAGGAAAGCTTGGGATAAAAACATCCTTGCATCGGGACTTAGAACCCGTGTTCTAGGGGATCTTCGGAAAGAGGGTAAATTTTCATTCTTATTCCTACCAGCGCTCAATAAGAGGGTCCTAGAGCCACTGTTCATATTATTGTTGTTGTTTGACTCTTTTCAGAGCTCGTGTTTATTTTTTTTAGTTTTAGTTTATATATGCATGCTATTTCTCTATCTAGTATGCTTATGATTCTAGCTTGTTCCACTAACGTGCTTGACTCCACTTCTTTTTTTTCCTGTTACCAATAACTTAAGGGGGTAGACCACACCCCTTAAGTTGGTGTGATTTCGTACATACGTGCACCAAACACACTCCAACACCCTTGCTATACCATGGGAATACAAAATCAATATCTCAATTCAATTACATTTCAATGGTAGCTAAAAACCCTCCTTGGCCAAGTTTTGGAGGAGAAGCAAGAGGAGCAATATGACATATTTTATGCCCTGAATGATATCAAGTGTGCCCAAAGGTTCCATCTTTCATGGTTGGAGATTGGATTCTAGGGTAGCTCATTTGGGGATCCATCTTCAATGCGAGAGTAAACCTCTAGTCCCTCTAGGCTCTAGGGCCAGAGATCCTACTACTGTGACTTCCTTGGACTCGTGATTTTCTATTATGCTCTTAAGTGATATTTTTCTCCACACTTTTATAGTGGATAAACCAATTTACTTTCAACATTTATTTTTGTATTAGTATTACTACCTCTTTGAAAGGAAGTCAATATATTTGGTTTTCCTTGAGGAAGATTGAGACTACATCCGATGTAAAAAAAAAAAAAAAAACATGGACAATTAGTAGATGTATTTTTATATTTTTCTATTCTAAGGCAATACAAACTTAAATTCACAAACAAAATTAAAATTAAAATTCATATAAAATTTTGTTTTTTCCCTAATATTTTTAAAATTTTTGTATTGAATTTGATTGTTATAAGTTGTTTTTGTTTTTATTTTGCTTCAAGATTCTTATTTTTGAGGTTTTTCCCTTTTTAAAATTTTTTTTAGTCAAGGTATTTTTTGGTTTTTTAAATGTAAAAGTTTATATATATATATATATATATATATATATATTCGAAGAACAGAACCTTAATTTTATTCAACCTGAGAATAAAGGAACAAAATTACATGATTAAGTGTTGTAAAAATCACTTAATTTTCCTTTTTTCCCTTTCTTTTTCTCCACCTCTTGCCATACTCCTTGATTTGGAGAAGTTGTTAGTATTGCTAACTGATTGTTGTTTTTCTGTCAGAGAATCTCTTTGTGTGAGTCCAAACTCTAAGATACATGAGATCTCTTAATGCCATCTAAGTCCTTTTCTATATGCGTTTTTTCTTTCTGTTGTTCTAGTACCATGATTTTTGTTGATTCCGTGATTTTTGAGTTGTGACCTTTGATCTAGAATTATCCCCTTTTTCAACATGTGGTTTACTGTCAAAGGAGGTTGTGTTTCGGAATTTGGTTAATTTTCTTCGTCTTCTTCTTTCTCATCTTTTGAGATGAGGTGGCATTGCCATCCCCTTGGCCTAGGGGCTTGCCTCCTCTTCTATTTTGGTGCTTTCTTCACTTGTGGAGAGGAATTTTGAAGATGACCTATTTGAAAGAAAGTTCAACACTGAAATGTTGTATTCTCATAGTCTAACACATGTATCAACTAAAAATTCTCATGTTTTAACAGGTTACGGTCAAGGAGACCTTTTCTTAAGTTGATCTCTATGCATATCCAAGAAAAATTAAAACTACCTTTTGAAGTTTTGTCCAAGTCTACTTTTTTCAACTTTCCCAAAACATTGTTGATATCCTGCATGACCTGATAGTTCCAAAAATGGAGGGGAAAGCTTGGGAGCCTTACCCACACTAGAGTCATCATTACCACCATGTTTGGGGTAAAATCTCATCCCTGCCCCAAAACCATGGGTCGTCTTTTAGGATGTTTTCCATGTCTTGCATGTTCCCAAATTGTACTATGAAAAACCCTTTAGAACACAAAACAATATCACACTTTATTATCCATTAAAAGTGTACCATTAGTACAAATTTTCTATTTTCTTTGCCAAAAACCATTAAAATGACACATTACATTGAGGGTTGAAGATCATCATGAAATTTTTTTACCTTAGGGGTTTTGATGATCATTTCTAAAACCTTATCCATTTGCTTTAGAATGTATAGACCTGGAATATTTTGATTTTGTTCTGCTTGTTTGGAAGCTTTCCCTTTTGAATGATGTGGCTCCATTTTGATTTTCGGTTTCTGAAACCTCCGTGCATCCTCATATTTAAAATAATCGTTAAATATTTGGTAACACCATAAACTTCCAACCAATAATTATCCTGAAATAACTTTCATGCATATTCCAAGATTTGGACTGACACTATACCAAGACTCTTCTGGATCAAGTTCTTCATATTACTACTAGATCGAGACCCTCAATCCAAAGAATAAATGAATTTCCACTAAGACTCTTAAAAAATATGAAAATAATTGTCCTTTTCACGAGACCTCTCCAGAAATGGAGTAGACCGATCCAGATATGGTATAGGTCAATTCAGATCTGGTGTAGATTGGTCCAGATTGTGTAATGTATACTTCCCTTTATCCCAAGCCCCTTCCATCAATGTGTAAGCCAACAAGGAATGCCACCCTTCGTGATCTACAGGTGGAGGACCAAAAATGCATAGATCCATAAACAAAACAAAAAAACCCCGGCATCAAGGATATACACATAAAAATCCAAATTGATATAGGGCCCCAAGGATATGGAAAACTCTAGATGCAGATCTACGTTTGGAGAGGGCTCTTTACCATCATTTCTGAGCCATCAAGTATCAGACGGTGAAACTCAATTTTGTTGGCCAGATTAGCCTTGCAGCCAAAATCCCCATCATGAAAAACCCGTTTGTCGACCAGATTCGATCCAAACAATTTGTAAAGGCGTGGATCAGAACCATTTTACCTTGAAAATTGACCTCGAAGTCCAGAAACCAACCATTTCCTCTCCTTCCTCTTCAAGTCTGCACCTTCAGTTCATTACTTTTCTCATATATATATAATTGTTTATTTTTCTGAAAAAAAAAACATATATATATATAATTGTTTATTCTCTTAAATTTTAAGAAAAAAATTGATGTTTTTCAGTTTTTTTTTTTAAATAGAAAGGTAGTTTCTTTTCTTTTTTGAAATCGATTTTTTCCCCAAAAAATATATTATTTAGAATTTCTTCTTTCTTCAATGTAAATTATTAAAAAATAATCCATTAATAATTAAAAAAACATGTAATGTGACTTTTTAGTTTTAGAGTCAATTTTGTGTTTTTTAAATTTTCGAATATGTCATTGGTTAAGACCATAATGTTAAAAAAAAAATTACCTCTAAAATAAAATAAATTAAACTAAAGTAACTTAACAAATTTTACAAACACTTAGAAACATATATCTGAAAATAAAAGAAAAGTAAACAAACTTTAGGTGTTAATATGTAGGATATTTTGTAGTTATGACATTTAGTTTTTAATGCTACAATTGAAAAATGTTTGATTCTTAACCCTAAAACAAAGGGTAATGTTGCATTACTATTTTTGGATTTTTGTGTATTTTTTCATATTTTTTTGTAGCTATGATATTTGGTCTTTAAAGCCATGATTGCAAAATAATTGAATTTTAACCCTAAAAAAAATTGAGGTCATGTTGCATCACAACTTTTGCGTTTCAGTGTGGATTTTGATGTCTTTAGTAATCATGATTTTTGGTTTTTAATGCTATGGTTGAAAATGTTAAAATTTAACCCTGAAATGAAGAAAGGGTGATGTTGCATCACCACTTTTAAAATTTATGATGTAAATCATGATTTGATGTGACCTCTAAAAAAATGTGAACTTGCTAAATTTCTCTTTAAATTAGTAACATTGCTAGTATGGTTATAGTTGAACAAAGAGAGGCTACAACGTTCTGGTAAGAAAATTAAGATTATGCAGTATGGTTCCTTTAAGATACTGGAAAATGTGGGAGATAATGCATGTAGAGTCGGTCTACCCCTATGCATGTGTATTTACTCAGTAGTGAATGTGGAAATCTAAAAATCTATGAGCCTTCCATGTTAAATGAGGAATATGAACAATTCCTACCTTCTATAGAGGAACTTACACTAGATGCTCAGACAATTGTTTGGTCAATTTAGTGACCTGAATTGATAGCATAAATTATCGACCAGGGCTTGTAAACTTATGAGGTATAGTTGCACTATATGTGCCTAAATATCCTTATTCTTATTTCATTGTTTTCAATATTTTGTTCATGTTTTTGAATTTTGTTATGGTTAGATTTTAGTATGCTAATCTATGTTCAAAAGAATGACATCAAATCTATGATAGAAAGGAAAGAAAAGAGAACCTTAGACTCAAAACATAATGTAATTATAAATTTTGTTCCTAATGATGAAAAACAGAGCATTCTAATCCATGGATGTCCTAGCTTGCAAATGAACATGAAATGTAACTCAAAGCATTTATAATTCAACCTAATCCTTTTGGTTAGAAGTTTGTTGGAATAGTTTGTAGAAGAGATTGAACTCCAATGTGATGAGGGTCTTTCTAAAAACAGACGATAACTTAGAATATTCTAGTGCAATCCTTTTCATATATTAGAGATATTTTGGTACATCTTGAGAAGAAAATTGCTACAATATGCTAAGGATCTCCTATGAATATTTAAACTTCTTATGTCACCACAGGCAAGTCTCATTCATCAGCTAGAGATTTATTGGAATAGTTCATTGAAGGAGACTAGATATAACGAAATAATAATCTTCTAATCAACAAGTAACCCACAGTATTACAATTAGATCTTTTCTGTGATTTTGAGATTTGTTGGAACAGTTTTGAGAAAGAACTATTTGTAACAATATGAGGATCTTCTATCTAATTGCAAAGGAAGAAATACAACCTAATTAACTTATCATCATACAACCAAATCTCATTCAGTCAATAGTGATATGTTGGAAAAGTCTTTAAAGAAAAAGAGTGGTTGTAGGATAATGAGAATTTAAATGACAAAAACTATAGTGCTAGTAACTCAAGATGTCACGATTAAATCCACTCAATGAATAGAGATATATTGGAAAACTTTAAGAAAGGACTAAATATAACATCACGAGGAACTGTTAGTTGAACAAACAAAACAAGACATGATACTAAAAGATATAAACTCAGAAAACTGTCTAAGTGAAAGCATGTGAAAGCCTCCTTAGATAGCAAGGGCCCTCTGCTATCAAGTTAGCATGAAAATCTTTAACTCCTTAAATTTGTCTTCAACACAGCATCAAATTTATGCCTCTTCTTATTATCAAAAACACTTCGAAACAGAGTATCACAGTCTTAGCAGAATAAAAGTTGACTTGTTTCCTCGGTCTCACCGAGCTAAATTTATAGGCAATTACATAACTGTTATTGAATAAAAGTAGGCACAGGTGTATTCTAAAGTCATAATCAAACTAAAACTCTTTGCTAGGACTCGTGATTTGCTGAAATCAAATCAAGATTCCTTATCCTTATAGAAATCTGCTTCTCAGACTCTTGGTTTGACCACGTGCACAAGCATCTCCAAATTTTGATTCAGCTTTCGTGGATGACAAGGAACAATGTAGGAAAGATTTAGAATCTAACCATATAATCCTTTTCTTCAGATGACACATGTAATATGTTCAAACACAAAAATGGCTACGGAATGTGTAACTGGCTACAGAATGATTGCATTTTGTAGCTAAAACTGCTCAGAAATCATTAAGACAACAAAACCACAAAAGCACAACAAGTTAGTCATTGCATGTATTCCTTAAGTGATTTTACTCATTCTTATTGATCTTTTAGATATATAAATGACAAAGGTAATGATAAGATGAAGTATAATTTAGCAAAGGAGAAGACGCTTTTAGGGCTCAACATACCCCCACTGCAAAAATTGTGCATGTCCTCATGCAATTTCATTCCATTTTTACTGATACCTCTGGAAGGACATCTAACCTTCTTTTTCTGCTTCTTCTAGTGGTTAATGCCATCCTGGGTTTCCTTATGAGTGTCTTGAACTTCAGGTTAATGAGTGCCCTGATCAACTTCTTGTTCCTTTTCTTCAACTTCTTGTTTGCTTTATATAACCCTTCCATTTTCTGAGAGAGAGTACTATTAATACTACTTTCAATTTAACTTGCTCCCTTAGAATTTCATTTTCATTGTTAATATGGTTATTAAGTATCTCCAATTCATAATTGTCTCTTTTTAATTTTTCAATTGGAGGTTCTTGTGGACTGGGGGACCTTTCTCTGTTCTCTGATGCTTTTCTCTCTAATGATTCCACATGGTCATAAAACTGTTGTTGAGCTGGATCTACATCTGGGGTTCTTCTACCAGAGTTTTCTTCATATTAGCATACAGGAGATCTGTCAACTAGGGTCTGAATTGGAACTTCTTCTTCTTCAATGTTTATGATTTCAGTTCCCTTAATGTTTGTCTTTTTCACCATGCCCTTAAGCCTAGAACTTCTTCTCAATTTGGGTGGATTTTTATCTTGTACATCATCTTCTTCAACACACACATTTGTTAATTATTCATTTCTTTTATTCTTGAGTTGTTTCTTGATTTTTACCAACTTCTCGGAGATTATTTCATCATTGTCTTCCTGTGTTGATACATTAGGCTTGACTTCAACAATTTTAACATCTTTTCCCCTCCTACTTCTTCTCACAGGTTTTTCTTTAGACAATGTTTTTCTAGATTCGTCAATGTGGTTTCTTAAGAGGAATTCATCCCAATTATCTCCTATCTTCTTCAGATGAAACTCAATTAATATTTTAATTAAGCCATGATGATGTAAGGTAGTCTCTAAGAACTGAAGCCTTTTTTGGACATTTGAACACATCCTTTTCAAACTATTAAGTAGGGAAAATGGAAAATTTATTTCTTCATCTAGGAAATTCATCATAAGCCTAATGTGATAAACATACAAAGTACCAAATCTGCCTTCACAAGTTATGAACTTTTGTAAGATTAATAGCATATTTCTCCATTTATTATTCAAAGCTGAACTAGGAATACCTTTCTTAAACACTTTAGTGTCCATACCTGGGTTCATCAACATTTGTCTCCAAGCCTCATTGTGAAATTCTTTGTTTTTAAACCATCATTCTCCCTGTCTTGGTAGCTCTGTTGCTTCTGCTATGAAAGGCTCTGTGATGGAGAATTTGATATCCCCAATCTCCACTTCTTCTCCATTGAATGATCTGGCAAATGACTTTGTGATTTCTTTATGAAATCCATTAAATTTCTCTATAAATATCAACCATCCTACCTGTTGCAATAACCCTTTAATCTGAGGATAACCTTCTAAATACCTGGTTCCAATTGGCTCTGACCTGACAATAACCCCATTTCTTCTTGATGAAAATTTCTTCCTTTCTTTGGCTTCAATTCATTGCTTTGTTCCTGTTCTTAAAGAAAAAGAAACAGTGAAGGGTTGTCTTTCCCTAAAGTGATTTCTCTGTTGATGAGGGTTTGGCTATGGAAGAAATAGCAATGGGAGTGAACGGAACAGGGTAGTGGTAAATCATAAGGAGAATCAGGTATAAGAGTTTTTCATGGAATGAATGACCGCAAATAAATCTTATGAAGATTTCAAAAATTATCAATGAATGTCGTGTTATGATGACGTGACCTAATAGGTCACTTCTAGGTTTTGACCGTTAACTTCTAATTAATGATGATTTGTTGTGGAGCGGGTTGAAAGGGATTTGGTCAAGGAATATTTATGGTAGGGGTTTGATCAATTCGAATAATAAAATAAATTAGGAAAACATATGACCTAACCATATTATACCTTTAATGATTTGCTATCAAAAATAATTTCATACAATTTTACCTTAGCCCTTTTTGAATTTTTGTTGCTTTGATGTGCTTTTCCTTTCATATGAAAATGTTGATCTCCTAGGCTCCATAATTTTCTTTGACTCGTCCTCTGTTTGCTGGAGTAGGTGTTTGCAGAATCAATTGGCTACAGAATGGATCTGGCTGTAGAACAGGTAGCTACATAATGTACCTGTAAAAACTCTGAAATATTGAATGGAATGAAGTATGGAATGGAATGAGATGGATCATGAATTTGAAGTGGAAGGAAATATGGATAAAGTGAGATATGGATGGAATCAATGAAATGGATCATGAATGTGTAAAGTGAATCTGCAACTTATGGTTTTATGATACTTGAATTGAAAAAAAGAACAATTTTTGAAAATCTAAAGTGGCAGAAGAACTCTGATTTTCACCTTAGATTTCTATATAAACATGCCAATCAATGATTGGTTTTCATGTTTATACCCTTTTTTATTTTTTATTTTATTTTTTATTTTTTTTATTTTTTATTATATATATATATATATAGATAGATAGATATTATTATTATTATTATTATATATATATAATTGAAGAAGAATACAATTAAGTTAGTGAAGAAGAAGGGTTCTTCTTCACTAACTTCATATCAATGTTATCTTGAAATTTCTTGACAAATTCCTCTCTTGAAAGTGGCTTATGATACAAGAAAGGCTACCTTTCCTTCATCTATTGTCCTGATTTTTATTGCTCCATTTTCAAAGTTTTTCACAATCTCATATGGCCCAAGCCAATGAGTCTGAAATTTACCTGAAAAATCCTTAAACTTTGAATCAAATAAGAAAGCCCAGTCACCTTATTTAAATTTCTTTTCCTTGATGTACTTATCATGCCATCTATTCCTTTGTTGTTGGACTATGCTTGTTCTCTGGAATGCATCTTTTCTGATCTCATCCAATTCATTAATCTGCTCCAGTCTATGCTTCTGTGCTTTTGTTAGATCAAGTCCTAACTGGACTGCCATTTCGAAGGTTTGGATCTGAAACTCTATGGGAAATAAGACTTGTTTTACATAAAAAAGTTCATAAGGAGTGTGACCTGTTGTGTTTCTCCATGTAGTTCTATAGACCCACAAGGCTTTAGGAAGCCTTTCTGCCCAATCTCTCCTATGTAAATGAACAGTCTTTGTTAGGATCCCTTCAATGACTTTATTGGTAGATTCCACTTGACCATTTGCTTGTGGATGGTAGGGAGTAGATTTTTTGTGTCTGATTTTGTACTTTTCCACCATTTTCTCTACTAGCTTTGATGTAAATTGAGCTCCTTGATCTGTAACAATTTCTCTTGGGACACCAAAACAAGTAAAAATATCCTCAAAAAGAAAATTGACTACAGATGATTCAGTAGCAGAAAGTAATGGTTTTTCCTCTGCCCATTTGGTATCATAATCAATGCAAACTAATATATATTTATTTTGTCTTGATGGAGGATTAATAGGTCCTACAAAATCCAAAGCCCATTTCTCAAAGGGTTCAATGTGTACCTAAGGTTGTAGTGGCATTTCGCCTGAAGGAGAAGGTTTCCCTACCCTTTGGCAACTATCACACCATTTAACATACTCTTTAGCATCCTTAAAGAGGGATGGCCAATAATATCCTAAATGAAGGACCTTATAAGTTGTCCTATTATCAACAAAGTGTCCACCACATGGTTCATCATGACATGCCTTGAGAATCTCAGGCATCTCATCTTCTCGAACACATCTTCTGATGATGAAATCTGGACATGTTTTGTATAACTCATTAGCAATCCATGAATATTTTGCACTGTCATAAATTATCTTTCTTTTATCTCTTGTATTCATAATTGAAGGAAATTTTCCTGAAACTAGATAGTTAGAAATATCAGCAAACCAAGGAGTTTGAGTGGTAATTGCAAAGAGATATTCATCAGGGAAGTTATCTTGAACTGGAGTATTGTCTTTAATGTTTTGGAGTCTAGATAGGAAATCAACAACTGTATTTTGTTTTCCAGGCCTATCCAAAATAGTGATGTTGAACTCTTGTAAAATCAATAACCATCGTGTGACTCTGCCATTAGTAATTGATTTGTTCATTAGGTACCTAATTACATAATGATCTGTGTGAGCAAAAGTTTCATAACCTGTTATATAGTGTCTAAATTTATTTATGGCATGAACAACGGCTAAGAATTATTTTTCAGTTATAGTATAATTTAACTCTGAAGGAGTCAAATTTTTACTTGTATAGTAGATGGCATAAGGAATCAGGTCTTTTTGTCCCAATACAGCTCCTAAAGTTGTATCTGAGGCATCTGTTGAAATATGAAAAGGTAGTTTCCAGTTAGGTCCCCTTAAAATAGGTGCTTCAGAGATTTTTGTTTTCAAGGTTTCAAAGGCTAACTGGCAGTCAGAAGTCCAATTGAATTGACAGTCCTTGGTAAGTAATTTGAAAAGTGGAGATGCTATCTTGGTGAAGTTTTCTATGAATCTCTTATAATACCCTGTAAATCCCAGAAAACTCCTAACATATTTTTGACAACTTTGAGCTAGTAGTCTGGAGATGAATTCAACTTTTGACTTATCCACTTTGATCCCCTCTCCTGAAATGTGATGTCCTAGAACAATCCCTTTGGTAAAAATCATAAAACACTTTTCATGACTTAATGAAATATTTTCTTCTTTACATATTTTTAGGAAATTTTCCAAATTTGCTAAGGATTCTTCAAATGTGTTTCCATAGACTGTGAAATCATCCATGTATACCTCTACACAATCATGTATTAGATCTAAAAATATTCCTAATACTACCCTTTGGAATGTTGCAGGTGCATTGCATAATCCAAATGGCAATACTCGGTAGGCATAGGTACCCCAAGGACAGGTAAATGTGGTATTTTCTTGATCCTCAAGTGCTACTTGAATTTGATTATAGCCACTGAACCCATCTAAAAATGAAAAGTACTTCTTGCCTACTAATGTGTCTAATACCTGATCTATGAAGAGTAAGGGAAAATGGTCTTTAAAAGTAGCTTTTTTCAGTTCTCGGTAGTCAAAACATACCCTCCATTTTCCATTCTTTTTGGGTACAATCACCAAAGGAGAGACCCACTGACTATCTGAAATGGGATAAATAAAATTGACATTTAATAATTTCCACAATTCTTCTTTAACAATCTCCCTAAGGTTTGGATTCATCCTTCTCTAAGGTTGTCTAATTGGTTTACAATTTTCCTCTATATAGATATGGTGAGTGCAAGTCTTAGGATTGATCCCTTTCATGTCAGTGTATTCCCAAGCATATGTAGCATAGTGTCTCTGTAATGTTTTGAGTAGCCTTTCTTGTTGAAACTTCTCTAGGTTTTTGTTTTTGTTTAAGGTTTTTCCTCGGAATATTTCAATTGCAGAGCTGTCAAATTCTTCCATGGAGTAAAGAGACATCTATCTTGACGATAAGAACTCAATGTTAGATTCTTCTTGAAATTGTTCATATTTGAATTCTGAAAAAGATTCATAATTTTCCAAAGTATTCAGAATCTGACTATCTTCACTAATTTCTAAAATAGTGAAGAGAGGTTTTATATCTTCTTCATCATCAATCCACTGAGTATCATCTAATTCTGTGATTTTTCTTGCTAGAGGATACAAGGTGAATTTCTTGGTTGAACTTCCACCAGAGATGTACATATCACCAGATCTACAGCTAATGAAAGCATCAGTTATAGCTAACCAAGGTCTTCCTAATATAATAGGATGTCCTCGTAGATCATTTTTAGGAGTTAGGATCATGAAATCCACATGATACTCCCAAGAATCTAAGGACACTGGAATGTCTTCTATTATCCCATATGGTTTGATCACAGATCTATCTGCTAATTGTAGCAGTGTGGGTGTAAAAAGAAGATTAAGAAGTTTTAGTTTTTCCATGATTTGCCTACTCATGATATAGAATGTTGCTCCTAAATCAATGAGTGTATTTTGAATTTCAATTCCATTGATGTGTGTTCTGACAACTGGATTTCCTGGGTCTAGATACTTTGGAATGGAAATCTTACCCATCATTATATCTGTTATTTTTCCTACCAGTTGTATTTTCTTTATCTCTTTTATTCTTTTTCCTGTTTTTTCATACTCAACTCCTTTATTGTTTTTGCTAAGATTGGGATTTCCTTGATAGCTTGTAATAATGGAATCTTAATACAAACATTTCTTACCTCATCTAGGAAATCATAGTTAGGCATCATAATTTGTTTCTCTACACCCCTATCAATTTGTAATCTTTCTGGAAAAGGAGGTGTAGGAGTAGATGTTGATGGCTGCTCTAATATAGGAGTTGAAATTATTGGCTTTTTCTGTTTTGATTTTTCCATGTTTTGGTCTTGAAAAGATGTGCTTTCCTCAAGACTTTTATTTACCCATAGAGAATCTTCCTCAGAATTGTTTTGTTCTTGTATAATTACAGAAGGTTTCTTCTTTTCAAGTATTCTTCCAGTCCTAAGTTGAACATCATTAAGGTCTAAATGAGTAATCAAATAGGTTGGAAATTGTTGACCTTCTATCATATATGTATTCTGAGGGTTTTTATTGTTAGGGTTTGGTATAGGTTGGGCAGACAATTGATTTGTTTTTTGAGGAAATGGTAATGGAAGTGGTTGATTTTGATTTTGGTTTTGATGTTGTGGGTTCTATTGAGGATTTGTTTGTGGGGGAAAGTTTGAATATGTTGGATATTAGGGATAAGAAGGTGGATATTGATAATACTGGGAGAACCTTCCATATGGACTTTGTGTTCCTTGTGCCCAAGGTTGAGATTGATTTTGGAATTGGGGCCAAGGTTGTTGCCAAGAGTTCCAATTTGGTGGGGGTTGATTGTACATTTGACTATTAAACCCTTGTGTCTAAGGCCCCTGCCAAGGTCTTCTAGAGACAAAGTTAAGAGATTCTGTGGAATTTGTGGGTGTTTCTTCTTGAAATATTGCCTTAAGACCAGGGAGTGAAGGAAAAATCTTGGTCTCATGTTTTTCTGAACAAATTGTGCAAATCTCTATTACTTTTGCATCTAAAGGACACTCTCTCAAGGCATGCTTCTTCCTACATTTGGGACAAAATATTGCTAAGGCATCTGTTTCAGCTTTTTGCTTGTTTTGTAACTTAAGGGTGTCTATTTGTTCACTAAGACTCCCTATAATGTCAGATTTAAATTCATCAAGCATATTATCTATTTCTGCCCTACTTACTGTTCCAGCTTCAGATTTACTTGCCCTTGCAAGAGCAGGGTCTCTTGGTCCTTTTAGAGTTTTAGATTTTCCTCTTGAAAAATTGATACATAACTCAGCTATATCAGGTAATGGAAGCTGAGATATGTTCCCTTTTCCCATCATATTGAGGATATCTATCCATTCATCCCTAATTGTTTTCAACAAGAGAGCTTTCAAAGTTTCTTGATCTAGGGTTTCCATTTTTTCCCTCTTGATGTTATAATTGAATCTTTCCAACAAATATTCTAGATTTTCATCTTCTTTTTGCATCATCTTGAATATTTCTTCCTTATGATTGACTGGTATACAGTAATCCAAGTATCTATCTAGAAATTCTTTCCTCATTTCATCCCATGTCCTAATAGACCTATTGATTAAACTCATAAACCATTTTAATGCTGCTCCTTTCAATGTTGAAGGGAACAATTTAAGTATATGAGCATCTTGTAGATAATCATAGGTTCTACATAGAACTTCAAATTCAAATAAGAAGGTTTCAGGATCCTCACTTTTCAGTCCATGAAAGTTAGGAAGAATAGAAGGTGAGATGTTTTTCATAGTTGCATTAGTCTCTTCATCTACTATACGGAATCCAAAAGGACTTCTAGTTCCCCTTCTACCTCTGCCTCCTTCTACATTTCCTCTTCCTCCTTCTACATTTCCTCTACCTCTTCCTCTATCTCCTCCTCTATATCCTCCTCTTCCTCTACCTCCTCCAAATAGTGTATGTTCTCCATTAAAGACTTCTCCTTCCCCTTCTTCTGCCATGATAGACTCCTTTGAACTGATATAGGGTTCAGTTGGAAGAGCTAGTTGTTCTACTGGTTCTTCTACTAAGGGTATATTGAAGAAATAGTCCTCTTCTTCCTCTTCACTAGGGATTTGTAATTCTTCTGCTGGAATATATTCCCCTGTGGAAGTGAAAAAGGTTACCCCTTCTGTAGGAGTCCTTGGATCTTCTTCCTCTATAATTGCTTCAGTGGATGAAATGGGGGATCTTCCTGATGGGATATCTGATCTTGAGACTTTTGGAAGCCTATGATCAGTATAATATGGAATGTGAGTTTGGGTTGGAGGTGTGCTACTTCTTGGTCTCAGTGGAGTGAGTGGACTTGTGGGAATTAAACTTCTGTCTCTTACAAATCTACCCCTAGAATATCTTTCTCTACGCATATCATTGTTTTTGGGAAATAGGAAATAAGGCTACCTAGTTACACCTCCCCGGAAATGGCACCAAAATTTTTGGTCAATTTAGTGACGTGAATTGATAGCATAAATTATCGACCAGGGCTTGTAAACTTATGAGGTATAGTTGCACTATATGTGTCTAAATATCCTTATTCTTATTTCATTGTTTTCAATATTTTGTTCATGTTTTTGAATTTTGTTATGTTTAGATTTTAGTATGCTAATCTATGTTCAAAATAATGATATCAAATCTATGATAGAAAGGAAAGAAAAGAGAACCTTAGACTCAAAACAGAATATAATTGTAAATTCTATTCCTAATGATGAAAAATAGAGCATTCTAATCCATGGATGTCCTAGCTTGCAAATGAACATGAAATGTAACTCAAAGCATTTATAATTCAACCTAATCCTTTTGGTTAGAAGTTTGTTGGAATAGTTTGTAGAAGAGATTGAACTCCAATGTGATGAGGGTCTTTCTAAAAATA
Source organism: Pinus albicaulis (assembly GCA_034641835.2). Lineage (NCBI taxonomy): Eukaryota > Viridiplantae > Streptophyta > Pinopsida > Pinales > Pinaceae > Pinus > Pinus albicaulis. Next base: position 169,115 of record JAXQQM020062967.1, on the reverse strand, counting down.
GACAATAACTTAGAATATTGTAGTGCAATCCTTTTCATATATTAGAGATATTTTGGTACAGCTTGAGAAGAAAATTGCTAAAATATGCTAAGGATCTCTTATGAATATTTAAACTTCTTATGTCACCACAGCTAGGTCTCATTCATCAGCTAGAGATTTATTGGAATAATTCATTGAAGGAGACTAGATATAACGAAATAAGAATCTTCTAATCAACAAGTAACCCACAGTATTACAATTAGATCTTTTCTGTGATTTAGAGATTTGTTGGAACGGTTTTGAGAAAGAACTATTTGTAACAATATGAGGATATTATATCTAATTGCAGAGTAAGAAATACAACCTAATTAACTTATCATCATACAACCAAATCTCATTCAGTCAATAGTGATATGTTGTAAAAGTCTTTTAAGAAAAAGAGTGGTTGTAGGATAATGAGAATTTAAATGACAAAAACTACAGTGCTATTAACTCAAGATGTCACGATTAAATCCATTCAATGAATAGAGATATATTGGAAAACTTTAAGAAAGGACTAAATATAACATCATGAGGATCTGTTAGTTGAGAAATATAACAACACAAAATTAAAAGTTACTTATCTAGAGAGCATGTGAAAGCCTCCTTAGATAGCAGGGGCCCTCTGCTATCAAGTTAGCATGAAAATATTTAACTCCTTAAATTTGTCTTCAACACAGCATCAAATTTATGCCTCTTCTTATTATCAAAAACATTTCAAAATAGAGTAGCATAGTCTTAGCAAAATAAAATTTAACTTGTTTCCTTGGTCTCACCGTGCTAAATTTATAGGCAATTACATAATTTTTATTGAATGAAAGTAGGCACAGGTGTATTCTAAAGTCGTAATCAAACTAAAACTCTTTGCTAGGACTCGTGATTTGCTGAAAGCAAATCAAGATTCCTTATCCTTATAGAAATCTGCTTCTCAGACTCTTGGTTTGACCACGTGCAAAATCATCTCTAGATTTTGATTCAGCCTTCGTGGATGACAAGGAACAATGTAGGAAAGATTTAGAATCTAACCATATACTCCTTTTCTTTAGATGACACCTGTAATATGTTCAAACACCAAAATGGCTACGGAATGTGTAACTGGCTACAGAATGACTGCATTTTGTAGCTAAAACTACTCAGAAATCCTTAAGACAACAAAACCACAAAAGTACAACAAGTTAATCATTGCATGTATTCCTTAAGTGATTTTAATCATTCTTATTGATCTTTTAGATATATAAATGACAAAGGGAATGATAAGATGAAGTAGAATTTAGCAAAGGAGAAGACACTTTTAGGGCTCAACAACAACGTTGATAGAGGATATAGTTTTGCAAAAAAATTCTAGAACTACAAGATAAGGGTAACATGACCTTCGGCATATTGACTTGAAAGGATATAGCTTCCAAGCAATGCTAAAATGTTATCTATGAAGAAGATGGATGAAAATTTTCCTGACCTCAATTAGTAAGATATTATGGGAGTTAAAAGAATCCCAAAATGGGGAGATATAATCCATGTTGCTTAATTATATTATTTTCCATCCCTCTTGATGCTTTCAAGGTGGAAAAATTGGAGGAAACAACTTGCATAATCATTTTTAGGTAATGTCCTAGTTTGGAAAATTTCAGGTGAAAAAAATTAGGATGTATTTTGACTCCTTAAATGAGCACTTTTTTTGGTATCAACCTTGTTATGGACCTATATTTCATAATATATACATCAATACCTTTCCAATGATGCAATAATCACCACAATTTGAGCTTGTATGAGAAATTTATGTCTTTCGAACGTTGACATATCGTGATCAATCACCATAATTCAAGTGGATGTCATGTTAACCTCCTTTAATCATGGAAAAGGTGTTAACTACGTGGGACTTATGTAAAATACACTAGAAGGGTTGATTTTTAACACCTATTGAGGGTTGAATAGGTAAAATTCAATCCCTAGTTGGTTGTCAGGATGTGTTATTACCAGGCCACTAGGAGGAAAAAGGGTTTGACTCTATTCTAGTGCATTTTTTCCATAGTTGAGAAAAGTAGTTGAGAGTGGATAGGGAGAGGGTAGAACATAGAAAGTTTGTGTTTTTTAGTAGCCCACGGGTCATAAGTGTCATTTTGTATTTGCACCATTTTCTATTTAGAGAAAGAGAGAGTTGTTGAGATTCAACAAGAAGATTCAACACCCACGCCTATTTCATTAAGAACTTGGTTTCATTCAGCACGTGGTTGCATTAAGCACCCAGACTAGGGTGGGGCCCACAGTGTTATTTTTGGGCGCATGTCTATTTTAGTTATCCCTTAATTAAGATGGACATTAAACTGTAATATATTCTCAATGTGGACTTGAATGAGTTAACTGAAAGTGATAAATTCAGTTAGCTAGTGGATTTTGAGTTAGAGGTTGTTGGTGAGGCATGCAGAGTAATTCTAGTTGTAAAAGAGTTCGAAGTGTAGTGGTGCATGAGTTGGTGCAAGTTGTAAATTAGTTTAACTCCGTTAAGTGAGTTAAATTCAGTTATGCTAATTGTAACTGAAGATACACTAGTGAGAGATCAAGTGAATCAAATATCAATTAATTCACAATCAGTGATCTCACATGCAACTGGGGATTAACTATTATTAGTTGCATGCATGTTAGATCCAGTGGAGACCCAGTTGAGTTCTAGGTGAAATGGAGGTTGACTATCAGTTGTAGGATTATTGGGCTGCACACATGCAACCAAACACCCATTGGAGTACCCATGATAAGTGTGTAGTCAAGGCAGGTAAGAATTCCTATCTTTTAGGGATCTTTACCATCGGGGATTACACAAGCAAGGCAGGTTGTCTGGAGGCTGAGAATTGCCTATGTGTTGGTCAGTTTTGCATATGACAATGTGAGACAATTAGCTGAGTACTGGAGGGCTCTTGTGAGAAGATTTTTGTATGTAATTTTTTCATGATCCATGCTTAATATACAACAGAAGAGAGTGGGGTTTTTAGCTGTAAGCTTTCCCCAGGAAATTATTTGTGTTGTGTGTGATTGATCTTTCTTCATGTTCATGTGATTAGCGATTGTATTTTTAATTCCACAAAATATTTGTAGAATAGATTTAGTATTTAATTTTATTACATTGTTAGATCGGGTGAATCCAAGATATACATGCATGTTGTATAATTTATACATGATATTAGAGCACAGGAAATTGCAGAAGTGAACTAGGAGTTGAGTTTGTGACTAAATAGAATTCGAATTTGTAGAAAGACTTTCTTGGTGCTACAGCTGATTCAAGATCGAAATGGCTTTCAATGGCTTGAGGTTAGAGTATGCACTCGAGGTCAGCTCAAACTACATTTCTTGGAAGGACAGGATGGAAGCAGTTTTTGAAGACAATGGGTTGAAGGAATTTATTAAAAAGGATGTTCCTAAAGTCGATGCTACAGATGTTGCAAATCTTGATGCATGGCAAAAGAAAGTGGCAAAGGCGAGGAGGATCCTGTTGGAGGGAGTACGAGACCACATTTTCTCAAGCTTCCATGGGAAATCCACATCATATGAAATGTGGAAGGCTTTGAAGGATATATTCCAAAGCAGTAGCGACCATAGGAAATTGAAACTCAAAGATAAACTCGAGAAGATCAATATGGAAAAGGGCGACACCATTCCAAAATACCTAACAAATTTTGTCCAATGTTGGGGTGAACTGGGGAGTGTTTTAATAACAGTTGTTGATGAAGATTTGGTGAGCTTGGCTCTCCTAGGACTTTCCAAGGGTTGGTATATTTATCAAGACTCTATCAATGGAAGGGAAAAATTTCCAGATTGGGAACAACTGTGGTCGGATTTGGTGTAGGAGGAGTTCATACGAAACACCAAAGATGGATATTGATCTAAGAATGAGGATGAAGAGGGTTGTGCTTTGGATACCAAGGCGAGGAAGGGGAAGGGGAAGAAATTCCATTCTAAATATGAGTCCAAGAATGGAAAGAAGCAAGACATGTCCAAGGTGAAGTGTTTTCACTGTCACAAGCATGGTAATTTTGCTACTAACTATCCACAAAATAAGAAGAACAAGAATTTTGTTGGATCTGCAGCTGGTGAGGCCCTTGCCTCGTAATTTGAGCTTGAATTCTCATTGATCACATGCATGGTTTCCAATGCATTGGGATCTATGTGGTATTTGGATAGTGGTGCTTCCTTTCACATGATGGGAGATAAGGAACTTTTCAGTGACTTGGAGGAGAAAGATCTCCAAATGCATATTGAAATGGGAAACGAGGGATGGTACAGTGTTGCCAGGATTGGTACCATTACCTTTTAGAGGGATTCAGGTAAACCATTTCAATTAAAAGATGTAATGCATGTACCAAGTCTGAAGAAAAAAATGGTCTCAGTCGCAATGTTGGAGGATAGAGGCTATGACGTTGTTTTTAGTGATGGAAAATATTTCCTGTGACATAAAACAATGGGTCAAGCCAAGAGGATAGGGATTTGAGTTAATAATATCTACAATCTATAGGTAGATGTTTGCGTAACACATATGGGCAAGGCAGATCAAGTGGTGAGCCAGGATGAGGGCGAATTATGGCACATGCGATTGGGCCATCTTCACCATGGAGCTTTGAAATTCATGCAACAGATTTCTACTGGTCTTTCCAGGGGTACACTTGTGCAGTCAGATACATGCAAGGGATGTACTATGGGAAAATATGTAAAGGACACCTTTCATGAGAAGGAAAACTGAGCTTCAGGGATCCTTGAGAGAGTTCACATAGATGTGTGTGGTCCTTTCTCAGTTGCTTCAACAACAAAACATAAGTACTATGTAATATTTGTTGATGACTTTTCTCATCAGTGTTGAATCTTCTTCATGCAGAATAAATATCAAACATTCTCTAAGTTCTGTGAGATTAAGGCACTGGTGGAGAAATATTCAGGGAAGAAATTGAAGGCTCTTAGGAGCGATAATGGTGGAGAATACATCTCTAACGAATTCAAGAACTTCTGCAGCAAAGAAGGAATTCTAAAAGAACTCATAGCACCTCATAACCCACAGCAGAATGAGGTCGAGGAGAGGAAGAACAAAAATATTGTGGGTGCAGCACGAGCGATGTTGCATGATCAAGGCCTACATCTGTGGGCGAAAGTATGCAATACAGTGGTACATGTGAAAAACCGTTGTCCTCATAGAGTACTTGGCATGATTACACCTGAAGAGGCTTTCACTGGTAATAAACCTGATGTTTCACACTTTAAGATTTTTGGCTCATATGTTTATGTGCATGTGACCAAGGATGCCAGGAAGAAGCTGGAACCGACTGCTGAGGTTGGGATTTTTGTGGGGTACACTGAAACACCCCATAATTATCGTGGGTATTTTCCAAACAATAGAATGACTATTGTGGGATGGGATATAAAATTTTATGAGGAGAAATCTGTGTGATTGTCCCTTGAGAGGGAGCTAGACTTGCATGCAGAGGAGGAACTGCTGGATCCGAAGTACAAAACTCAAGATGTGGATTAGCCACATGAGGATGTTCATGGAGTGGAGGAAATCACTCATGCAGAGCCATCCATCATAAATGGAAAAAGGTGCACCACATAGATTGAGACTTGATGTTGCACAGAATGTAGGAGCCCCTACTTCATAGCACAGATAGAGACAATCTCCTGACCGATTTATTGGATACATGGTTGTTATGAGAAAATGTATTGTGACTGAACCATATTCCTTTCAGGAAGCAGTGCAACAATCTACTTGGGTTGATGCAATGGTGGAGGAGTATGACTCCACTATCAAGAACAGTGCATGGGAGATAGTCCCAAGACCGGTCGAAAAATCAGTGGTTGGATGGAGATGGATCTACATGGTAAAGAAAGTTGTTGATGGGAGTGCAGAGAAATACAAGGCAAGATTTGTGGCTCGATTTTTCTCAAAGATCGAGGGGATAGATTATGATGAGATTTTTTCGCCTGTCGCAAGGTACTCTTCCATAAGATCCATCCTTGCACTCTCAATGCAGATGGCCTAGCGCATTCATCAGATGGATGTGAAAACTATGTTTCTCAATGGGATCATTGAGGAAGAGGTGTACAAAGAGCAGCCTGAAGGTTTCAAAATCTTCAACAATGATTCGCATGTGTGCAGACTCAAAAGAGCACTATATGGGTTGAAGCAAGCACCCCGTGCTTGGTGCACTCAGATAGATAGTTATTTCACTGGACTAGGCTTTACCAAAATTGAAACAGATGCAAACATGTACCAGATTGTGGTTGAGGGTAAGCTATTGATCATTTTTCTTTATGTTGATGATCTAATTTTGACTATTGATGAGCAGTTGATACATTCATGCAAGGAGGATCTTACAAGGGAGTTTGAAATGAGGGATATGGGCCTCCTTCCTTATTTCCATGGATTAGAAATATGGCAGTGGGATGGTGAACTTTTTGTGTCTCAAGGAAATTATGCAAAGGAGATACTGGGTAAATTTAACATGGAGAGCTACAAACCCATGGATACTCCTCTTCCAGTAAATTGGAGGAAATAGGATGCTACTTCTGGACAGGTAGTGGATGCCACTGTCTATCGACAGTTAGTGGGTTCACTAATGTATCTAGTGAACACGAGACTGGACATTTGCTACGCAGTTAAGAAACTAAGTCAAGCTATGGTTAAGCCTAGAAAGCTATTTTGGAAGGCGGGGAAGCTTGTCCTGAGATACCTGAGGGGCACATCAGAGTATGGTGTATGCTACAGATGGACGGATGGAGTGAATATGCATGGCTTCAAAGATTCAGATTGGGCTAGAAGTCCATCGGAAATAAAGAGCACATCAAGGGGTATCTTTAGCATTTTAATCACCAACAATTTCTTGGTGCAACATGAAACAACGATCCATGGAACTTAGTTCAACGAAAGCGGAATACATGGAAGCAAGTCAAGATGCATGTGAGGCTATCTGGATGAGAAAGATCTTGGTTGGATTGTCTGGTTCTCAGATGGATCCAATAATGATTAATTGCGATAATAAGAGTTGCATTAAACTCTCTATTAATCTTGTGTTTCATGATAGGTCCAAGAATATAGATGTTTGGTACCATCATCTCAGCTATTATGAGCAGAGAAGGATCATGTTGCTTCAGTACATTCCCAAGAAAGATCAGGATGCAGATATTTTGACAAAGGCGCTCACCAGGAGAAAATTCGAATACCATAGAGACAGGATCCGAGTGAAGGATAATCCCTTTCTTATTGAGAGGGAGTGTTGAGATTCAACAAGAATATTAAGTACCCATGCCTAGTGCAATAAGCACCTATTTGCATTAAGCACCTAGTTTCATTAAGCACCCAGACTATGGTGGGGCCCACAGTGTTATTTTTGGGTGCATGTCTATTTTGGTTATCCCTTAATTAAGATGGGCATTAAACTGTAATCTATTCTCAATGTGGACTTGAATGAGTTAACGAAAAGTGATAAATTCATCTAGCTAGTGGATTTCAAGATAGAGGTTGTTGGTAAGGCATGTAGAGTAATTCTAGTTGTAACAGAGTTCGAAGTGCAGTGGTGCATGAGTTGCTGCAAGTTGTAAATCAGTTTAACTCAATTAAGTGAATTAAACTCAGTTGTGCTAGTTGTAACTAAAGATACACTAGTGAGAGATCAAGTGAAATAAATATTAATTAATTCACAATCAGTGATTACACATGCAACTGAGGATTTACCGTTATTAGTTGCATGCATGTCAGATCCGGTGGAGACCCAGTTGAGTTCTAGGTGAAATGGAAGTTGACTATCAGTTGTAGGATTATTGGGTTGCACACATGCAACCAAACACCCATTGGAGTGCCCATGATACTTGTGTAGTCAAGGCAAGAAAGAATTCCTATCTTTTATGCATATTTACCATCAGGGATTGCGCAAGCAAGGCAGGTTGTTTGGAGGCTGAGAATTGGTTATGTGTTGGCCAGTTTTGCATATGACAGTGTGAGACAATTAGCTGAGTACTGGAGGGCTCTTGTGAGAAGAGTTATGTATGTAATTTTTTCATGATCCATGCTTAATATACAATAGAAGATAGTGGAGTTTTTAGCTGTAAGCTTTCCCCAGGAAATTATTTGTATTGTGTGTGGTTGATCTTTCTTCATGTTCATGTGATTAGCGATTGTGTTTTTAATTCCGCAAAATATTTCTAGAAGTGATTCAGTATTTAACTTTAGTACACTGCTAGATTGGGTGAATCCAAGATATACTGCACGTTGTATAATTTCTAAAAGAGTAGAGGAACTTCACCTTCTAGTTAGGTTTTCTCTTGAAAGGGTTTCCCAAATCATATCTTAGTGTCTTATGGAAGTGCGAGTAATTATTTTTATGTGTTCTCTATTTTACTCATTTAAATATTTTGCATGCATAAGAAAAACAAAAAAACTTATTAATCCATAAATATAAGGAAAATTTAACCCGTATATTATAGATTTTGAAGTTCAATCAATTTCTTTATCATATATTTTGTGACGAACTATCCAGTGGAAGATCCACAACAATTTATCAATCATATTGGTATTATAGAAGATTTATTTGGGTATATTGCGGGGAGTTGCAAGGGATCTAGATTGGTTAAGCTAAATTAATAAAAATCTAGCCATGGCTGATAAATATATTAATAACCTCAAGATCCAGTAGAGGAGATATTCACAAGGTTGGAAGAGTAGGTCACATATATTAGTCATAATATAAATCTTCTCATTGAAACTCTATCAAGTAATATTGGAATCAAAGAAGACGAAGTTTCCAACTCGGAGGTCAAATCAGAGGAATAATTGGAGGATCAAGAAGAACGAGATAATAGGACTAAGAGAGAACCCAAAGAAGAAAAACCCAGTTTGATTTCCATGAACCAGGTCCTTGGTTAATATAGAATCAAATGTTGAGATCAAGCCATATCAAGGTATGATTGATTCTTTCAAATTAAATCATTATTTGTAGCATTTAGAGGCTTACTTTAATGTTCATCACACATAGAGGAGGAACAAAAAAAAAAATTGAAACTAGAAGGCCATGCCTTGACCTAGTGGGAAGGTTGCATGGAAACCTTGAGGTTTAGGATGATCCCCTAGTGTCTAAGTGGGAGGATTTTAAAACTTTCATAAATTCCTAGTTCTACCCTATTGGGTATGTAGAGAACTAATGGATCTTGTGGCATTACTTTAGGAAGAGACAAAGGAATATTGTGCAATAGTAAACCGTAGAATTTGGAAAGATGGTAAAAATTGTATGCATCTCTCCCATTGACCCATACATACTCCTTAAATATATGTGGGGTCTACATATCCATTTGCGGAAGCAAGTGATGCTGTTAAAACCCATAATGATGGATGAGGCTTGGGTACATCCATAGTACCTGGTAAACATAGGCCAAAAGAAAGGGAAATCAAGTGGGTTCAAGTAAAAAGAACACCGAGAAGCTTCCAAAGAAGGGAAGAAGAAATGGAAAGGGGGGAAGGACAAAAGGAAAATAACCACAACACACTAGTTCAAATATCCCTGCAACAACTTTAACATTGATGGTCATACATAAGATAAGTGTTGGAAATTACATCCAAAACTCAACCCAAAGAACCATAAAAATGATAGGAAGAAGAAAGCTCTCATGGCCATAGATTCAGTAATTAGATGGAAAGTATCTCAGACATGGATGAGAACATTTTATATTCAATAGTGTAGAAGGGGGTGAATCTAAATATACTTCAATAATAGGAAGAGGAGGATATGACTAAAATATTTTATATAAAGATAAAAGTTAGGAAGATGAAAATCAATTCTTTGTTTGAATCAGCATCATAGGAAAATCTCATTACACCTAAGTTGGTCAAAAATTTGGGATTGGAGGTTAATGAGCATCCTAGCCCACAGCCATTGGGATGGGTCAACAAGGAGGCCAAAATGAAGGTAAACAAACAATTTAGAATCAAATTTGTTATCGATGTTGATTTTATTGATGAAGTAGAATTGGATGAAGTTCCACTTGATGTATGTGGAATTATTTTTAGGAGCCCTAATATGTATATCGAGATGTGATCTTCATGTAGAGAACCCACAAGTATCATCTCTTAAAGAAAGCAAAATCCTTCATCATAAACATGCATAATGAAAATTAAAATATCTCACTTGTAATTAAGTGCAAAACCAGGCCAATAATTTTATCAAGTCAAGCAAGAAGTATGTTCTATTATTTTTAAGAGAAAATTAGTCTATAGAAGAGTGAATAAGGGATAGGTCATCACTGGAGGGGTGTTATAAGGAACAAAATAAATAACTATAAGATTTGATACAAGAATTCAGGGGTGTGTTCTATGAGCCTAGAGGGATACCACCCAAGAGGTAAGTGGAGCATGAGATCCAAATGCTTCCATACTCTCCATTTCCAAATGTTGCACTGCACAGCAAGTCTATTATAGAAGAAACTGAGGTGAAGAAGAAGTTGTACCAGCTACTAGAATAGGGTTTCATTAGACCATTTACCTCACCATGTGAACCACCCATCATAATTGTGCCAAAGAAAGATGGGAATTAGTGGATGTTTATTGGTTATAATGTTTTAAACAAAACTACACTTAAGGATGTTGGACTAGTTGCAACAATCAAAATACTTCACTAAGCTAGATTTAAAGTCACGGTATCACTAGGTTTAATTCAAAGAAGAAGATATCTAGAAGACCACCTTCAAAACCATACAAGTTTTGTATGAGTGGTTAGTTATGTTTTTTGGCCTATTCAATGCACTAGTTATGTTAATGATATTACTGAATGACATACCATGTAATTTTGTAGATTAAATTTTTATTGCTTATTTGGGTAATATACTTGTATACAACGCTACCTGGGAGGAGCACGTCTTATATTTGATGTAGGTGATAGAGACATTGAAGAAAAATAGATTGTTGTAAAATATCAAGAAGTGTGATTTTTCAGAGTAATATTTAGTGTATTTAGGATATGTGATAGGTGGAGGAGAGATAAAGATATATCCTACCAATATAGAGGTCATCACAAAGTGGCATGTTCATACCAATGTTTCTAAGGTTATGAGTTTTGTTCGGGTAGCACAATACTTGAGGAAATTCATAGCCTCATTTTTAGTAGGAGCAACACCAACACACACCATAAGAACGCGTGGAAAGAGTTTCTATTGTTAAAAGAGTAAGAAAATTCCCTTTGAGGAGTTAAAGAATTAAATAAGTAAAGGATTTGTTCGAAATTACCAAACCTACAACATCCCTTTGAAGCAAAAATAGATGTGATAGGGTATGCTATGGGAGAAATGTTGATGTAGGAAAGAAGGCATGTATGCTACCTTTCTAAAGTATTTCATGGGGTGGCTCTCAACTACCCTACATATGAAAAGGATGACCTTCTACAAGTTGTCAAAAAGTGGAAACATTATTTGATGGGAAAGGAGACAGTAATCCATACAGATCACCAAACACTAGAGTACATGTAGGCTCAGAGTAAGTTACAAAAGATTAGGCATTACAAGTGGATGGGATTTCTATAATAGCTTCATTCATTTATTAAGTACAATAAGGGAAAGAAAAACAAGTTATATGGCATTATTTCAAAGCCACCCACATTAAATATCACAACTTTGGGGAATTTGATGCACATGGAGCCTTTCACCCATGATGCATACAAAGAGGAAAATATAGGGAACGTGGAGTTCAAGTGTTTGAGTAGTCAACTAGAGTAATGTAGACAATGGAGATAACATAATTGATTTTCATCTATAGAATGGGTTACTCTACAAGATGGGAAAGTTATGTGTTCCTAAAGGTGTGCAACTACAACTAGTCAAAGAGGCTTACTCCAAGGTTGCAGGGAATCTCGGTGTAGGGAAGATACTGACCAAATTACAGAGATAAGTGTATTGGCCTAGGATGTAAGAAGATGTAGCTAATTTCATAAGAGGATGTATTTTTTATTGTACTATCGTGCCTAATAACAAGATATGGGGCCTATACCATCCCTTACATGTACCCACTCATATTTGGGAAATATTTCCCTTGTAATTTGTGGTAGGTTTACTAACAACCAATCAGAGACATGGATAACTATTTGTGGTAGTTGAAAAATTCAGTAAGATGCACATTCTCATGCCTTATAAAAATATCATCAAGGGGAAAGAAGTAGAAAACTTATGCTTTGGACAAGTTTGGCTGCACTTTTGAATCCCAAGGAGCATCATTTCAGATAGGAATACCAGATTTCTGAATCCTTTTTATAATACCTTGTGGGAGAGGATGGACACAAAGAAGAATAAGTCTACAACATTCCATCCAGAGACAGATGGGAAAAAAAATACTCAATAAGACTTTTCTCCAGCTTTTGAGGATTACCATAAAAAAATCCAAATGCTTGGGATGAAAAAATTTTATACATGAAACAATTATAATAGATTATTCCACACTTCTACTAGTAAGTTCCTATTTGAAGCTTATTTTGGATATTTCCACCTTCACCTTTGGATATTTCATATGTACAAAAAGGAGGAGTGAGGGAGGATCTTAGAGGGGATGCCTTAAGGACAAAAAAAATGTGGAGAAAATCATGTAGATCCATCTACATGTATAGAAGATAGTATAGAATTTAGAGGAAATATACAACACCAAGCAGGATCAACACTTTAAAAAAAAAATTACATTATCTACAAAGAACGTATATAATGCAATAATTAAATATTAGGGTTAAACATCTTATTTTATCTTAGAGAATCAAACTCGCTCAATTATCTTTCAATAAATTCTTTAGAGAAGTAACATTATCTAAAATGATCCTTAAATTACTCCCATGAATCATCACATGTGTGCATCCCTAATTGTGATAATAGAATATTCCACTCTAATAAGGTAAGGCATGCTCATTACAAAAAAAATAAGTCATTTATACTAGGAGATAGAGTGTTGTGATGGTTGAACAAGGAGAGGCTATGTAGTCCTAGTATTAAAATCAAGGCTTTGTGATATTTTTCCTTTGAGACTGAATCTACAGCCATACGCGTGTATTTACTCAGTAGTGAAATTTACCTTCTATAGAGTTTTTCACACTAGATGCTTAAGCAGAGTTGACAGAGGATAAAATTTTGCAAAATATGTCCAGAACTATAAGACAAGGGCAACATGACCTTTGGAATATTAGGTTGAAACGATATATTCCAAGAAATAATAAATGGTACTCCGGGGATAAGGTATATGGTAAATTTCCTCATCTCATTCAGTAAAATATTTTGGGGACCAAAATCCTCTCAAAAAGGGGAGGTATAATCCAGATTGAATATTATTTTTCATCCCTCTTTATGCTTTCAAGGTGGAAAAATCAAAAGAATTAGGTTGGTCGGAGTATACTTACAACATCAAGAGGTACTAAAGCTTACTATGCTTAGCTCATTTTATTTTTTTATTTTTCGCCCCAATTGTAGGATGTCACTATTTTTTTATTGTGATCACTAGGTGAAGGTGCTAGTAAGCTACTTGTAGAGCCATATTCCACTATTTTTGTGGTTGTGACCACCAATTAAAGGTTGTATTAAAATATTTAATTGAAGTTGAGGGGAGGGTTCTTACTTTTATTATTATTATGATCACTTGTTGAAGATGGTAATAATACCCTTGCACATCATAATCCTACATGATTTGAGGGTAATGAAAGTCTAGGAGCCTCTCCATTACACATCGAATGAGTTATTGTAAGCCTGATTTATTTATTCTTGATCACCTTTGGGTTGGATTGATCAGATATGTGATGGGTTTTTCAATTGCTTTCTAATTTCTTAGTATATAAATGAGAAACCGTACATTTAATTTAGGGAAAATTTTAGGGGCTAATATTCGCAGATGGGCTAATTTTCCATGCTTTTTCAAAAAAAAATCACCATTTTATATTTTATTTTTTCTAAAAATTATTCGCCTAAATTTTATAGTATAAAATTATTTTATCTTAAAATTTATCAAAATTTAAAATCATTTCAAAATTGAATATTTTTACAAAATGTCCCCAAACCTTTTATAGTTTGTATATTCTGAACTTGTAAGATTCACCGAGGTTTCTAAATTTTAAAATAATTTCCATCCTTAAAATTTTCCTTGATTTAATTGCCAATTTGGTGTTTGTTTGGAGCTTGAAAATTGTCATAAAACATATATGCTAAATACAATAGGTTAAGCGCTAGTGAATTTATAGTAATGGTTAAGTATTATAGAGTTGGATGTTAATGCTTTCTATAAAGGCACAAGGAAAAAAAAATATATCGCACTTGCAAGAATTTAAAATATTCACACTTGTATGGATTGAAATGTTCACATTTTTAGGAATTGAAATGTTAACTACAACACTATTGAAAAACGGAAATCACACTTTGATTAAATGAAAGGAAACACACTTGTTGAAATGAAATAGTCTTGCAAAAAAGGAAATTACAGTTTTCTAAAAGGAAACACACTTTGTAAGAAATGAAATCAATCTTGCATTAAAATAAACACACTGGTAGCAAACTAAACTACCGACTTAATCCAATTGTTTGTTCAATTCTTGGCTCGGTAACAGAAAAACGCACCTTGAAATAGATGCAGAAAATCGTTGGCTAAAACTACTACACAGGAAAGCCAAATTAATGAGATAAAACAAAATTAAAGTTGCAGAATTAAAAAATAAAGTAAATATATAATTGATTCAATCAATAAGAAGGAACAAAGATTAGAATTCGAAAACATAGTAACCTATTACCAACTTAATGCAAATTGAAACATAAATTATCCTAGGCTAAATTACTAGAAGTACCTAACTAAGGAGGGGTCCCTACCACCTTCGATGAGGCATTGGTTATAAATACAGCAGAAGGTCTAGGTTATCATCACATCACACACATGAATAGAATTGAATAGAAATTGGAAAATTTTATATAGACAAAATTTAGCAGAATGTAATTACAATTTTTTTATTCTCTCCCATCCTTCCTCGATCAAGTGGAGTAGGGTTTTATACATAATTTTAAATTCTTAATTTAATCATGGAGTCAGAGGAAAAATATGAGAAGCTCAAATTTTTAGGTTGTCTCCCATCATAATGACTATATTGTCAAAATATAGAATAGTCAAACGATTGTTAATTCTCTAGCCACTGCGATAGGTAGGAGGTTGGTAAAAATGATTATAGTCAAGTATTCCATGCTAGATTATTCTAACCACCTCTTTTCATTTTCTTTTTTTGGTAGTAACTGGTTGGTCCTTTTGTCGAGAGTCTAACAGTGACAAACTAAGCATCAGTGGCCAACTTGTGCAATCTGATTGTCATGTCATTATTGTTGTCAATAGTGTTACAACAACATGTTTTAGGTGTTGCAACAACATGGATGAGGTGTTGCAGTAACTACAATCAACGATCAAGGTTCTAGGGGTGTTGCAACAACTATCCCAACCAACAATGTGGAGGTGTTGCAACAACTACACCAGCAAGTGGTGTTGCAAAATCATGGAGGTGTTGTAGTAGATACCCCAACAAGTTATGTTGCAACATCATGGAGGTGTTGTGGAAAATTTCATTCAACGACAATGTGATCCAAGTGTTTCAACATCATGAAGGAATTGCATCCAATGAACAGATAGTCTTCAGTAATTCCTGCACAAGTTTGTCTTGAGCATTCCTCATGATTTCTTGTTACTTACCACAAACATTGATTCTTTCCTTAATACACAGGTATGAGAATTAAAAATGACATAATAAAATTAACATTATACCTTGATAAAAAGTTCATCATTCTTAGAAAAATGAGCTATATGATGGCATTAAGATGGGAAAAAGGGTATTCAAAATGTTGTGAACGGGGGCTGGAAATATGTGATTTTGGAAACTTGTCAACTGCAATGAATTGTGATTCCATTACCTCATTGAGCTTGAGACCTACTTGGTGGGAAGACCTTTTTGTTGGGTGGAAAATTAGCTCTTCCTTTGATTTCCCCATTATTTATTGGAAACCAGTTCATCGGGAACTATTGAGGATTAGTTCATGTGATATTTTATATTATGCTTTATGGGAGCTATAGTGTAGTTGGATCAACCTTGTATTTCCATAAGCTCTAGGCTTAGGCATACAAGTATTTAAATTTGCAATGCTGGTTATTTCGGTAAATTGATATAGAAATAAGTTATTTATGGGTCCTTAGCATGCCCCTTTATTTGGTGTACTTATTGGCTTTTATTTATAGATATGATGATTTTAGATTTAGCTATTTGTGTTATCCCATGTTTCTAGTAGTGTGCTACTTGTTAGTTACTTAATATTTGTGTTTGTTAATATTTTTTAAGGTAACACCTTGATGGGATATTACATAAAGACACATTGGCTTGGAATTTATAACTTTTGATAGTGTTATTGGAGTATCATAGTTACTAAATTTTTCTCATGCAAGTTACCTATATCATCATTTTTTTGCATAAAATGATTGTACATATCAATTTTAAAAATATATTAAAGGAAGAATTTTGTTCAAAAAAACAAGAAGTTATTTCTCCATAATAAAACAAGACAACTTTCTCTCTCATTATGCCTTTATGAATTATCTCATATTATTTATAGTAGGATGCCTGAGGCTTGTTTACAATCTTCTCATGTGTTATTGTTTATATGATTTTGGATGTCACCCTTGATTAACCTCACAAATTTATCCCCCTGATAATAACATTATCTATTTTTTCCATATTTTATAGTTATATTTATTCAAATTTGGAAAATTTAGCAATTTGGAGGTCATAATGATCACTTCAAACCATTCTTGATAATAGATCACAAAATTTTCCAAATATTATTGCACCGAAAAAATTATATGAAAATATATCCAATTTAAATAAAAAACTCAAATGGAAATCATATGACGAATTTATGGCCTTTTGACATTTTAAGGTCTAATCAAGCCTTCCTAAGATGTCACGTGTCAATGGACAAGATAGTGTTGACATAATTATTTCATTGTGCTTAATGAATAGATGGGTATGTTGATGTGTGATGGTACCACATAGTTGTTGAAATGTCATATTTCCATGTGCAAGCTTGATTCTAATGTGGCCATTGAGATATGCCTCTATTTATATCTATTCATGTAACATAGATGTTGAGTGCCATGTGGTTTTATTGCTAGATATATAACTTGAGAAGGCGATGGTCAATTGGATGGCCATGTGCCAAGATGATGATGTGGAACATGCTATGTGGAAATATTAATTGTATATCGTGTTCGTTGTTAACTATACTTTATATCACATTGTTATTCTTAAATGGAAACGTGAACTAACAAGGTAGTCAACCTAAATTGGGTGGTGCCAAGGTTTTGTTGTCTTGATGCAGCATCTTTGATATAAGAATAAAGTGGGTTGAGGGTTTCAAAACAAATGGATTCCACACTTAATGATCCACATTGGATAATTAGATTATTTTTCATTCATCTTGAAGTTTCCAGGGATAAAAAATCAAAGAAAATCAACTTACAAGAGTAGTTTTAGTTGTTGGAATTGTTGTGTTGGCATTGATTTCAACAAGGTCATGGTCATGATCATACTTTTCATATGCATGTGTGGTGTATGTTGACTTGGTGATCCTATTGTTTGGTATTCATGTATTGACGGTGAGATGGTTTTGTTTCCAATGATGTTAACAAGTGCTACGTGTCATGTGCATATGTGTTTGGCTTGGTGGTTGGCATTGATGTCACTTGATGTCACTTTTGTTGGTATGTGTTGGCATTGCCGTTTGTCCAATGATATGGAACACTTGATGGCACATTAGTAGCTTAATGCAGCATGATGGTCTTGGAGGAGTTGGCATGTGTTGGAATTTGCATTGATCTACATGTCATGATGTGTTGATGTTTCTATAGGTTGAGGAGGATGCTACAAATACATGATGCAAATCTACTTGTGATGATGGCGGCATACTAGTTGAGTTGTCAAATAGGTCTTCATGCTTATTCTTCATGGATATGGCTTGTTCGAGTGTGATGGCTTCATGATGATGATGTTGATATTGCATAGGTGCTACAGAGGTTTGTAGGTATGTTCATATGTGTTGCATCTTATTCATAGGTCTGATGGAGAGTGGAGGACTTCTTGACACACTTCTCAACCTTGTTTGTTGGCCCTTCTAGGTCAACTTGGCAGTGACACTTGGGAGGCATGTTTGGTCTACCTGAAGAGGTGTCAGAGACCATGTCAGAGGTTTGGAGGCATGTACAGGAGCTGAAGAAGAGAATGGAACAAATGGCAGAGGTCCTGAGCTAAAGGATTGATGGTTTTCCTCATTTTTATCCATAGTCGCATGCACATAAGCCTATGGGAGCAGCTGGAAACCTATAGTCACATGGACACAGGCTCAAGGGAGTAGTTATAGCCCTAATTCAGTTTAGACAATGTCAAGGGAGTGAATAAGGGTTTTCACAAGATTTTCTTTGCATTCCTCGCGTTGTTTGGAAGGAAGATAACTTGGAAATTCCTAGAGGCTTTCTGAATTAATGAAAAATGTTAAAAATGGTTTGAAAAGGTCCTCTCATGATGTGAATTAATTTAGTGCACTAGTAGTGACCTTAGTGGATTTATTTGATCCAATTTGTGCACCTTTGATCCTAGTCCCAAGCTCAATTTCGTCCTGCATATTTTATACACTTGCATTGTGAGCTTTGTGGTTGTTGGGGGTGTTAGATGTTGAGTGTATGTGTGGATATAAGGTTGAATAGAGATATCATGCTTCAAATATTGCGGATAACCTAGATTCTTCAATCTATGAGTGTTATTGACTAAATAGTGAGAAGATCTGAAGCATGATTAAGTATAGATTAGGATTGGAGCTCCTAATGTGGAGTTTGATTTGGACAGTTTTGTATGTTGCTAGAGTATATGTTGGTGATCCTCTCACACTTGTTTTGTAGGAGATGATGATGCATTTAGCACATATAATGTGTATTATGATGTTATTTGTATTTTATATTGACATAATTTAGCAGAATGTAATTACAATTTTTTTTATTCTCTCCCCTCCTTACTTGCTCAAGTGGAGCAGGGTATTAATACATAACTTTAAATTCTTAATTTAATCATGGATTTAGAAGACAAATATGAGAATCTCAAATTTTTAGGTTGTCTCCCATCATAACAATGATATTTTCAAAAGATATAATAGTCAAACGCTTGTTAATTCACTAGCCACTATGACAGGTAAGAGGTTGGTAAATATGATTATAGTCAAGTATTCCATGCTAGATTATTCTAACCACCTCTTTTCATTTCCTTTGTTTGGTAGTAACCGAATGGTCTTTTTGTCGAGAGTTCAATAGTGAAAACTAAGCATCAGTGGCCAACTTGTGCAATGTGGTTGCCATGTCATTATAGTTGTCAGTAGTGTTGCAACAACATGTTTGAGGTGTTGCAACAACATCGATGAGGTGTTTCAATAACTACAATCAACGATCAAGGTTCTAGGGGTTTCCCAACAACTACCCCAACCAACAATGTGAAGGTGTTGCGACAACTACCCCAACTAGTGGTGTTGCAACATCATGGAGGTGTTGTAGTAGATAACCCAACAAGTTATGTTACAACGTCATGGAGGTGTTGTAGAAAATTCCATTCAACAACAATGTGATGCAGGTGTTTGAGCATCATGAAGGAATTGCATCGAATGAACAAGTAGTCCTCAGTAATACCTGCATAAGTTTTTCTTGAGAATTCCTCATGATTTCTTGTTACTTAGCATAAAAACTGATTCTTTCCTTAATACACAAGTATGAAAATTAAAAATAAAATAATAAAATTGACATTATACCTTGATAAAAAGTTCCTCATTCTTATAAAAATGAGATATATGATGGTATTAAGATGCGAAAAAAGGTATTCAAAATGTTGTGAATGGGTGTTGGAAATATGCGATTTTGGACACTCGTAAACTTCTATGAATTGTGATTCCATTACCTCATTGATCTTAATCCCTACTTTGTAGGAAGACCTTTTGTTGGGTGGAAAATTAGCTCCTCCTTTGATTTCCCCATTATTTATTGGAGACCAGTTCATCGGGAATTCTTGAGGATTAGTTGATGCGATCTTTCATATTATGCTTTATGGGAGCTATAGTGTAGTTGGAACAACCTTGTATTTCTATAAGCTCTAATCTTAGGTATTCAAGTATTTAAATTTGCATTGGTGGTTATTTGGGTAAATTGATATAGCAATAAGTTATTTATGGGTCCTTAGTATGCCCCTTTATTTGGTGTACTTATTGGCTTTTATATATAGATATGATTATTTTATATTTAGCATATTTGTGTTATCCCATGTTTCTTGTAGTTTACTACTTGTTGGTTACTTAGTATTTGTGTTTGTTAATATTTTATAAGGTAACACCTTGATGGGCTATTACATAAAGTCACCTTGGCTTGGAATTTATAACTTTTTATAGTGTTATTGGAGTATCATAGTTACTAAATTTTTCTCATGCAAGTTACCTATATCATCATATTTTTGCATAAAATGATTGTACATATAAATTTTAAAAATATTAAAGGAAGCATTTTATTAAAAAAAAACAAGAATTTATTTCTCCATAATAAAACAAGACAACTTTCACTTTCATTATGCCTCTATGGATTGTCTAATATTATTTATACTATGATGCCTTAGGCTTGTTTACAATCTTCCCACATGTTATTGTTTATATGATTTGGATGTCACCCTTGACTAACCTCACAATTTTATTCCCCTAAGAATAACAATATCTATTTTTTCCATAGTTTATACTTTTATTTATCCAATTTGGAAAATATAGCAATTTGGATGTCATAATGATCACTTCAAACCATTCTTGATAATAGATCACAAAATTTTCCAAATATTATTGCACCAATGGAAATTATATGAAAATATATCCAATTGAAAAAAAAACCTCAAATGGAAATCATATGACGAATTTATGGCCACTTGACATTTTAAGGTCTAATCAAGCATTCCTAAGATGTCATG
Source organism: Pinus albicaulis (assembly GCA_034641835.2). Classification (NCBI taxonomy): domain Eukaryota; kingdom Viridiplantae; phylum Streptophyta; class Pinopsida; order Pinales; family Pinaceae; genus Pinus; species Pinus albicaulis. The sequence goes on along the minus strand of JAXQQM020062967.1, from coordinate 148,071 downwards.
TGTCAATGACCAAGATAGTGTTGACATAATTATTTGATTGTGCTTAATGACTATATGGGTATGTTGATGTGTGATGGTACCACATAGTTTTTGAAATGTCATATTTCCATGTGCTAGTCTAATGTGGCCAGTGAGATAGGCCTCTATTTATATCTATTGATTTAACATAAATGTTTAATGCCATGTGGTTTTATTGCTAGATATATAACCTCAGAATGCGATGGTCAATTAGATGGCCATGTGCCAAGATGATGATGTGGAACATGATATTTGGAAATACTAATTGTATGCCATGTGCATTTTTAACTATATTTTATTTCACATTGTTATTCTTATATTGAACGTGAACTAACAAGGTAGTCAACCTAAATTGGGTGGTGCTAAGGTTTTGTTGTCTCGATGTAGCATCTTTGATATAAGAATAAATTGGGTCTAGGGTTTCAAAACAAATGGATTCCACACTTAATGATCCATATTGGATCATTAGATTTTTTTCATCCATCTTGAATTTTTCATGGTGAAAAAATCAGAGAAATCAACTTACAAGAGTAGTTTTAGTTGTTGTAATTGTTATGTTGGCATTGATGTCAACAAGGTCATGGTCATGATCATACTTTTCATATGCATGTGTGATGTATGCTGACTTGGTGGCCATATTATTTGGTATCCATGTATTGACATTGAGATCGTTGTGTTGCCATTGATGTTAACAAGTGTTATGTGTGATGTGCATATGTGTTTGGCTTGGTGGTTGGCATTGATGTCACTTGATGTCACGTGTGTTGGTATGTGTTGGCATTGATGTTTGTCCTATGATATGGAACACTTGATGGAACATTAGTAGCTTAATGTGACATGATGTTCTTGGAGGAGTTGGCATGTGTTGGAATTTTCATTGATCTACATGTCATGATGTGTTTATGTTGGTACTGGTTTAGGAGGATGCTACAGATACATGATGCAAATCTACTTGTGATGATGGCTCATTGCGTACTAGTTGAGTTGTCAAATAGGTCTTCATCTAGGTCTTCATGCTTATGCTTCATGTAGATGACTTGTTGCAGTGTGATGGCTTCATGATGATGATGTTGATGTTGCATAGATACTACAAAGGTTTGCGCGTATGTTCATATGTGTTGCAACTTATTCATAGATCTAATGGAGAGTGGAGGAATTCTTGGCATACTTGTCAACCTTGTTTGTTGGTCCTTCTAGGTCAACTTGGAAGTGCCACTTGGGAGGCATGTTTGGTCTACCTGAAGAGGTGTAAGAGGCCATGTCAGAGGTTTGGAGGCATGTACAGGAGATTAAGAAGAGGATGGACAAATGGCAGAGGTCCTAAGTTGAAGGATTAATGTTTTTCCTTAGCTTTAGCCATACTCGCATGCACATAAGCCTATGGGAGCAGTTGGAAACATATAGTTGCATGGACACAGGCTCAAGGGAGCGTTTATAGCCATAATCAAGTTCAGACAATGTCAAGGGAGTGAATAAGGGTTTTCACAAGATTTTCTCTGCATTCCTCGCATTATTTTGAAGGAAATTAACTTGGAAATTCCTAGAGTCTTTCTGAATTAGTGAAAAATGTTGAAAATGGTTTTAAAAGGTCATCTCATGATGTGAATTAATTCAGTGCTCTAGTAGTGACCTTAGTGGATTTATTTGGTCCAATTTGTGCACCTTTGATCCTAGACCCAAGCTCAATTTTGCCCTACAAATTTTATACACTTGCATTGTGAGCTTTGTGGTTGTTGTGGGTGTTATATGTTGAGTGTATGTGTGGAGATATGGTTGAATAGAGATATCATGCTTCAAATATTGAGGAGAACCTAGATTCTTCAATCTATGAGTGTTATTGACTGAATAGTGAGCAGATCTGAAGCATGATTAAGTATAGATTAGGATTGGAGCTCCTGGTGTAGAGTTTGAGTTGGAAAGTTTTGTATGTTGTTGAAGTATATGTTGGTGATCCTCTCACACCTGTTTTTCAAGATATGGTGATGCATTTAGCACATATCATGTTTATTATGATGTTATTTGTATTTTATATTGACAGAATTTAGCAAAATGTAATTACAATTTTTTGATTCTCTCCCATCCTTCCTTGCTCAAGTGGAGCAGGGTATTAATACATAATTTTAAATTCTTAATTTAATCATGGATTTAGAGGAAAAATATGAGAATCTCAAATTTTTAGGTTGTCTCCCATCATAACGACTATATTGTAAAAATATAGAATAGTCAAATGATTGCTAATTCACTAGCCATTGCGACAGGTAGGAGGTTGGTAAAAATGATTATCGTCAAGTATTCCATGCTAGATCATTCTAACCACTTATTTTCATTTCCTTTGTTTGGTAGTAACCGGTTGGTCCTTTTGTTGAGAGTCCAACAGTAACAACTAAGCATCAGTGGCCAACTTGTGCAATGTGGTTGTCATGTCATTATAGTTGTCAGTAGTGTTGCAACAACATGTTTGAGGTGTTGCAACAAAGTGGATGAGGTGTTCCAGTAACTATAATCAATGATAAAGGTTCTAGGGGTGTCACAACAACTACCCCAACCAACAATGTGAAGGTGTTGCGACAACTACCCCAACTAGTGGTGTTGCAAAATCATGGAGGTGTTGTAGTAGATACAACAACAAGTTATGTTGCAACATCATGAAGGTGTTGTGGAAAATTTCATTCAACAAAAATGTGATGTAGGTGTTTTAACATCATGAATGAATTGCATTGAATGAACAAGTATTCCTCAGTAATACCTGCACAAGTTTGTCTTGAGAATTCCTCATGATTACTTGCTACTTAGCACAAACATTGATTCCTTCCTTAATACACAAGTATGAACATTAAAATTGACATAGTAAAATTAACATTATACCTTGATAAAAAGTTACTCATTCTTAGAAAAATGAGTTATATGATGGTATTAATATGGGAAAAAGGGTATTCAAAATGTTGTGAATGGGTGCTGGAAATATGTGATTTTGGACACTCGTCAACTTATATGAATTGTGATTCCATTACCTCATTCAGCTTGAGCCCTACTTGGTGGGAAGACCTTTTTTTGGGTGGGAAATTAGCTCTTCCTTTGATTTCCCCATTATTTATGGGAGACCAGTTCATCGAGAAATGTTTAGGATTAGTTCATGCGATCTTTCATATCATGATTTATGGGAGCGATAGTGTAGTTGGATCAACCTTGTATTTCCAAAATGTCTAAGCTTAGGTATTCAAGTATTTAAATTTGCATTGGTGGTTATTTGGGTAAATTGATATAGCAATAAGTTATTTATGGGTCCTTAGCATGCCCCTTTATTTGGCATATTTATTGGCTTATATATATATATATATATGATGATTTTAGATTTAGCCTATTTGTGTTATCCCATGTATCTAGTATTTTGTTACTTGTTAGTTACTTAGTATTTGATTTTGTTAATAATTTTTAATGTAACACCTTGAAGGGCTATTACATAATGACACCTTGGCTTGGAATTTATAACTTTTGATAGTGTTATTGGAGTATCATAGTTACTAAATTTATCTCATGCAAGTTTCCTATATCATCGTTTTTTTGCATAAAATTATTGTACATATAAATTTTAAAAATATATTAAAGGAAGCATTTTATTCAAAAAAAACAAGAAATTATTTATCAATAATAAAACAAGACAACTTTCACTTTCATTATGCCTTTATGGATTGTCTAATATTATTTATACTAGGATGCCTTAGGCTTGTTTGCAATCTTCCCACGTGTTATTGTTTATATGATTTTGGATGTCACCCTTGACTAACCTCACAAGTTTATCCCCCTGATAATAACAATATCTATTGTTTCCATAGTTTATTCTTATATTTATTCAACTTTGGAAAATTTAGCAATTTGGAGGTCATAATGATCACTTCAAACCATTCTTGATAATAGATCACAAAATTTTCCAAATATTATTGCACCAATGGAAATTATATGAAAATATATCCAATTGAAAAAAAAACCTAGAATGGAAAACACATGATGAATTTATGGTATTTTGACATTTTAAGGTCTAATCAAGCCTTCCTAAGATGTGATGTGTCAATGGACAAGATAGTGTTGACATAATTATTTCCTTTGTTTGGTAGTAATCAGATGGTCCTTTTGTTGAGATTCCAACAATGACAACTAAGCATCAGTGGCCAACTTGTCCAATGTGGTTGTCATCTCATTATATTTGTCAGTAGTGTTGCAACAAGTTCATGTTTGAGGTGTTGCAACAACGTGGATGAGGTGTTGTCGTAACTACAATCAACGATAAAGGTTCTAGGGGTGTCGCAAAAACTACCCCAACCAACAATGTGAAGGTGTTGCGACAACTACCCCAACTAGTGGTGTTGCAACATCATGGAGGTGTTGTAGTAGATACCCCAACAAGTTACGTTGCAAAATCATGGAGGTGTTGTGGAAAATTTCATTCAAAAATAATGTGATGCAGGTGTTTGAACATCATGAAGGAATTTCATCGAATGAACAGGTAGTCCTCAGTAATACCTACACAAGTTTGTCTTGAGGATTCCTCATGATATCTTGTTACTTAGCACAAGCATTAATACGCAAGTATGAAAATTAAAAATGACATAATAAAATTAACATTATACCTTGATAAAAAATTCCTCATTCTTAGAAAAATGAGTTATATGATGGTAATAATATGGGGAAAAGGGTATTCTAAATGTTGTGAATGGGTGTTGGAAATATGTGATTTTGGACACTCGTCAACTGGTATGAATTGTGATTCCATTACCTCATTGAGATTGAGCCCTACTTGGTGGGAAGACATTTTTGTTGGGTGGAAACTTAGCTCTTCCTTTGATTTCCCCATTATTTATTGGATACCAGTTCATCGAGAACTGTTGAGGATTAGTTCATGCGATCTTTCATATTATGATTTATGGGTGCTATAGTGTAGTTGGATCAACCTTGAATTTCCATAATATCTAAGCTTAGGTATTCAAGTAGTTAAATTTGCATTGGTGGTTATTTGAGTAAATTGATATAGGAATAAGTTATTTATGGGTCCTTAGCATGCCCCTTTATTTGGTGTACATATTGGATTTTATATATAGATATGATGATTTTAGATTTAGCCTATTTGTGTTATCCCATGTTTCTAGTAGTGTGCTACTTGTTAGTTACTTAGTATTTTTGTTTGTTAACATTTTTTAAGGTAACACCTTGATGGGATATTACATAAAGACACCTTGTTGGAATTTATAACTTTTGATAGTGTTATTGGAGTATCATAGTTATTAAATTTTTCTGATGCAAGTTACCTATATCATCATTTTTTTGCATAAAATGATTGTACGTATCAATTTTAAATATACACTAAAGGAAGAATTTTATTCAAAAAAAACAAGAAGTTATTTCTCCATAATAAAACAAGACAAATTTCACCTTCATTATGCCTTTATGGATTGTCTAATATTATTTATACTAGGATGCCTTAGGCTTGTGTACAATCTTCCCACGTGTTATTGTTTACATGATTTTGGATGTCACCCTCGACTAACCTCACAAGTTTATCCCCCTGATAATAACAATATCTATTTTTTCAATTGTTTATACTTATATTTATTCTACTTTGGAAAATTTAGCAATTTGGAGGTCATAATGATCACTTCAAACCATTCTTGATAATAGATCACAAAATTTTCCAAATATTATTGCACCAATGGAAATTATATGCAAATATATCAAATTGAAAAAGAAAAAGAAAAAAAAAAACTCAAATGGAAATCATATGACGAATTTATGGCCTTTTCACATTGTAATGTCTAATCAAGCTTTCATAAGATGTCATGTGTCAATGGACAAGATAATGTTGACATAATTATTTCATTGTGCTTAATGACTAGATGGGTATGTTGATGTGTGATGGTACCACATAATTTTTGAAATGTCATATTTCCATGTGCTAGCTTGATTCTAATGTGGCCATTCAGATAGGCCTCTATTTATATCTATTGATGTAACATAGATGTTGAGTGCCATGTGGTTTTATTGCTAGATATATAATCTGAGAATGTGATGGTAAATTGGATGGCCATGTAATGAGATTATGATGTAGAAATATTAATTGTATGCCATGTGCATTGTTAAATATATTTTATTTCACATTGTTATTCTTATATGGAAACGTGAACTAACAAGGTAGTCAACCTAAATTGGGTGGTGTCAAGGTTTTGTTGTCTTGATGTAGCATCTTTGATATAAGAATCAAGTGGGTTTAGGGTTTCAAAACAAATGGATTCCACTCTTAATGATCCATATTGGATCATTAGATTATTTTTCATACAACATTAATTTTTCAGGGTGAAAAAATCAAAGAAATCAACTTACAAGAGTAGTTTTAGTTGTTGGAATTATTGTGTTGGCATTGATGTCAACAAGATCATGGCCATGATCATACTTGTCATATGCATGTGTGATGTGTTGACTTGGTGGTCCTACTATTTGGTATCATGTATTGAGAGTGAGATGGTTGTGTTGCCATTAATGTTAACAAGTGCTATGTGTCATGTGCATATGTGTTTGGCTTGGTGGTTGGCATTGATGTCACTTGATCTCACTTGTGTTGGTATGTGTTGGCATTGATGTTTGTCCTATGATATGGAACACTTTATGGCACATTAGTAGCTTAATGCAGCATAATGGTCTTGGAGGAGTTGGAATGTGTTTGAATTTTCATTGATGTACATGTCATGATGTGTTGATGTTGCTATAGGTTGAGGAGGATGCTATAGCTACATGATGCAAATATACTTGTGATGATGGCTCATGGAATACTAGTTGAGTTGTCAAATAGGTCTTCATCTAGGTCTTCGTGCTTATGCTTCATGGCAATGACTTGTTGCAGTGTGATGGATTCATGATGATGATGTTGATGTTGCATAGGTGCTACAGAGGTTTTCAGGTATGTTCATATGTGTTGCAGCTTATTCATAGGTCTGATGGAGAGTGGAGGACTTCTTGACACACTTGTAAAACTTGTTTGTTGGCCCTTCTAGGTCAACTTGGAAGTGACACTTGTTTAGTCAATTTAGTGTTCCTAAATTGCTTCCATTAATTATCAACCAGGGCTTGTAACTTTGATGAAGTGTAGTGCACTATATGTACCTAAGTGTCCTTTTCCTTACTTCGTTGTTTGATGTTTTTCTTATTTTTTGGGGGGTTTCATGTTCTTAATCCTTAGTGTGTTATCCTAATTTGAAAAGTGAGAATAAATCTAATTAAAATGAAGAAAAAGACATGATGTAAAACTAGTTAACTTCCTATAAAGAAATTAGAATTTTATGGACAAGTTCTAAGGTCTAGTTCTAATTAAAAAGATAAAACAAGTGTTTCAATTAGTGAATAAACCTAATCCATGGATCTATGACTCAATTGAGATTTATAAATGAAAACAAGAAATGCAATTTATAACTCAAACATTCCATTAAATCAAATCATTTAGCCATTCTTGCAAATCATATTCAAATTCAGTTTTAATCATAATGTCCTTTAAAGAGATTATTAGTTGCAATGGAATGAGGATCTTATAACTACAACTAATTAAGTGAATGACATAAAGAATGAAAATGCTTAAACAATTATTGTTTCTATAATTCACTAACCATTTTGATATAAGATTTGAAAATAGGAAAAATGGCTTTTACTTGGTTGAACACAGCAATTGTTAATTATGAAAGATAGTAAATGAAATCTAAACAATCATTGTACCTATAAGTCACTAACCATTCAATGATAAATATTTTTTAATGAAGACAAATGGTTTTTACTCAGTTGGACACAGCGATTGTCAAGTATGAAAGCAGTAAATGAAATCTAAACAACCACTATACCTATAAGTCACTAACCATTTAGTGATAAAGATTTAGTAATGAAGACAAATGGTTTTTACTCAGTTGGACACAGTAATTGTCAACTACGAAAGCAGTAAATGAAATATAAACAACCACTCTACCTATAAGTCATTAACCATTTAGTGATAAAGATTTAGTAATGAAGACAAATGCTTTTTACTCAGTTGGACACAGTGATTGTCAACTATGAAAGCAGTAAATGAAATCTAAAAAACCACTGTACCTATAAGTCACTAACCATTTAGTGATAAAGATTTAGTATGAAGAAAAATGGTTTTTACTCAGTTGGACACAGCAATTGTCAAATATGAAAGTAGTAATGAGAATAAGAAAAAAGAAATACTTGAACAAAGAACTGAAATAAACCTAGCTAGAAAGCTTAAAAACCTCCTTAGCAGCAGGGGCCCTCTGCTACCAATTTGGTGAATTCCTTAGCTCCTTGAAGATGTGATCAAAACAAAATCAAAGAACTGATCTCCTTTATTAAAAAAAGAGTTTGATAAAAACAGAGTACCACACTGTAATTCCGAACTTATGCTATTAACAGTTAACTTGTTCTTGGTTCTACAGAACCTCTATTTATAAGTAAATTGCACAACTAACTTCAAATAGGAATAGCTACAGGTATAACTTCAAATTATAATCAAATTGGGACTCTTAGGACTCATGATTTTCTATGGAGCAAATCAAGAGTCCTAATTTATGTGTAAAACAGTCTCTTTGACTTCAGCTTTGACTATCAGACTAGACTCCTTCAATCGTCGATCTAGTCCTTGTGGATAGGAGGAAATCATGTAGGACGGATTTTGGAACTACCCATATAAGCCATTTATTTAACTAACACTTGTATCATATTCAAACACAAAAATAGTTTCGGAATCCCTGACTAGCTACGAAATGTCTGTATTCTAGAGCTATACTGCACAAAATTATTAAAACAACAAAAACCATGAAAATACAACATGTTAATCAATTGTATGTATCCTTAAGATAATCCTAATCATTCTTCATTGATTTTAGGCTTATGAGTTGATGAAATATAAGTGAAATGAGATGATGGTTTTGTAAAAGAAAAGGAATTTCTAGAGTTCAACATACCCCCACTGCAAGACCATTGCATGTCCTCATGCAATTTTATTAACACCTTAAGTTCTTGTTTCTTAATCCATATGCTCTGACACTTCAGCCAAAACATCCAGCCTTATTTTATTGTGTCTTTTGGAAGTTAGTGTCATTCTGGGCTTTGTCATGAGCAATTTAAACCCGAGATTTATGAGGGCTTTATTCATCTTCTTATTCTTCTTCTTAAGTTTCATGTTCTCTTTGTGTAGTGTTCCCAGTTGTAAAGTGAGATAACTATTCATGGAATTTTTCAAGTTAAATTGTTCTCTTAAGATCTCATTCTCATTTTTGATGTGCCTATTCAGTATCTCCAATTCATACTTATCTTGCTTTAGGGTTTCTATTGGAGGTTCTTGTGGATTGATAGGTTTCTCTTGATTCTTTGAGGCATTTATTTCCAAGGATTCCACAGAGTCATAGATTTTTTGCTGGACTGGATCTATATCAGGAGTCCTCCTACTAGGTCTATCTTCAAAATGTTGTAGAGGAGAGTTTTGAGGACTAAGTGTAGGATATTTGTTAACTGGTGTTTGAACTAGAGTCTCTTCATCCTCAATATTTATAATTCTTGCCTCCTTTATCAATGTCTTTTTCATTATTCCTCTGAGTCTAGAACTTCTCCTTAGCTTTAGTGGACTCCCATTTTCTTCATCATTATACTCAATTGTTGTTTTTTCTTTTCTTTTGGTCCTAATCTGCTTTCTAATTTCTGTTAACTTTTCAGAAATTAGTTCTTCATCTTCTTCATGTGATGGAGTGTCAAGTTTATTTTCAACAACCATATCAGTTTTTCTTCTTCTGCTTCTCCTAACATTTTCTTCTTTAGATGGTGTTTCTGCATGATCTTGAAAATTATTTCTTACAAGAAATGATTCCCAATTATCTCCTATATTCTCCAGGTGGAATTCAATCAATATCTTTATTAAAAAATGGTGATGCAGAGTGGTTTCTAAAAATTGAACTTTCTTTTGGACATTGGAAGCCATTCTTTTCAAGCTATTGAGTAAAAAGAAAGGTAAATTTATCTCACCATATTCTAGGAAATTCAATAGTAACCTGATATGATAAACATACATTGTCCCAAATCTTCCTTCACATGTTATAAATTTTTGCAAAATTAACAACATGTTTCTCCACTGAATTTTTTAAGCAGTACTTGGAATACCCTTCCTAAATATTGTGACATCCATACCTGGATTCTTCAGTATCTGCTTCCAAGATTCGTTATTAAATTCCTTGCTTTTGAACCATTATTCTCCTTGCCTTGGTAGTTCTATTGCCTCAGCTACAAATGATTCTATTATGGTGAATTTGATGTCTCCAATTTCCACTTCCACTCCATCAAAAGACCTAGCGAATGATTTTGTAATCTCCTTATGGAAGCCATCAAATTTATTTATAAAATTTAACCACCCTGCTTGCTGTAGTAACCCCTTGACTTGTGGATATCCTTCCAAGTACTTGACTTTAACTAGTTCTATCCTAATAATTAGCCCCATTCCTCCTTTGTATAGATTATCTTCCTTTCATAATTACTTTTCTATGCTTGAAGCTAGATTAGCTGCAGAATCTGATATTCTATTTCTGAAACTGTCTCTCTATGTCTGAGGATAGATTAGCCATAGAATGATTCTTTACCCTCAGCGTTACCTTTTTGTACTTAAAGTTACATTGATTGCAAAGTGTGGTGGAGGTGAGAGAATGATGGAGGTAATCAAGCTATGGATTTGATATAGAATGAAATGGCTATGGATCTGTAGGGGAATTTATGTGTCATGAGTGAATGATATGATCTTAGGAAGACATGGTTTAATAGGTCACATTTATGACTATGACCGTTAGTGTTGAGGAGGTAAATCCCCTCTGCGGACAGAGGCGATCCCTACTAACCCAGCAGGGGTCTAGCAACAATCATAAATGTTATGACGCAAGTTCCTAGTTACGAATGAAAATACTAGAGATAGAAGCCTACATGGATTCCAATGCTACGATCTGAAGAAGAGAGCGTTCCCGTTCCTCAGCCTCGGCAGATCACGATCCTCCAATGATCTCCGTGGGTGGACACCTGCACATGCAAGAAAAAAACAGACACAAGCATAAAATCCAGCATACGTAACTCAATATCAGTCAGAAAGGATACTACTCATATTAACATCATTGAAAACAGAGTGGAACCATAATCGTAATCATTCATTAAATAACGATCGAAAGATATTACAACCAAAGTTCTGACATCGTGGTCTCCTTCGGATGGGTCTCCAGTCGTTCACGTCTCGCAAAGCTCGCCAGGGAAAGGGCAAACCTCTCCTGAGTCTCTCGACAATAGTCTCCTTACTTGAGTCGGCCTTAAGGGACAAAAGAGGGCTCTTACAGCACAAAAGGCTCTTGGGAATTTGGAGATTCAAAGCTTAGGCACTTCAAGACTAGCTTGCCATGGAATTGAGCAGGCTTTTATAGATGGGGAAGGAGGGAGTTGGGATCCCTATTATTATGGGATTGGCCCTATCAACAAGGAAGGTTCCATGGGAGGTGGCAAAACCACTTCCTTCCATAGAACTCCCGCAGCCAAACCTCCCAACTCAAGATAGGCAATGGTTTCTGAGTTTGTTGAAACACAACTTCCGCCATCTTTATTTAAAAAACACTCCTTAAATTGGCTGGCGCGACTACTGCTCTGGGACAGAGCGCCAGTTGGCGCGGCCTCTTTGCAGGATTTTCCCCATTGGCGCGAGTGTTGAACTGTCTGCCCGCGCCAATGCAAAAAGGGATGTTTTTCATGATTTTTGCAAGGAGATGTCTTTAGGGCAAATGAAGCTCATGCTTAGAGGAATGCATTGATGATGTTTCCAAGGCATGACAATGTTCACAGGTCACAAAATGGGTTCTCCATTGTGCGGGACGGGGAATGGTAGGGACGGTGACAAATTACTGTGTAACAGATGCCCCCTAAAGTATGAGGCCCGAGAGAGAGAGGGGTGAAATGCTTTACGAGAACGTGTTCAACTGAAGGCCCGCCGTCGGAAAACCTGCGTAGAAAGATACAACTGATGTCTCAAGTACATGATGTATATGTGGTATGGGCGCAGCCATCCGAAACAGAGTACACTATAATCCGGATCCAGGGTATGGGCACAGCCATCCAGTGAGGATCAAAATAAATAGACTCAGGTGTGGTCGCAGCCATCCAAGCAATGAGTCATATACATAATGATAATAATCCACAATCGCAGCCTGGATTACAACAGACACAATTCAGGGTCTTGCGCTCCATCTCGACCCAAACAAAGTACAAGTTCGAGCATGTGAATATGTGAGCTGAAGTCGAACATGCAGGAACATCGTCTGATTACCAGCCAATGATGAAAGTCGTTAACAAACGTGAGAGGAACCACCAATAATGACAATGGCCCTCAAGGTACTATAGGTACAATCTACGGCGTGTGAATCAATGAGTTGGCGTCGAACACCCGCAGAATCACTCGATCGGAGGCCGATGATGAAAACCTCACGTCGAATGCGACGAACCTGCCATTGAGGCATGTAGGCTCCAAGGTACCATAAAGGAGTCTCTAGATCAGCTTCCTGGATAATGAGCTGATGTCGATAGGAAGTGACCTTGATCGAAGGTGGGCCATAATGATTCCCACATCATCGACACGAGACAGAGGAACATGATGTTTTGTTGTGAATTAGGATCGTATGAGAATCAGAGGAAGGTTGATACTAGCAGAGGCCAACTTCTCTTGAACATATAAACGGCACGACAGTGGACTTGGCAGTATTTGACATCAACGAATCAGAGGTCATGGTGACAAGGCAATGAGCAGAGGAGAGGTCAAAAGGGATTACCCAAACCCACGGAGGCAAAGTGAAAAAATGAGATGAGATGTCCCCAACCCGACACGAATGCAGACAAGTGCCATGTTCAAGAGCGACATACTGCCGACAACAACGACGATGGTTCCATTTTCCCCCACCATTTCTGGCGAGTACCCCAATTATTTTTGATAACAAGCTTGAAGGGGATAACATATGCTTGCAATATAAGTCCGCCCTTCGGGCGAATCCATCCTAGTGCATTTAACGAGTCCTAGGAAGGAGGAACTCGGAGAACGTCATTTCGACTGGATCCGATGTCATCAGGGTTTAACGAGTCTGACAAAGGAAGAACTCGGCGTCTTTTCATGTTTAGAGAGTTTGAAAAGACAGCGGAAAATTAAACTCCACAGGTCCCTTTTCGTGAATAGTTCCTCAGATCCGAAAAGGTAGAAAACAATATCCGAGAAAACCTCCTAGTCGCGATAGGCTAGGGTATTCCTTTTTCGTAATCAATCCATCCCAGCCCGAAAAAGGGTTAAACGTATACTGGGTAGATGTCGATTCGTGTCCAATTTAAAGAGATCGAAACGACAAGGGCCTCGGCAATCTTTTCATGTTTAGAGAGTCAAAAAAGAGCTGAAAGATGACTCCAAAGTGACTTTTTCGTGTATTTACCGAGTCCGAAAAAGTATAAAATACAACTCGTTTCCATCGTTAAAGTCGCAAAAACCTGTTGTTGCACATACCAAGCAAGCGTAAAATCCATTTTCGACATAACATATAAAAATATTCGATAAAAATGACTTTTTACAACTCATTTCATGTCAAAAAGTTATAAATATGTCAAATTGGTAAAAACAAAATTACATTTACTATTTACCTTGGTAAAAAGCAACAGTGGTCCATTTGGAGCAGAAAATTCTGACGGTGATTGCGACAAATCCAGTTGACCATTCAGCTTCTTGTCTGTCACAGGTAAGAGGCGCTCCCTTGCTCTTCATTTCATCCAAATTTTAATAATTTTACCCTGTAAATCAGTTTTCTAGAGCCATTTTTGAAAATTTAGGGCCGGGCTCATTAGCGCGGGTATCGAGCACGGACCCGCGCCAATGAGCTCTTTTATATAAAGGGCCCGTGCCACATGGCGCGACTATTGAGGAAACAGCCGCGCCAACGGCCGAACCTAAAAATACGCCTAAAATTTCGACATTTAGACAAAATTGTATGGAATTTGAGACTCATCAAAGACCTAACTAAGGGTTTATGACCATATGAATGCAGGTAACCAATCAAAATGGCAATTGAATGGAAAGAATGAGAACATGGAGAAGAGGATGAACAAGCCATGCAAAGTCAAGCTTGCATGAATGCACTTAGAAACCGTGGACTGAAAAAGTTCTTCCTCACACCGTGTCTACGAGCTCAGCCCGAGCTCCTCCAGTATTTAATCAGTATCTGGGATGAACGTGAATAGGTGTTCAGGTTATGAGACCAGGTATTAGATCTGGAGGTTTCTGATGTTTATTTTATCACTGGATTGTCCCACAGAGGTCCGATCCCGGTGTTGACTGGAAGCAGACCATCTGGGGAAAAGATGGAAGAAGTGATGGCATGAGTGTGCCAAGGAGCTCAAACGGGATCAGGTAGCAAGAAAGTGGATATCCACACTATCCCTGATCTGGCATTGAGAGTGGTTCTCCATACCATCACGCAGGCTGCTAGGTCGCAGGCACCGCACGAGGCCACAAAGGCCCAACTCCTGCTAGCTTCAGAATGCATGAGTCCCCTGCTGTTCGACTGGGCAACAACAGTAACAATCAATATGAAAAGGCAGCTCACGAAATGCAAACAGGGTAAACTGAAACAGTTCGGTTATGGTTCCATCTTAGTATCGTTCATTCTGGAACGCTTACCAATCTTCCAGGGCCAAGGGGTCGCAGTAGCAGACCCGATACCACGAGAGCCAAGAATGGCTCGCTGGGCAGCATTGATGCCCAGATCTGGAGGCGGCCAACAGATGTCCTGGAGGCCGGAGTTCTTTAGGTGGTTACGGCGCCAGCTGATTGTCATGGAAGACTGACCCTATGCAGGAACTGACTTTACCGGGGACCCAGATCTCCCACTACCAGAAGGAGACGACTGGGACGAGGAGTTGGGTAAGACCTCATGTTTTTTGATTTTATATTTATATGTTTTTTTTGTTAATACACATTCGTCTTAACACATTTTATATATGCATGCAGATGTGGGACCTGAGAGACCAGCTGGGATGTCTCCTATCTCACGGAGGACACAACTCGCCCCTGATCCTCAAGGAGAGGGCACCGGAGGAGAGGAGCTAATCCAGAATCTCGAGGGCATTGCCCATGGGATCCCAGACTATGCTCGGCTGGCAGACGTACCGATGGCATACCAGCGCCACACGGTGGGAGTTCCGAGTCGGATCCACCGAATCCTGAGACGCTTAGTGCGTGCAGTCACGTGCTATCATGAGCACCATGTGGATTAGCTCTTAGGATTTATACCACACCTATTTTTTGAGAGACGTATCGTCTCCGAATGTATTTAAGACGACTATGTGTATTTTTGACTTTTATGTGACGCACTCTATGTAAACATTTCAATATCCATATATATACATATCTATTTCTGGATGGATCTTTCTTTACATGTGATGATGATTTATAAATTGCACAAATGTCTGTCTAATACCAAATTTGCTACTGCATCTGTTAGTGTATTCAAATGCCTGGGTATATGATGATATGTAATGTAGTCAAAATTCCTTTCTAGTAATCGAATACGCAGATACAGACGTAAGATGGACGGGTTCCTTACCGAATAGTGTCCGTTCAGTTGTAACACCACGAGTTGCGAATCTGGATACACGAGCAATTCACGGATACCAAGGTTTACTGCCTCGGTTAATAATTCTAACACAGCACTATATTCCGCGATGTTGTTCGTGGTACATCCGAGACATACTCCTTGTAGGTCAATCAACTCACCAGCAGGATCATAGATTACCCAGGCTGCTGAAGACAGATTCCTGGTACTGCGGGAGGCACCATCCGCGAAACCGAAAAATGGATGAAAAGACATCTGCACAACCAGGAAGACCCGATCAACAGAAAGATGTTTACAAAGCACACCACACAATACATGCACACAAATGAAAATCACACACCTATGTACACACACCACACCAAGAAATCACTTCAGGCATAGTACTTTTTGAGGTACAACCCATTTCTGGGTTGCGCCAGCGGAACTCCTTCATAATCTATAAGCTCATAGGCCCCATTTTTCAAAACGCGTTTTACTATATAGGGCAGGTGATGCACATAAATGATTTTCGTGCAGAAAATACATCATGTGCTTTGATAAGTACGGAGGCGGGGAATCTCCCTTGACCAAAAAGACTTAGAGAAACTCAGACAGTCAAAGTGATTTTGACCTACCTTTGTCTTCCAAACCATCAAAACAGCAAACAATGGCACCATCCGCCGTTAGAACTCCCAAAGCAGTTCTTCTCATTGATCTTGATAGAAGCTCTATGACCCAAATTCAGCAAGAATTTCATTTCAATGAAATGTTTCCAGACACAGTAATGCGTGTGAAATCGTGCACTCTTAGCTGAAGATATTGACATGCCAGAGGCGTGAAAACAGTTGGGAATGCCATTAGTTTGTGTCTTATTCTTATTGCCACAGAAGCAGAGGAAGCCAAACCTGTTCCTTTGTTCCTTGCTTTAACCCATCATCGCCCAAAGTTGATATGGGCTGAGTTGAGTGAGCAAACCCTAACGTTGAAGTCAGCTCCGCCATCATGTAGTCACGGAAATGAGTACCGTGATCAGTGACGATGGCTTGAGGAACCCCGAACCGTGCGATAACGTGGTTGAATATAAATTGAGCAGCCGTTTTCCCGTCAGCAGCTAGTGTAGGCATCGCCTCGGCCCACTTAGTGAAGTAGTCGACGGCGACAATAATATACGCATGCCCCCCGGCCGAGTGAGGGTTACACGTCATAAAATCCACGCCCCATTTCACAAAAGGGCTGACGGTAATAACGGGATGCAATGGCAATGGCGGCGCGCGCATCTTGCGCTGAAAAATCTGGCATGGATGACATTTACAGACTGCAGTGATACAGTCCTTGAATATGGAAGGCCAGAAATAACCTGCTCGCAGAATCTTCTGGGCAGTAGCATACCCGGACATATGTCCGCCACAGGCGCCACTGTGGCAGTCATTTAAGACCTTCTCAGCCTCTTCCAAGGTTAGGCATCGTCGAAGCACCGAATCTACTCCAACGCGATATAAGGTATCTCCTACTATACGGTAGGGTTGGGACTGGTGCCGAATCCGACGGCAGGCAGCTTTATCCAACTCAGACCGAAATGTCGAGGTCTGAAGATACACTATTATGTCACCGTACCAAGGGTCACGAGTACTGATGAGGAAAAGCGTTTCGTCCGGTATATGGTCTTCAGAGTGTGAGGGAACAGAGTCTGTAGGGAGAGAGCATATCAAATCCGCGAAGACCAATGATTTAGTTGACTTAGCAGTGGTAAACTCCAAGTCAAACTCCTGCAGGATCACAATCCATTTGGAGTACTTTCCCCCCAGTAATTGTCTAGAAAGAATATATGTCATAAGGTTGCAGTCTGAAACCACTGTTATCGTGCACAAAAGGATGTAATGGCGAAAGCGTTGTACAGCGTGTACTGCTGCTAAAGCCAATTTCTCGACATGTGCATAACGCGTTTCCGGGTCGAGAAGGTTCCGAGACAGGTAATAAACGACATGTTCATCACCGTTATCGTCATCCTGCACCAAGACCATGGCTATGGTGCTAAATGCGGCGGCTAAATATAAAGTGAAGTCGCGGTGGTAGTCCGGAGGACGAAGCAACGGAGCATTGACTAGCAACGTCTTCAGCTTCTCAAAGGATTCTTGAGCAATTTCGTCCCAGTGAAAGGGAACGTTCTGCTTTAACAAACGAGTGAATCCTTTGGCCACCTCGGCATAATTCGGGATAAAGCGCCGAAGAAAATTCGCTTTCCCTTGCAGACTCTGTAACTGATACAGGGAGGAGGGTGATGGGAGATTTACGATGGCCTCGACCTTTAGGGGGTCAAGGCGAATTCCGTCTTTCGAGACTATGAATCATAAAATACGGCCAGCGTCAACGCAGAAGACGCATTTATGAGGATTGAGCCTGATATTGTAGTGTCTGCAACGAAGAAAGATCTGACGGAGATGCTCAGGATGGTCCTCACACTTACTCGAATGGGCTGGCAAGTCGTCCACATAGGGCTGAACGATATGGCGGATGTCATGAAAAGCGTAGGACATCGCACGCTGAAACGTGGCTCCAGCGTTCTTTAAGCCGAACGGGAGTTTTTTGTATGTGAAAGTGCCCCACGGACAGATGAATGTGGTCTTATGTTGATCCTCAGGTGCGATATTGATTTGGTTATATCCTGCGAAACCATCCATTAAGGAATAGATCTCACTCCCGGCACATTCGTCAATGATCCGGTCGATAAACGGAGTGGGATAATTATCCTTTGGACAGGCGCGATTGATGTTGTGATAATCCACACAGACTTGAATTGTACCCTGCTTTTTATCAACAGGGATAATGTTGGACACCCATTCTATAAGGGGGATGGGATAAATAAAACCCGCGTTCAGAAGTTTTTCAACTTCTGCCTTGATAGCGGCGGCTTTCCGAGGATGCATGGGACGTAAGCGTTGGCGCATGGGTTTTGCACCTGGATAGGTTGGAATCTCGTGCACTACAATACTAGGGTCAATCCCCGGCATTTCCTCGTAAGACCATGCGAGAACATCTCTGAATTATTTGAAAATCTCAGTATAGACTTGAATCTCATCGGGAGAACAAGTCACACCCACATGAATATTCTCAACAATCCCCGGTTTAACGGAGATGTTGATTGGAATAGTTTGAGTAATTTTACTCAGATTACCCTCTGAAAAAACCTCATGTGTCAAGATCGGTGTTTGAAGAGGAGGGGAAGGAACCTGAGTAGCATAACGCTCCAGACAATCAGTCATTGCCCCCAAGCTAGGCATAAACGAGGAGAGATGATGTCCATCGCCCCAAGGCAGCTCCTCAAGAGACATAGTTTCAATGATAGCCTCATCGGAAGGAAAAGTCTCTCTGAGAGGGTCAGGTGAATCAGCCTGACCAAGCCAGGGGGATTGGGAGTAGACGTCGAGAGTCATGCTCAAAGGAGCATGCTGAGGAGGCGGAGGATCCGATGCCGCAACAATCTCACAGTAGCTGATCTCTACTGGCGTTAAAGGCATGGATTCTCCAAACTCATAAACCTGCTCAGGTGTAGGAATAAGCCAGGGGTCATCAGACCTGGACAACATGTTGACTTGAGCGGTATGCGGTGGCGGTGCAGGAAATATACCCATGAGGACTGGGTCCTTAAAGAGACCAGGTCCTACACTGTCTGGGGGATTCGGAATTTGATCCACGTATGGCACGTTGTTCTCATAGTTAGAGGTGAAAAATGACAACTGATCCACTGTGACAATCTTGCCCTCGTGAGGGAACTTAATGAATCGAAAGACGGTGGACGGCACGCAGAGCATGGCATGGGTCCAGCTGCGGCCAAGAAGTATATTGTAGTTGAGTTTAGCGTCAACCACTTCCACTTCTACGTTGACATTTTTCCCCTGTAATGTGATCGCGAGACTCTCGAGAACGCCCAGGGGTTTAGATTCCCGACCATCAAATGCCTCAAGGGCATTGGGGGATGACGACAAGGCTGGAGAGCCGATGGCCTTCCAGCAAGCGGAGGACATAACGCAGGTAGATGCACCCTCATCTATGACGGCCCTATGAATGTTCAGACCGTTAATCCTAACTTGAATGACCAAATCGATTTGATGTGGAAGCCGGGGAGTAAAATTCTCCAGATCGAAGGTGAGAAGGCTCGAGTCGGCGGGATCGATGCCCCCGATTGCAGACAGTAATGCCTTCCGTTGTGAAGGACAACTTTGAAGAACCTCAAGTGCGGACATAGCACATGGCGCCTATGCCAGATCCTCCACAATGCTGTAATGTTGAGTGGCACGAGCATTTGGATTATAAGAAGATCTTCGAAGGACACCTTTGGGAGGTGGCTTCACAATGGGTTCCAGAGAAGGCTTCTCGATTTCCAATGGACCGGAGACAGGTGGGGGAGGCGGCCCATCCGCAACTGCCTTCCCGGGTGCCTGCCGCGGTTCATTGTAATCCTTCGACCGTGTAGCGACAGAGATAGGTGCAACACTCTTCACCATGAAAACCTGAGACCCAAACGGTGCAGATGGTGATGCCTGTTCGACCATCTGGGTCTGCTGAGATGGAAATGGCTCTTTCAAAATAGCCGGAGTCCCTTTAGGGCCTTTAAGAAGTTGACTAACCTCGGATCGTCATGGACAATCCTTAGTATAATGGTCCCCTTCACAGATGAGGCAAGGGTACTTCGGTTTACGCTGGGAGCCATCCTCAGTACGAGACTTAGATTCTGGTTTCGGGGCATCAGATTTTGATTTGCCTTTGCCTTTCTTCTTCCCCTTGGAGGATTTGTCCGCAGGATTGGCCTGAACGGCATTCACCTCCGCAGTTTGACCAGAATCAAATGAGGTTGGATTGGCAGAGGTATTGTTGGAAGAATTAGCCTTCTGCTTCCCATTCGAAGACTTCTTCAAATTTTGAGAGACAGAACCAATGACACCATCCACCGCAGGGGTGGGCGGGGCCTTAGTGGTTCCAGGTCGTGGAGCATCAGTCAAGATGTCATAAAGCGTCCCAGACTGTGAATAGACAAGATCTAGGTACTGGGCACGCGCGATGGCTTGCTCCTCAGTCACGTACGCTCCCATCGCGATATCCTGAGCGATTTTATTCACAAAGGAGGTGGTGAACCAGTGAGTCAATATCTGATCAGGTATGTGAAACTTGATCATTCGACGACGGCGCCGCCACTCATGGATGTGATCTGAGATGTGAGTGGCTTTATCCTGCTTCAGGGAAGTCAGGAGGTGCGTCCCAGCTTCATACCGAACCGGTAATTGGAAATGCGTGAGGAAAGCCATGGCTAAAGAGTTGAAATCTTGAAAAATTCCACGGGATAGCTCTATGTACCACTTAGCAGCAGCTCCAGTTAAGGTACGCTGGAAGAGGCGCAGGCGAATCGAATCGTCGACCCAAGAGTTAGACGAACACCAAAGGTGATACGTCATCACATGCGCCTGGGGTCCTCCCTAGCTTTCCCCTCAAACTTGGGACAGTCACCGGGTATCTTGGTGGGAACCGGAGGCCAATATGGATTATGTAAAATCGGATCATTGGTCAACTTTGAAACATCTGGCAGTTCCAAGGTAGCCAGGAATGGCAATGGAGGGTTAACTGCCATGCCAGGCCCAGGATGAGGTCCGGTACCCATACTCCACGATGGTTACGAATATTCTTGCCCCCACGGGTTCTATCCCGCAGGATTCTGACCGTAGGGGGCATAGGTCATATAACCAGACTGATTTGGATGCTGGTAACCATAGTGTGGGGCTTGATAACCAGGGTACGAACCCTGATTATGCATTGGCCCTGTATAAGCAGCGTTTGGATTTGGCTGCTGAGTGTAGGTAGAACCGAGTGGAGGAGGATAGTACTGAGAGCCTCTGGGGTGGTTATAGTTCGGTTGAGACTGACCATGAGGATAATAACCACCCTGAGGATGAGTAGGCTGCTAAAAAGTGGAACCCTGCGGAGCCTGATACGTAGGGCGCAGCTGTTGATTTGGCTGCGGCATTGAATGAACCGGCTGCTGTGCAGGGTTGATGGAATGAGCGGGCTGCCCTGAATGAATAGGTTGACCCGACTGAGAGGGCTGACCTAAGTGAATAGGTTGACCCGGGTCTCGGAGGTTGACACAGACCAGCCCGGCGCCGGATAGGCAGACGTAGCCGGTTGCACGGGGATGCTTTGGTTGTAAGTGAGCCCCAGGTTGCACCGAATAAGCCGGTTGGCCTGGAGGCGGGACACCCGGTTGTACCGGATGACCCGGTTGGCCTGGTGGTGGAACAGGACCAGGTGCTTGCTGGAAACCAGTTTGACCTGAAGCAGAACCATAAAGTGGTCCTGGCTGATATGCAACGTTAGAGACAACAGGATATTGCGGTTGCATCGGTAAAGAAGGCTGGATTTGCCCCCCAGGACCATAGGCCGGTCCCTGTTGATACCCCGGCTGAGGCTGAGCAGGTTGACCAGCAGGGCTATAATATGGTCCTTGCGGAGTTTGTGGCCGGCCCTTCGCGGCCAATATAAGAGTCCGAATGGGCTACCCCTATGGATCATAGAGATAGCCAGGTTGGCCTGCAGGTTGGCCTTGGAAAGGCTGCCCCTGCGGGTTATAAGCCTGGTTGTACGGTAAACCTTGAGCATAAAGATAAGCCTCAGGAGCGGGTAGACGCAAAATCTCCCCGTGCTCGTCATACTGACCTGGGAAAGCATACACGGGAGTACCATCCTGTGCATAGTGCGAAAAGTAAGGTCAGTAGGGTTCCTGGGCGGACGGTCCAGCCTCGGCATTCGGCTATTGCAAAGATAACCGATACTCCTCCGGAGAGATGTTCTCCGGTATAACAATAGCTAGATAAACATCTTCAGGAGTTGGCCCAGCCCTGGTAACAGATGCTGAGACAACAGGAGAAGAGGCGGCCACACAGACAGTGGGCCGGACGGGAACAGATGTGACAGGCATCTGAGGAGACACCCCGGGTGTGGTAGCAGCTAGCCTCGAAGCAGGAGATGAAATTCCCATAGAGGCTGCAGCTGAAATGATCTGACCGAGAGATCTGTATCTCTGTGGTAAAGAAGGACTGGCTGTTGACATGTTAGCCAGCTCAGAGTTGTCTCCCTCAAACAATCTACGCGGGAAGAGCTGATATTCTTCACCGGACGTTGGGATTTCCTCACCAGAATCACTCATGGTTGATCCTACCGTTAAATCACGCAAAAGATGGCGAGGACTAGGAGAAAATACAGCAGCAACAAAAGGCGAACTCGAGGTAAGAGAAAGGAAATCAGTTCCTAATCTCAATTCAGACACAGGGTCCGAAAAGGGCCAATTGAACTCAACTGGTCCTCCAAAGGGTTGCTCAGCGAGAACCGGTCCCCCGTCAGGAAACTCGGAAACAACAGGCTGCTGTGGTTCGACAGAGGATTGGGAAGCCTCTGAAGAATCGTCCGTGTAAGGACTACCAGTCGACAAAACCGAAGGTTCCGCCACTGTGGCAAAAGACCGGAGAAAAAGAAGCAAACACACACACGGGCTGAAAACGAGTTAAGGGCACACGATCAAACGGTCAACAAGCAATATCTAAGCGGGCGTGTAATCGTGGGTGATTAATTTTACCACATTGAAAAGTAAGAAACTCTATCGTTTCATATTTTAAGAGTCGAGAAACAATAGAAAGATGACTCTATCTCTTTCAGATTTGATACAAGCGTGAAAGGACAAGCGCTCGACGGTCTTTTCAAGTTTAGGGAGTCAGAAAAGACCAAATGACTGCTCGGGAAAAACTAGGCACAAAGGGTGTACCAAATATCCGTGAACTGCAATATACACCTTGGTTTCAATAATGAAACAGAAATCGACCAAGGACTTTCCGTACGTGCAGGTAGTCTCCCCGAATGCTGTGTTCGGTGTATCACGGGTATAGGGCGGCAGACTCGGCTTCCTGTGGATAAAGGATTGAAAACCTAGAGGGTTCTCCCTTTATATACGCGACGGTACGGGGAGCACAAGTCCGTACTAGTGCTGTCTAAAGCCAAAAGGCGAACGACAGCTGCTAGGTTTAAAGACGCCGGAACACGTCTCTAGCCTAGACCTCTAAAAATGTTTCGTTAAGTTCCAATGCTGCCTTAGGTTAATTGAATAGATTTTAAAGTTGATCTTTGATTAAGTTTCAATTTTCAGGCCCTATCGTATGTAGTGTCTTAAAAGACTCCTAAATGCAAAGCTACATGCCACAGTCCAACATTTCGTTCGATGAAAACTAATTAGAGAAGAGTTGAGAGATTTTACACAAACGAAATGAACGGAAGACAAACAACGAGATCTCTAATGCAGCTAATGAAATTGAAAACTTTTCATTCAGATCACTAATCACTAGCAAAATTGAAAAGATTACAATTTGCACTAATTCAACCAAAAGCACAAGAGATTTTTTTTGGTAATTTTCAACGTTTGATAGCTAATATGCACTAAACAAACTGAAAACAAATGGAACAATTTTAGAAACGATATTCGATAGAGCAAAACAAACAAATTTCACTCAACAACGCAAGCAATCAGATCCCAAATCGACCAAAGTCTCTCAAAACCAAAAAAAGACTCAAAAGGCTCCAATGGGCTGTGTGATCTAGGCCCAATGCAAGACCAAACGAAATTCGAATGAAGGAATGAACAATCACCCAAAAATCGCAACAAAACAATGAACAACTACTAAGAGGATGCGGAGAATCAATCAGAAAGTCGACCGGACAAACAAAACACCAAAACTCCCAAGGAGGGCTCGATACACTAGGCCACTAGATGCCCTAGGGCTCAAAACGTGAAATCGATAGATATAAGCAAACAACCAAAGGACAGAGGTGAATTCCCAGTCAAACAGGACTCCAACACACTCAGGCAGTCGGTAAATCAAGAAGAAAATCACTGACCAAACTCAGAGAGCTCAAAAATGAAGAAACTCAAAAACCTTACAGGAGTGGCGCGACTGTAAGGCTGAAACTGGCGCCATAAAGCAATTGGTGCGGGCTAAACAAAAGCAGCATGCGCCAATTGGCGCGACTGTCGAGCTAAAAAGCGCGCCAGTCGAGTTTCTCAGCCAAAAAAGAAAAAGAACTACTCCAGAAGCAGATCAATGCATACTAAGCAAACCAAGAAGTAAACAACAACAAAAGAACCCAACCCAGAAGGCTCATCAAGCAAGGAAAAACATAAAATAATCAAAACGAGACAATGAAATCTAGACAATCCCCAGCAGAGTCGCCAAATTGTTGAGGAGGTAAATCCCCTCTGCGGACAGAGGCGATCCCTACTAGCCCAGCAGGGGTCTAGCAACAATCAGAAATGTTACGATGCAAGTTCCTAGTTACGAATGAAAAGACTAGAGATAGAAGCCTACCTGGATTCCAATGCTACGATCTGAAGAAGAGAGCGTTCCCGTTCCTCAGCCTCGGCAGATCACGATCCTCCAATGATCTCCGTGGGTGGACACCTGCACATGCAAGAAACAAACAGACACAATCATAAAATCTAGCATACGTAACTCAATATCAGTCAGAAAGGATACTACTCATATTAACATCATTGAAAACAGAGTGGAACCATAATCGTAATCATTCATTAAATAACGATCGAAAGAGATTACAACCAAAGTTCTGACATCGTGGTCTCCTTCGGATGGGTCTCCAGTCGTTCACGTCTCGCAAAGCTCGCCAGGGAAAGGGCAAACCTCTCCTGAGTCTCTCGACAATAGTCTCCTTACTTGAGTCGGCCTTAAGGGACAGAAGAGGGCTCTTATAGCTCAAAAGGCTCTTGGGAATTTGGAGATTCAAAGCTTAGGCACTTCAAGACTAGCTTTCCATGGAATTGAGCAGGGTTTTATAGATGGGGAAGGAGGGAGTTGGGATCCCTATTATTGTGGGATTGGCCCTATCAACAAGGAAGGTTCCATGGGAGGTGGCAAAACCACTTCCCTTCCATAGAACTCCCGCAGCCAAACCTCCCAACTCAAGATAGGCAATGGTTTCTGAGTTTGTTGAAACTCAACTTCCACCATCTTTATTTAAAAAACACTCCTTAAATTGGCTGGCGCGACTACTGCTCTGGGACAGAGCGCCAGTTGGCGCGGCCTCTTTGCAGGATTTTCCCCATTGGCGCGAGTGCTGAACTGTCTGCCCGCGCCAATGCAAAAAGGGATGTTTTTCATGATTTTTGCAAGGAGATGTCTTTATGGAAAATGAAGCTCATGCTTAGAGGAATGCATTGATGATGTTTTCAAGGCATGACAATGTTCACAAGTCACAAAATGGGTCCTCCATTGTGCGGGACGGGGAATGGTAGGGACGGTGACAAATTACTGTGTAACAGTTAGTCATTTAATTGAAGGTTTAATGATGGGCCATTATGGGACATGAGATAAGGGATATGGTCGAGATGTTATATGACAAGGGTTCAATCAATTTGAATGATATGTTTTTTAGGAAACATATGATTATACACATTGTATCTATTTCATGTTTTAACCTTTTTGCTGTTAAAATAATTTTACACAATTTATCTTAGAACTTTGACCTTATTTGTTTGTTGTGTTTGTTCTCCTTTCTGTGGCATGGTGATCTTTGGAATAGAGATCCATAGTCCCTTCTTACAATAATATTTTATTTGTTGGAGTAGGTTGTAGAGTCAAATTAGCTACAAAACAAAATCAGCTATAGAATGAACAGCTGCAGAATGTGCCTGTCAAAAGAATATGAAATATGGAAATGGAATATGAATGTGGAGCGAAAAATGTTATGATGGAAAAAGTGAAAATGGAAGTGGGATGAGATGAAATATGGTGTGAAATGAAATGAATTTGCAATTTATGTTTTGCAATTATGAACACTTAGTTACAGAAAAAGAAAAATTGAATGTATAGGATGTCAGAAGGTTCTGATTTTCACCCTACACTTTTTGCATAAGTATGCCAATTATTGATTGGTTTTCATACTTATACTTTATTTTTTATTTTTTATTTTTTATTTTTTATTTTTTATTTTTTATTTTTTATTTTTTATTTTTTATTTTTTTTAATCATTAATAATAGAAAAAAAAAGCTAAGTTAGTGAAGAAGAAGAATTCTTCACTAACTCCATATCAATGTTATCTTGAAATTTTCTGACAAATTCTTCTCTTGAAAGTGGTTTATGATATACTTTCAGTCTATGACCATTTAGAAGAAATGATACATTTTCTTCATCTATTGTTCTGATCTTTACTGCTCCATTTTTGAAGACTTTTTCAATCTCATATGACCCAAGCTAATGAGTTTGAAATTTCCCTTGAAAATCCTTGAATTTTGAGTCAAACAATAGTTCCCAGTCACCTTCTTGAAATTTCTTCTCTTTCATATATTTGTCATGCAATTTAGGCCTTTGTTGTTGGACTATGTTGGTTATTTGGACTGCATCTTGTCTGATTTCATCTAGTTCATTAATTTTCTCCAGTCTGTGCTTTTGTGCTTCTATCAAATCAAGTCCCAGATGGACTACCATATTGAAGGTTTTGATCTGAAACTCTATGGGGAATATGACTTGTTTCCCATAAACAAGTTCATAAGGAGTATGTCCTGTTGTGTTCCTCCATGTGGTTTTGTAGGCCCATAAGACTTCAGGAAGCCTTTCTTCCCAATCTCTTCTATGTAGATGAATAGTCTTTATGAGAATTCCTTCAATCACCTTGTTGTTAGATTCAAATTAACCATTTTCTTGTGGATGATAGGGAGTATAATTTTTGTGCTTGATTTTGTAATTCTCTACCATCTTCTGTACCAAATTTGATGTGAATCGAGCTCCTTGATCTGTGACAATTTCTCTTGGGACACCAAAACGAGTAATGCTTTAGCAAAAGGTAATGCTTTAGCCTCTAACCATTTAGTGACATAATCAGTTCATACTAGGTTATACTTCCTTTGTTTTGATGGAGGATTTATAGGTCCGACAAAATCCAAATCCCATTGTTCAAAAGGTTCAATATGTACTGAGTTTGTAAAGGCATTTCATTTGAAGGAGCAGGTTTCCCTACCCTTTTACAATTGTCACACCTCTTGACATATTCTTTAGCATCTTTGAATATGGATGGATAATAATATCCTAAATGAATGATTTTATAGGTTGTCCTCTTATCAGCAAAATTTCCACCACAGGGTTCATCATGACATGCCTTAAGAATTTCAGGCATCTCATCTTCTTGAACACATCTTCTGATAATAAGATTTGGACCTGTTCTATACAATTCATTAGTAATACATGAAAATTTTTCACTTGATTGGATGATTCTTCTTTTCTCTCTAGCAGTTATATTTGAAGGAAATTTTCCTGAAACTAAATAATTGGCAATATATGCAAACCAAGGACTTTGAGTAGTTATTGCAAAGAGATATTCATCAGGAAATTTATCTTCAACTAGAGTGTTGTCCTTAATATTTTGGATTCTAGATAGGAAATCAACAACTGTATTTTGTTTTCCAAGCCTATCTACAATAGTGATGTTAAATTCTTGTAGAAGCAATAACCATCTTATAACTCTGCTATTAGTGACAAATTTATTCATTAAATACCTAATTTCAAAGTGATCTGTGTGAAAAAAGGTTTAATAGCCTATTATATAATGATGTCTAAATTTATTGATAACATGAACAACAAATAAGAATTATTTTTCAGTTACAGTATAATTAAACTCTGGAGGAGTCAAATTTTTACTTGTATAGTAGATAACATAGGGGATCAGGTCTTTTTGTCCTAACACAGCTCCTAGAGCTGTGTCTGAAGCATCTGTTGATATATGAAAAGGTAGTTTCCAGTTAGGTCCTCTTAAAATGGGTGCTTCAAAGATTTTTTTTTTCAAAGTTTCAAATGCTAACTCGCAGTCATAATTCCATTTGAATTCACAATCTTTGGTGAGTAGTTTGAAGAGTGGAGATGCTATATTTGTGAAGTTTTCTATAAACCTTCTATAGCACCCTGTAAATCCTAGAAAACTTCTAACATATTTCTGGCAACTTGGAACTAATAGTCTAGAGATGACTTCAAATTTTGACTCATCTACTCTAATTCCATCTCCTGAGATATGATGTCATAAATAATCCCTTCAGTAAACATCATGAAATATTTCTCATGACTTAATGAAAGGTTTGCTTCCTTACACCTTTTTAGAACTTTTTCCAAGTTTTCTAAGGCTTCTTCAAATGTATTACCATAGACTGTAAAGTCATCCATGTATACTTCTACACAATCATGTATTAGATCTAAAAATATTCCTAGTACTACCCTTTGGAATGTTGCAGGTGCATTGCATAATCCAAAAGGTAGTACTCGGTAGGCATAAGTCCCCCAAGGATAGGTAAATGTGGTTTTATCCTGATCTTCAGGTGCAACTTGAATTTGATTATAACCACTGAAACCATCCAAGAATGAGAAGTAATTTTTTCCTACTAATGTATCTAACACCTGATCTATAAAAGGTAAAGGAAAATGATCTTTAAGAGTAGCTTTATTCAGTTCTTGGTAATCAATGCATACCCTCCATTTACCATTTTTCTTGGGTACAATCACCAAGGGATAAACACACTGATTATCTGAAATGGGATAGATAAAGTTAACATTCAACAATTTCTACAATTCTTCTTTGACAATCTCCCTAAGGTTTGGATTCATCCTTCTCTGAGGTTGTCTAATAGGTTTACAATTCTCCTCTATGTAGATATGATGAGTGCAAGTCTTAGGATTGATCCCTTTCATGTCAGTGTATTCCCATGCATATGCAGAGGAATGTCTCTGTAATGTTTTGACTAGTTCTTCTTGTTGTAATTTTTATAGGTTTTTATTTATGTTCAAAGTTTTTCCTAGAAATATTTCAGTTGTAGAGCTGCCAAATTCTTCCATAGAGTAAAGAGACATTTTCCTAGATGACAAAAATTCAATATTAGATTCTTCTTGGAATTGTTCATGTATATATTATGAAGAAGAGTCACGATTTTCTAGAACATTTAAGATTTGACTATCTTCACTAATGTTTAAAATAGTGAAGAGAGGCTGTATATCTTCTTCATTATCAATCCATTGATTGTCATCTATTTTTGTGATTGTTCTTGCTAGAGGATACAAAGTGAATTTCTTGGTTGAACTACCATTAGAGATGTACATATCACCAGATCTACAGCTGATGAAAGTATCAAATGTAGCTAACCAAGGTCTTCCTAGTATAAGAGGATGTCCTCCTAGATCATTTTTAGGAGTTAAAATCATGAAGTCCACAGGATACTCCCAAGAATCTAAGGACACTAAAATATCTTCTAATACACCATCTGGTTTGATTACAGACCTATCTTCTAACTGTAGTAATGTGGGTGTATAAAGAAGATTAAGAAGTTTAAATTGTTCCATGGTTTTCTTACTCATGATGTTTATTTCTGCTCCTAAACCAATTAATGTGTTTGGGATTTCAATTCCATTAATATGAGTTTTAACAATTGGACTTCCAGGATCTAGATATTTTTGAATGGCAATTTTTCCCATCATTATGTCAGCTATTTGTCCTACCAGTTGAATTTTCTTTATTCCTTTATTTTTGTTCCTGGTTTTGTTATACTCAACTCCTTTTTTGTTTTAGCTAAGATTGGGATTTCCTTGATGGTTTATAATAATGAAATTTTAATGCAAACATTTCTCAATTCATCTAGGAAATCATAGTTAGACAACATAATATATTTTTCTACACCCTTATCAATTTGTAATCTTTCAGGAAAAGGAGGTGTAGAAGTAGATGTTTATGGTTGCTCTAAAATAGGAGTTGAATTTATTGGTTCCTTCTGTTTTCCTTTTTCAATATTTTGGTTTTGAAGAGATGTATCTTCAAAACTTTTATTAACTTGTAGAGAATCTTCCTCATAATTGTTTTGTTCTTGTATGATCACAGAAGGTTTCTTCTTTTCAAGTATCCTTCCAGAACTAAGTTGGGCATCATTAAGGTCTAAGAGGAGTAATCAAATAAGTTGGAAAATTTTGACCTTCTATCATATAGGTATTCTGAGGGTTTTTATTGTTGGGGTTTGGTATTGGCTGGGTAGGTAAATGGTTTTATTTATGGGGAAATGGTAGTGGATGTGGTGGATTTTGATTTTGTGATTGAGGTTGTGGATTATGCTGAGGATTTTGTTGAGGAGGATAATTTGGATAAGATGGATATGATGGATAGGATGGTGGATACTGATAGTATTGTGAGAACCTTCCATAGGGATTTTGCATCCCTTGAGCCCAAGATTGAGATTGATTTTTAGGTTGAGGCCAAGGTTGCTGCCAAGAATTCCAATTTGGTGGGGGCTGATTATACATTTGGTTATTAAACCCTTGAGTTTGAGGCCCCTGCCAAGGTATTCTAGAGACAAAACAAAGAGATTCTGTGGGATTTGTAGTTGTTTCCTCTTGAAAGACAACCTTAAGACCAGGAATTGAAGGACAATTCTTGGTCTCATGGTTCTTTGAATAAATCACACAAGTCTCTATTACTTTTGCATCAAGAGGACATTCTCTTAAGGCATGCTTCTTTCTACATTTGGGATAGAAAATTGCTAAGGCATCAGTTTCAGTTTTTTGCTTGTTTTTTAGCTTAAGGGTGTCTATTTGTTCACTAAGACTCCCTAGAATGTCAGTTTTGGATTCATCAAGCATGTTTCCAATTTCTGCCCTACTTACTGTTCCAGCTGCAAATTTGTTTACCCTAGCAAGAGTAGGGTCTCTTGGTCCTTTCAAAGTTTTCAACTTTCCTCTTGATATATTAACATAAAGTTCTCCAATATCAGATAATGGAAGTTGAGATATGTCTCCCTTTCCCCATCATGTTAAGGATATCAATCGATTCATCCCTAATTTTTTTCAACAAAAGAGGTTTTAGAGTGTCTTGGTCTAGATTTTGCATTTTTTCTCTCTTGATATTGTAGTTGAATCTTTCAAGTAAATCTTCCAAATTTTCATCCTCCTTTTGCATCATTTTAAACACTTCTTCTTTACTATAAACAGGTATAAAATAGTCCAAATACCTTTCTAGAAATGCTTTCCTCATATCATTCCATGACTTAATAGAACCAATAATTAGACTAATGAACCATTTTAGGGCTGCTCCTTTCAATGTTGAAGGAAACACTTTGAGTTTTTTATCATCTTGTAGATAGTCATAAGTTCTGCACAAAACTTCAAATTCAAATAAAAATGTCTCGGGGTCTTCACTTTTCAATCCATGAAATTTTGGAAGAATAGAAGGTGAGATATTTTTCATAGTAGTATTTGTCTCTTCATCTCTTATAGGGAATCCAAAGGAACTTTCAACTCCCCTTCTTCCTCTTCCTCCTTCTACATTTCCTCTACCTCTTCCTCTATCTCCTCCTCTACCTCTACCTCCTCCAAATAACAAGTTTTCTCCATTGAGTATTTCTCCTGCTCCTTCCCCTCCTTATCCTCTTCCTTCCATGATAGATTCTTTAGAACTAATATAAGGTTCTACTTGGAGGAATAATTGTTCTTCTGGCTCTTTTATCAATGGTATGTTGAAGAAATATTCTTCCTCTTCTTCTTCACTAGGGATTTCTAGTTCTTTTGCTGGAATATATTCCCTTGTAGAAGTGAAGAAAGTTATTCCCTCTGTTGGAGTTTGAGGATCTTCTTCTTCCAAGATTGCCGCAGTAGATGAAGTGGGAGACCCTCCTAACTGAATTTCTGATCTTAAAACTTCAGGAAGCTTATGACCAATATAGTATGGGATATGAGTTTGAGAGGAAGGTGTACTGCTTCTTGGCTTAGGTGGAGTGAGTTGTGTTGTAGGAATTAAGCTTCTGCCTCTTACAAATCTACCCCTTGAGTCTCTTTCTATACGCATATCATTTTTTTTGGGATGTAAGAAATAAGGCTACCTAGTTACACTTCCCCGGAAACGGCGCCAAAATGTTTAGTCAATTTAGTGTTCCTAAATTGCTTCCATTAATTATCAACCAAGGCTTGTAACTTTGATGAAGTGTAGTGCACTATATGTGCTCAAGTGTCCTTTTCCTTACTTCATTGTTTGATTTTTTTCTTATTGTTTTGGGGGTTTTGTGTTTTTAATCCTTAGTGTGTTATCCTAGTTTGAAAAGTGAGAATAAATCTAATTAAAATGAAGAAAAGGAAATGATGTAAAACTAGTTAACTTCCTATAAATAAATTAGAGTTTTATGGACAAGTTCTAAGGTCTATTTCTAATTAAAAAGATAAAACAAGTTGTTCAATTAGTGAATAAACCTAATCCATGGATCTATGACTCAATTAAGACTTAAAAATGAAAACAAGAAATGCGATTGATAACTCAAACATTGCATTAAATCTAATCATTTAGCCATTCTTGCAAATCATATTCAGATTTAGTTTCAATCAGAATGTCCTTTAAAGAGATTATTAGTTGCAATGGAATGAGAATCTTCTAACTACAACTAATTAAGTGAATGACAGAAAGAATGAAAATTCTTAAACAATTACTATTTCTATAAGTCACTAACCATTTTAAAATAAGATTTAGAAATAGGAAAAATGGCTTTTACTTGGTTGAACACAACAATTGTCAATTATGAAAGATAGTAAATGAAATCTAAACAATCACTGTACCTATAAGTCACCATTCAGTGATAAATATTTGTTAATGAAGACAAATGGTTTTTATAGTTGAACACAGCAATTGTCAACTATGAAAGCAGTAAATGAAATCTAAACAACCATTGTACCTATAAGTCACTAACCATTCAGTGATAAAGATCTAGTAATGAATACAAATGGTTTTTACTCAGTTGGACACGTAATTGTCATCTATGAAAGCAGTAAATGAAATCTAAACAACCATTGTACCTATAAGTCACTAACCATTTTAATATAAGATTTGGAAATAGGAAAAATGGCTTTTACTTGGTTGAACACAGCAATTTTCAACTATAAAAGTAGTAAATGAAATCTAAACAACCATTGTACCTATAAGTCACTAACCATTTAGTGATAAATATTTATTAATGAAGAAGAATGCTTTTTACTCAGTTGGACGCAGTAATTGTTAATTATGAAAGCAATAAATGAGCATAAGAAAAAAGAAATACTTGAATCAAAGAAACTGAAATAAACCTAGATAGAAAGCATAAAAAACTCCTTAGCAACAGGGGCCCTCTACTACCAATTTGGTGAATTCCTTAGCTCCTTGAAGATGTGATCAAAACAGCATCAAAGAACTGATCTCCTTTATTAAAAACAGAGTTTGATAAAAACAGAGTATCACACTATAATTTTGAATTTATGCTATTAAGAATTAACTTGTTCTTGGTTCTACAGAACCTCTATTTATAAGTAAATTGCACAACTAACTTCG
This sequence comes from Pinus albicaulis, assembly GCA_034641835.2. Taxonomy (NCBI): domain Eukaryota; kingdom Viridiplantae; phylum Streptophyta; class Pinopsida; order Pinales; family Pinaceae; genus Pinus; species Pinus albicaulis. The sequence continues at coordinate 113,988 of JAXQQM020062967.1, read as the reverse complement.
AATAGGAATAGCTACAGGTGTAACTTAAAATTATAATCAAACTGGGACTCTTAGGACTCATGATTTGCTACGGAGCAAATCAAGAGTCCTAATTTTTGTCATAAAACGGTCTCTTTTACTTCAGCTGTGACTATTGGATTAGACTCCTTCAATCATCAATCTGGTCCTTGTGGATAGGAATAAATCATGTAGGACGGATTTTGGAACTACCCATATAAGCCATTTCTTTAACTGACACCTGTATCATATTCAAACACAAAAATAGCTGCAGAATGCCTGACCAACTATGGAATGTCTATATTTTGTAGCTATACTACTCAAAATTATTAAAACAGCAAAAACCATGAAAATACAACATCTTAATCAATTGTATGTATCCTTAAGACAATCCTAATCATTCTTCATTGATTTTAGGCTTATGAGTTGATGAAAGATGAGTGAAATGAGATGATGGTTTTGTAAAAGAAAAGGAATTTCTAGAGCTCAACGGGTATCAAAGCTTCCATGGCTTCAATGGATATCTAAGGTTAGGATCTTAAAATGTGTCAAATACTTTAAGTGCATTTGGTTCTATTACGAGGCCAAGAGGTCAAGAAACTTGGTTCAAAGGTTGCAAATTTGATATGGAGCAATGTAAAGAATTCATGAAGCCTGAGTATGCAGACATGGACCTTAATAATGATATCCCTAGAAGCTGCATCAAAGACACTTATTCAAAGCTTCTGCTCAACATTCAGAACTATTTTACATGTGAAGGCAGATATCATAAGGTTTACACATATCATTTCAAGTATCTTTTGCATTTCACTGGTAAGATTTCACTCGATTTGCCTTTTTATCTGCACAGGAGTCTTGAGAAAATGGCTGATAAGGTACAAGCAAAATCTGAAGGTAGTGAAACATCCTTGTTTCATCATGGTTTAATGAAGTTATTGATTTTAGATGAACTTCGGAAAATAGGCAGGGATTGGTCATATTTCTTGTTTACAAATGGTTTTGAGTTGGAAACCCTAACTCCTGCAAGAAACCCTAAAACTAAAGGAGTTCCATCACCACCACCACTAGAGCCTAGTCAACCTATGGTTGCAAAACCAAAGTAATTTGAAAAAATGAAGCCAAGGAAGCAAATTGAGAAGAGGGCAAAGCAGACACAAATGCTTGATACACCAACTCCATCATCTACAAAATAGAGGTCAAATATTGTCAAAGAGGAAAAACATAAACAAGCTGTCAGCAAGCAGGAAATCAAAAGAGTAACAAGAAGCCAAGCAGTGGCATTAAAAGGAAAGACCATTACTACAGAGGAAAACCTAGTAACAAAGGGAAATTTAGATGACATCCTTCATGCTATTGACATAGAAGAGACACCATTTTTCAAGCTGATTTCATTCGGGAAGATGAGCATAAACATAAAAGGGCTAAGTCTGCAAAGAAGCTTGAGTTTGAGGGGGAAGATGCAGCTTTCATCTTTTAAGAAAGAAATCCTATAACTAGGCATGCTAAGAAACTCAAGGAAGGCATCAAAGAAGTTCAAAAAGATATTGAGATAGCTAAAGCTCCTGAAGAAGTTGTTGATCTCTCATCACCTACAGTAAAGCATGCAGCCAGCAGAACAAAGAAGGGAAAAGAAGAAATGACAGAGTTTCAACATCTTGAGGAAAAATTGAGGTTGGAAAACCAAGAAATTGTTGTGATGAGAAAGAGGGCTAGAAATCACAGTGTTGAGAAAGCAGAGTTTAAAATAATGAAGGCACTGTGGGACGGTCAAACTAGTTCTATTTTTGAAACTCGAAGAGTGCAAAGCAATTCTTCAAATGGACAGTCCCAGCAATAAAGGAAGCCAAATTTGTCAGAGTAATAAATACTCACTTGAGAGCTAATAATAGAATACTTAAATATCAAGTGGAGGACTAGGAGAAGCAGATGAATTTGATTCATGATGAGTTAAAAAGCAGGGGTATTAAAATAATAGTCATAGAAGAGCTTGTAGCTAAATCAAATGAAAGTGAAGAAGGGACCTCATGAAGGATGGAATGACTGTGTTTTTTAGTTGATATGGTTTTTTAAATGATGGAATCAGGTTTATTTTGAGTTTTTGGCACATTTAAAATTTACACTTTGGAAAATTTTTGACAAAATTTCTCACTCAGTAGTTTCGTAGCGCAGACAGTATAAAAAAGGAGAAAAGCACTACGAAACTGCTATAGCTGCTTTTCTTTCTCTTTTTCATAAAATTTTGAAGGGTAAAAGGATGAATCAATAACTAAAATTGCTAAGGAGGATGTACTAAAAGGTAATCAAGACAATTTTGGAGGAAAGAATTCAAAATTTTGAAGGAAAAAGGGTTAAAAGGTAGCGCTAGGAAATTGCTGTTGTTTTCGTAGCGCAGTGTATTGTAGCTCATTTGAACAGTTTGAAAATGGTTTCGGACAGCTGGAGCGTAGGGAGGAGTTCTGGGATGTGTTAATTCAATTTCAAACAGCTAAGGACCTCGAAATAAAGAGTACATCATGGTCAGAATGTTCCAAGAATGCAAAGGTCTCTATGCCTATAAAACAGGGGACTATTTCCTATTTTAATGGAGATCAGTAATATGGTCATGTAGAGTTGAAGCCTATCATTTATATTCGACCATGTGTTGATACACTTAGCAAATGATGTAATTTGATTTAGACAAGGTTGTTAGAGATAGCATTAAGCAGTTTGAGTCCTTTTTGGAATAGGACTGTTTAAGTGGATTAGGTGTCTTTTTGTAATAAATCCCATGTCTTATGGTTATGCAAGGTGTCAAGAGTCAGGAATTCGATGTATCTAGCCTAAGATGAGATTATCTCATGTTGTAAATGGTCTATTAAAGACTAAGAGGTTGAATGTGCCAAGGGTTGGACATTTTTGGCAGAAGACTGTGCATATTGTAATTGACTGGTTTTCAGCTAATACAGAGGATTTCTACTTAACCAACTTGAGATTCAGGAGGACTTTTAGTGTGTTCTTATTCTATTTTCATCTCTTTATTATCCCATTGCAGTGGTGTTTGTCTATATTACTAAAAATTCATCTTTTGATGCTCTAACTTCCTATATAAATGAACTGACTGTGTTTTTTTACAGTTTCACATGTGTTTATCTCCTGACTAAAACTCTGATATGCCTCAATTTCCATGTTAAGTAGATTTATTGGTTTACTAAAACTATTTTGAATCCATAAGCCCAATGTCTACTTGTTGATGTGATTCTTAACCTATATTTATCATTTATCTGTTTATTACCACACATAGAGTTAGCCATCTATATCTTTATCCAAATCATTAACCCTTGAGAGAGCCCTCTCAGGATGAGGAGGCTAATCCTCAGTCAAAATATTAGGTTTGAAATAGTTACATGAAGTTGACTGATCAAGCAAACTATCAGATCTAATTTTGTGATAACATCTTGGTGCACCTTCCAGGAGTCTGAAGATTATACTTTCCCTAAAATTTGAAGCTGAACTTCTGAAGGTAGCAAGAGCTCAGGAAGCTTTTCGAGGCTGCATCTACCTTGGTGACTCCATTCAAAATTTATATGATCAAAGGTGGCTTCGAGAAGGAGATACACGAGTAGTAATCCTGACCCAGATCCACCTACCATTGTGGAAAATCCAAACACCATTTTCGGAGGCAGTCAAGGAATTTCTAAAATATTAGGTACTCCATCACATTCGAAATCCTTGTCCTATGAAATTTTAATAAGTCCTGAAGATAAAAGAGTTGATGATAAAATTCAAGAAGTTTTGTTTAGATCAGAAAGTGTAAAAGAGCTAACTGAAATTATCTTAGACTTGCATAAAAGAGGTATTGATACCTCAGCCCTAGTAACATAGGAAGACGAAGAAGATTTTTGGGAAGTTGTTAACTCTGAGTTGTTGTTGGAAAGAGAGTCTTTAGAAAAATTGAAAGAGATTGATCCTTTTGAAGTCATGTTGAAAAGCAAAGCTGGTTTACCTCTTCCAAATTTGAGTTCAATTGTTAGTGGACCACAAAGACCAAACAGTCGTCCTCATAACAATTCTTCATCCTCTATTTCTACCATCCCTAAAGCTACTACAGTCCCTTTCACCATGGCTGGAATTGTACCTCCTCCACCTGCTGCACCCGCTAGATATGCCCCTATTGTTCTTCCAGCTGTTTTACATGAACTCCCTAGAAAATATGCTACTAGAATCCAAAATTGGGGAAGTGATGAAGAAATTACAACAGAAGAACATGTAGATCAATTGATTTCATAGACAGGGAGGAGGTTGATCATTAAGATGTGAAATTGAGATTGTTTGCTGAGAATTTTATTGGTGAAGTTAGGAAGTGGTTCAAAGCTCTTACTCCTCGAAGTATTCATAATTGGAATGAGTTCGAAGATATATTTTCGAGAGCCCTCACTGAGTATAATAGTCTAAGAAGAGTTGTTGATGAATCTGTTCAAAACTTTTCAAAATGGTTTAATAAGGTTTATGACTCTATTCCTGCCCATTTAAAACCTCCACAAGCCTTAGCTCAGATGAGATATGCTGAAGCTTTTGACTATTACTTTTCTATAATGCTTAGAGAAAGAGAATCTCCTTCACTTGCTGAAATGCAAAATGATGCAGTGAAAGTGGAGGTTAACATGATAGCAGCCAAAAATTCAAAAATGGGTAAGACTAAGTTAAAAGAAGAAGAGAAGCCTTCCTCTTCTACCTCTGATGATAAATTTGATTCAATGATGAAAACAATGGAGAAGTTGATGGATAGGCTAGCCCTTGGGAATACCTCTGCTCCTCCTGTACAACATGAGCCTCAATTTAGAAACACTCAATTCAGAAGACCTCAAAACCAGCAAAGGCCAAGAGAAAACAAAAATCAACAGCCTAATCCTCCAGTGAGACCTCCTTTCCAGCAAAACTTGGTTGATGAAGAAGATGAACCTGAAATTCCTGAGGATTCTATTCATTTTTTTGATAAAGAAATGTCAGGAATTTTCTTGACTAAAGAAGAACATGATGAATCAGACCAAGGTAACCATGGAGAGGAACCATCAAATTATCTCAAAGGATATCAACATGCTATTCTTGAGATGCAAAAAGAAAACAATCTCAGAAATAGAAATGTGCCTATCATTGCAAACAAATCACAGCCTAAGAAAGACATTCCTAAGGCTACTGAAGCTAAAAAGGACACTCCAAAGGCTGCTAAAGTAAGAAAGATACTCTATTTCCTCCTCCTATCAAAGAAGTTGAAAAATCTGTTTCTGTTTTCATCCTTGAGAATGAAATTTCTAAGATTAAAATATCAGGCCCTTTTGGTGAGATTCTCAAGGTAAATGAATATAGAAGCAATATTGTTAAAATGTTGAATTCACAACCAGGAGCTGCTGATATTTTGAATGTTCAAGAGAATCATCCAACCATATACTTGGGTCCAAGGTTATAAGATGAAAAAAATGAGGAGGTGCCTCCTTTTATGTGAGCCTTAGCATTCATGACATGACATTACATAATGCTATGTTGGATTCAGGGGCATCTCACAATATTATGCCCAAAGTAATCATGGAAAGGATGGGGTTAGAAATAACTAGACCATACAAGGACTTGTTTTCTTTTGATTCGAAAAGAGTTCAATGCATTGGTTTAATTAAGGATGTTGTTGTTCGTTTAACACAAGCTCTTGCTAAGACTGTGGTCATGGATATTGTGGTAGCAAACATTCCACCAAAGTTTGATATGCTATTATTAAGGTCACGAGCAGTGAAAATCAAAGGTACAATGCAGATGGACCTTACTTATGACACTATTCTTGTTTTTGGCGAGCAAAGAAGATTTTATCGAGAGACAAGAATGGCTTACATGGTGAGTAGTAAAGGTAAACCCCAAAATTTTCCAATTTATGTCCTTGATACTAAAATTGGATATGCTATTATTTTCAAAGAGTTGACTAATGAAGCTGAAGATGAGAAGAAAGCAGAAAATCAAAGTTCTGAAATTCAACATTCTGAAAATCAGCAAACAAAATATCAACAAGTCAGTGATAAGGAGGCAGGAGGTTGGCTGTCATTGAATTTTGATGGATCAGCTGGAAGATAAGGAGCAAGAGCAAGGATGTGGATCACAAGTCCAAGTGATGAGAGTAAGTTATTTTCCTACAAATTGAACTTTGATTGTACGAATAACATGGCTGGATATGAATCCTTGATTTTGGGCTTAGATGTTTTGAAAAGAATGAATGCTTAATTTTTTTTTGTTTTTTGAGATTTAGAATTAGTCATTAAACAAGTTGAAGGTGTTTATAAAACAAAGGATATAAGGATGAGGGCATATAGAAACTTAGTTTTGGACATATTGGAAAACATTCAAGCTTATTCATTCATGGTCAAAACTAGAGAACAAAACTCCATTGCTGATTCTCTTACTGTCTCTGCAAGTATTTTCATTATTACTATGCATTCCAATGAAATATATGGAGTTGAAGTTCACCATAGACCAGCTATCCCTGATAATATTACTCATTGGAAATTTTTTGAGGATGACCAACAAGTGAAGAAATTTATTGAGCTGAAAGAAGAGTTTGAGAATATACTAGTAGATCAACAAAATATGCTTGCTGAATCTAAAGGGACTTCTGAATTTTTGCAACTAAAGAAAAATTCCATACCAAAGGGACTCATACCTCTTGAAAAACCTTTTGATCATAATGATGTTTTTAAATCCCCTAAGATACAAGCCGATGATGAAGAAGTTGAGAGTTGTAACCTTGGTACAGTAGCTATGTCCAAAATGATTAAACTTTCAAAGTTTCTTTCAGCTGATATGAAGTTTAAGTATATTGAAATGATGAAGAGATTCATAGATGTTTTTTCTTGGAATTATGCTGATTTGAAAGAGTATGATCCCACTATTATTTAGCATACTATTCCCATTAAAGGAAATGAAAGGCCTTTCAAACAGAAATTGAGGAGAATTAATCCACTTATTATGCCATTGATTGAGAAGGAAGTCAAAAAACTCTTTGATGCCAAAATCATTGTTCCAAACAGATTTTCAAATTGGCTTACAAACTTGGTTCTGGTAAGGAAAAAGTGTGGAGAAATTAGAATACGTATTGACTTCAGAAATTTGGATAAAGCCTCTCTGAAGGAAAATTATCCTCTCCCAAAGATGGACCAAATTTTGCAAAATATTGTTGTTTCTTAAAGAATGTCTATGCTTGATGGTTTTTCAGGTTACAATCATATCCTTGTACATCCTGATGATCAGGAAAAACAACCTTTACTACACCATGGGGCACTTTCATGTACACTAAGATGCCATTTGGTCTCATGAATGCAGGAGCTACTTTTCAGAGAGCAATGGATATTGATTTTTTCTGAAGAGAAGGACAAGATAGTGGTTTTTTATCTTGATGACAAAACAATCTTCTTAAGGAGGGAAGAAGATCACTTGAAACACCTAGAAAGAATTTTGTTGAAATGTAGAAGTTTTGGCATCTCTCTAAATCCCACCAAAATTATTTTTGCTTTAACTTCAGGTAAATTACTTGGACACAAAATTTCTAAAGATGGGATTAAGATTGATCCAAATAGGGTTAATGCAATTCAGAAGGTGGATTTGCCAAGAAGAAGGAAGGAGATTCAATCTTTCCTTGGAAAGGTAAATTTTGTAAGGCGATTTATTCCTAATTTTGCTGAGATTGTGAAGGACATAACAAGGATGTTAAAGAGGGGAGTTGACATTAAGTGGACAACAGAAGAAAAACACTCATTTGAGGAGATCAAAAAGGCACTCACACAAGCACTGGTATTAATCAGTCTGGATTTCTCAAAATAATTTCTGGTTTTTACTTTCGCATTAGAAAGTACTATTGTTGGAGTTTTGTTGCAAAAGAGACAACAAGGTATTGAGTAACTTATTTCCTTCTTTAGTAGGACATTAGCTAACTCTGAGCTGAAGTATAATATCTTAGAGAAATAGGCCTATTCCTTGGTGAAGGCTATCAAAGATTTCAGAATTTATATTCTGCATTCTCATATTGTGGCTTTTGTTCCTACTACTGTTGTGAAAGACATCCTCACTCAAGCCGACCCTGATGGTAAGAGGGGAAAATGGATTGAAAAATTACTGGAGTATGATATAGAGATTAAGCCAACAAAATTGGTCAAAGGACAAGGCTTAGCAAAGCTGATGGCACAGTCAAACTTTAACTGTCTTGACATAAATTTCATTGCAGAAATATCATAAATTTCAGATGAGGAAGAAGAACTAGTCCCTATTGAAGAAAAATATATCACTTCTGATTGGTACAAGGAGATAATTTCTGTCCTACAACATCATAAAGTACCTGCTAAGCTAAAAAAGTCTAAGGCAAGAGTTGTAAAGCTAAAGTCCTTGAGATATTGTATTTTTGACATAAATCTGTTTTGGAAGGATACTGGCGGAATTTTGCTGAATTGTTTGCTGGAAGAGGAGGATGATAAAGTGATTGAGGAGTTCCAGAAAGGAGATTGTGGATGTCACCATTATTGGAAGGCCACAGTGAACAAGATTCTTAGAGCAGGGTATTATTGGCCTACAATGTTTAAGGATGTATATAGAAAGATTGCTTCCTGCCATGAATGCAAGATTTTCTATGGTAAGAAGAAGCTTGTACCTTTACCTTTAATGCCTATCTATGTGGAAGCACCATTTCAGCAGTGGGGGGTAGATTTTATTGGAGAGATTCATCCATCATCATCAAGTCAACATCGCCGGATTTTCACAGCAACTGATTAATTCACCAAATGGATTGAAGCAATCCCAACTAGGCAAGCAAATGATTCTGTTATTATTTCTTTTTTGGAAAATAATATCTTGTCTAGGGTTGGTTGCCCCATGAAGATTATAACTGATAATGCACAGGCATTTAAGTCTAAGAAGTTGATCAATTTCTGTCATCAATATCATATTACTCTTGGGCATTCTACTGAATACTATCCGCAAGGGAAAGGTCTTGCTGAATCTTCTAACAAGAGCATTGTGAGGATCATTAAAACGGTGTTGCAGGAGAATGAGAAGGCTTGGAATTTGAAACTGAAGTATTCCTTATGGGCTGATAGGATATGCACAAAAAGGTCAATTGGAACTTCACCATATGAGCTGGTATATGGGGCTGAGACCATTTTTCCTAAATCTTTAGGGGTACCCGTCATGAAGCTGATTCAAGGATTAGAAGAGGAACCAAATGTAGTCCAAAGGAGAATCAATCAGCTAATAGCTCTGCAAGAGAAGAGGGATGAAGTTTATAACAACAATCAATAATCTCAAAACATAATCAAGAGGAAATTTGATCAGAAGATCAAGGAGGAAATTTTTCAAATTCAGGATGAAGTGATGAAATGGGAGGCTAGAATTGAAGAGAAAGGCAAACATGGTAAGTTTGAGAACTTATGGAAAGTTCCCTTCAAGGTAGCTGCTTTTCATGGAAACAATACTTACATACTGTAGGAGATGGATGGAAAATCATATGGTGGAGGACCTGTCAATGGCAGGTTTTTAAAGCATTACTCTTCCTAAAAATCTGATTGATCATTCATGTCATTGTACATATTCCATTTTATTAGTTTTTATGCTAATAATGACAAGCTAAATCAGCAAGCTTTAGCTCGAGGTGAAGGCCATTAGAGCTTGAGGAGAAAGCTTGGAAATTTCAAATTTTTTTCTGTTTTGGTCAAGAAAATGGATAGCAGCATTAGAACTACTGGTTCTTAGTGTACCACAGGGGCACACTATTCCAAGTGGAGCCATTGTTATCACCCAAAATAAAATAAAATTTAAAAACATCATTGTGTCAAGTTTGTCATTGATCATGATTCAAAATTGGGTTTAGAAGTCAATTTAGGATTTAATCAAGGGTAGGTTAGATTTTTATAGTTCAAAGCCCATCCTTAGTTTCAAATAAAGTCTTCTTTAAAATCCCTTCATGTCAAATATCCATCCTTTTCATTTGTAGTTTATTTCCTAAATTTTCGTGTCAAAACTGTTCAATTAGCCAAGAAACCTTGTTTTCGTAGTGCTGCCCATTGAAAAAATTCAATTTGCGCTACAAATGCACTAATAGTTTCATAGCACAAAAAGGTAGAATTACACTGCAGGCACTACGAAAGCGCGGTTTTATAGCTGTCTTGTCTTTTGAGCTGAAAAATGTCAAAAACCGTTGGGAAATGGTAGGTTAGTGGTATGATGGGTCATGTAATGATGAGATTCGATATATACATCCATGTCTACGGTCATCATTGTCATTATAGGTTATGAATGAGGCATCATTCAGTTATGAGATGACATTTTAAATTTCAAAATCTTTCCTAATTGGTCATTCTCGTTTCCTTTTGCCTCCATTCGAAATTTCTAAGCTCTGAAGTGTCAAGCCAAACCTGTGGCTATTTCATACAAAGGTTTTCTACATCCCTATTCAAGCGAGGCTGATATAAAATTTATCAAGCGAGGCTGCTGGTTTTATATATTCAGGCAAGGCTGATACAATTCATCAAGCGAGGTTGACAGGTTTTCTGAAAATCATGGCAGAGTAAAATAAAGTTCACAGAGGGGGACACTACTTAAGGTATGAACCTGAAGAAATGAAGGAAATAATTGATGACCTAGCAGTGATGGAAGCATTCATAAGAGTATGTTTCTTTCGGTTTTGTGAAAAATTACAAGGTTATCACACACAGGTATCAAAGGAATTTGCCATGAACTTCAATGGAACAACTACTAAGGTTGGGATGCTAAGTTTGTCAATTACACCAGAGGTCATTGCCACTATTACAGAGATACCAAGAGGTCAAGAAACTTGGTTCAAAGGTTTCAAATTTGATATGGAGAAATGTAAGGAGTTCATGAAGCCTGAGTATGCAAACATGGAGCTTAATAACACTATCCCTAGAAGCTGCATCAAATACACTTATTCAAAGATGTTGCTCAACATTCAGAAGTATTTTACATGTGAAGGCGGATATCATAAGGTTTACCCATATCATTTCAAGTTGCTTCTGCATTTCACTGGTAAGATTTCACTCAATTTGTTTTTTTATCTGCACATGAGTCTTGCAAAAATGGATGATAAGGTACAAGCAAAATCTGAAGGTAATGAAACATCCTTGTTTCATCATGGTTTAATGAAGTTATTGATTTTAGATGAACTTTAGAAGATAGGCAGGGATTGGTCAACTTTCTTGTTTATAAATGGTTTTGAGTTGGAAACCCTAACTCCTACAAGAAACCCTAAAACTAAAGGAGTTCCATCACCACCACCAGCAAAGCCTAGTCAACCTATGGTTGAAAAACCAAAGGAATTTGCAAAACTGAAGCCAAGGAAACAAATTGGGAAAAGGGCAGAGCAGACACAAATGCTTTATACACCAATTCCATCATCTGCAAAATAGGGGTAAAATATTGTCAAAGAGGAAAAACAGAAACAAGATATCAACAAGCAGGAAATCAAAAGAGTAACAAGAAGCCAAGTAGTGGCATTAAAAGGAAAGAAAATTGCTATAGAGGACAGCCCAGTAACAAAGGGAAATTTAGATGACATCCTTCATGCTATTGACATAGAGGAGACACCCATTATTCAAGCTGAGTTCATTGGGGAAGATGAGTATAAACAGAAAAGGGTTGTCTGTAAAGAAGCTCGAGTTTGAGGGGGAAGATGCAACTTTCATCTTTCAAGCAAGAAATCCTATAACTAGGCATGCTAAGAAACTCAACGAAGGCAGCAAGGAAGTTCAAAAATATATTGAGATAGTTAAAGCTCCTGAAGAAGTTTTTGATCTCTCATCACCTACAATGATGCATACAACCAGCAGAACAAAGAGGGGAAAAGAAGAAATGACATAGAAAACAGAGTTTCAACATCTTGAGGAAAAATTGAGGTTGGCAAACCAAGAAATTGCTATGATGAGAAAGAGGGATAGAAAGCACAGTGTTGAGAAAGCAGAGTTTAAAAGGGTGAAAGCATTATGGGAAGGAGAAACTGATTCTATTTCTGAAACTCCAAGTAGTGCAGAGAATTTTTTCAAATAGACAGTTCCAGCCATAAAGGAAGCCAAGTTTGTCAAAATAATAAATACTCACTTGAGAGCTACTAATAGAATACTTAAAAATTAAGTGGAGGATTTAGAGCAGCAATTAAATTTGATTCATGATGAGTTAAAAAGAAGAGGTATTAAAATAATAGTCATAGAAGAGCCTATAGCTAAATCAAGTGAAAATGAAGAAGGGACCTCGTGAAGGCTGGAATGACTGTGCTTTTTAGTTGATATGGTTTTTTAAATGATGGAATAGAAGAGGTATTAAAATAATAGTCATAGAAGAGCCCGTTAGTTCCCAAATCCACCTTAGGCTGAAATAAGGCAGAAGAAGGACAACACCAAACCACGCTCAGCCTCGTAGCTAGCCCTACGAGGACAGGAAAGGGCTTTCTCCGGGTCAATCTCAATGAAAAATGTTCAAAGGGGCTTGAGATGACGATAAAAACAACTTATCTTAGGCTAGATAAACAAATATGAGGGTTTGATTTTGATTTTTAGGGGTTTTGTTGAAAAAAAGGGAAAAACAATTTTTGGGCTTGGGGATGAGGCCAGATCTTGCAGAATTCAAGTTGGGGCAGGGTAGGCAATGGCTTTGATGTATAAGATCAAATGAATGGATAGAAAAGACTGCTAAGGAGCTGAAGAGGGCAAGAGAGTACAAGGATCCTCTTCAAACTAACGAAAACATATAAAACTAAACAAAAGTCTAAGGCAGAGCACCAGCAAATCAATGAATTCTACCTCAAATACTCATTTGTTTAATTCAGAAGCATAGATAAGGGAAATGGCATACATATAACATTAATGAAACTTAAAATAACATGAGAAGAACATCATCAAAACTCAGAAGCCACAAGGATCCCAACAAGTGCTGCAAAACTCTGGTCTTTCCTTTGCCAAAAATCTGAAATGAATGTACAATGAGGTGCCAAAATTTTCCCAAGTATCCAACCCTGAAAATGTCTCAGAAAATACAATATATAGACCATCCTAACCCCTTCCCATGCCTCTAGGGGTCGAGCTCATCCTTCTAGGAGCTGTTTCAACCAATTCTAAACATGGAGCTAAAATCTAGGCAACCAAACAACTTGCCTCTATATGCTAGGAAACTGATCCATTCACTTAATTTTCACTTTTTAGTGAATGAATCCTCTAGAACAAGTAAAAACATGCCAAATTTACATCATATTTATCAAATTACATCATGGTAGGTCAATCATCACATGAAAAAGTAAAACTAGTCAAAACTGGGCGAATTTCTGAGCTGAAGAGTGAAAATGAGGCAAAATTTCTCTATGCACCGCGCTCAAAAACTCAATGCGTTGTGCCACTTTGGAGGTGATTTTGAGGCACTTCACGAAGTCCAAATTGAGCTCATGATAGCTCATTGGAAATCCCTAGATGTCTGCTATCCAACCCAAGTGGAATTTTTCAATGTGGATGTCATTTGACCCTCCAAAACTGCAATCTCCCAAGACTGGTTCCTGCTGGTGCAAAAAGTGGCAGAAAGGCCATTTTTGGAGTGTTTTTGGCCCTTTAGGCAGCCCAGAATTTGATGAAATGCTTCGGCCATTCCTGAAAATACATAATATATCATAAAAAACCCAAAAATGCAAATTTTTCCTCCAGAAGATGTCCCAATCATAAGCGCGCGTCGGGTGGCGCGACGCATCGGGCGGAAAAACCTGTTTTGCAACCAAAATTTTCAAAATGACAAAATCTTCTCCAAATTTGCTGAAATTTGGAGTGAAGGTCTCCCATCATGTCTCATGCTTAGCCAAGGAATCTTCGGCCAAGATTCGGAGTGGATCCGGCCTTTTCCGACGTTTTAGTGCTTTTCTCAACCTCGCCTTCAAGATCTTCATTTTCGCTCTGCAAACGTGTGTGCGGGCCCAATAGTGTTTTTTCATATGTATGAGCATGTATTTTTCCCTATTGGACTTCGCCAAGAGCTTCTCCAGATGAATGTTGACGTGCGTAAGGCAAGTCTCTCGCTCAAATGGTGTCATGTCACCTGGTCTCTTTCGGGCCAATTCACGGTCTTCACGGATTTTCCGCAACTCTATGAGTGTCTGCTGATCCTCCAGTTGTTTATTCAGCTGCTCCAAGTAATTTATAACCCACTGATCTCTCTGCAATTTCTCGGTCAGCGTGTCGATCTCAACTTTTTGTTCCTGGATGATTTCTTTCAGCTTTGAGCTAGGAGAGCTCGAATCAACATCGATGAGTATAAAATCAGTGTCTTGGCCTCCTGAAGGCCCTCATCGTGCATAGGCCTCTTGCCTCTATCCTGAACTTATACCTATGCTGATGTAGAAGGCGAGACCCCTTCCACACCATGTGGAGATAGTACTCGCGCTGCTGATGAAGATAACGAGACCCCTTCCACCCCTGGTGGAGATAGTACTCGTCGTGCTGCTGCAAATAAGGCTCTGTGGCCTCTCTGATATGTCACACACACTGGAGCACTGATAGGCTCAGTCTTAGGAACCTCAAACTGATGTGAAGGCTCTGCCTCATCATGAACCATCTCGGGAGGAGGCTGGGGGGCTGCAAAGAAGTCACGAGAGATGAACTCATCCCATGTGATGCCCTGCAAACCAAGCTGATGTACCACAATGATTTTGATGAGCGCGTAATGATAAATGCTGTTATGCTGCTGCTCCAGAGTCTTCTTCTGCACAAGGGTAGTCATACGCTCTATGTTTCGGCACATGAAGTATGGAATATTCATCATTCGCACTCTCGTGAAATGCATCAAAAGTCTGATATGATATGCATAAAGGCGCGAGAATCTACCCTCGCAGCTGAAATATCTAATGATGAGCTTCATTAATGGCGCATAGGACTCCTTCAGAAACTGGAACGGGAATACTCTGCTCAACTGCCTCAAATATCCAGGCCTGATGTAAGGTTCATAATATGCTCTATCCAGCTACTGTCTCTTATTCCACTCCTCACCAATGTTCGGTATCCCGGTCGCCTCAGAAATGGTCTCTGGTGTCAAAGTGAAGTTCACTCCAGCAAGGTTTACATGACCATCACGCAAATGTAGGACAAATAAGCGAACCAACTCCGGATGGTGCTGAATCTGAGATATCATCTCGCAATACCGAAAACATGAATGTTGCTGAAAGCATGTCATTGCAAGCGAGCAGGCCTGCAATTGAGCCAAAGAAGTGGGCTCCTCCCTGACGTGCCTGCCACTCTTATGAGACCTCCTCAGTACATTTAGCTTTGCGGTTGAATCACTGTCCTTCTCATATCCCTGCTCATATGATGAATTTTTTTCTGACATGATGCTAAAAACAAGGTGTTTGACAAATAGGTGGTGATAAATATATGGTCAAATCAAGAGTTTGTTTTCAATACCAAGTGTGCCACATATGAGATGAGAGGCTGCAAGGAAGTATCACCATGAATGCAATAGACTGTCAAGTGATTCAGAGTGGAAGGACAATCACTCACTGTTTGGGAAATTTCGAGATTTGGACAATTTACAAGTGATATAGGAAAAAGTGATAGTGATGGGGGGTAGTTTAGGAATAAGAGTCAATGAAATGGAAACATATATGTGAAATCAAGGACATAGAGGCAGTCCTCAAATGTTGTAGAAATTGGGCTTTTCAATGGATAGTGAATGATAGGGTTTGAGGCTTACCACATGGGAACAAAAGGGAATGAGGGATATGGGACAGTGGTATGACAGTGTGACAGTAATAGCAATGATACCAAGGATAAAAATGACAATAGAATGAGAGTTTAAGCACCAACGTTTCAAGTTTTAACCACCTCTTTCAAACCCTAAGAGAAAATTTTGATAGGGATATAGGGTTACATTTTTCCATTTCAATTCTTTGATGTCTTCGCTCCTAAACCACAACACCATAGCTAAAACTCATTAAACAAGCTTTGATAAACTTACTTGGTGAAATTTGAGCTGAAAAAAATCGAATTTTCATAGCGTGGAAGTGATTTGGCCTTTGGGGCTCTGTGCGCCGCGCGCAAGCCCAATGCACCGCGGCCTTTGGCTGCATCGCGCCCTTGGAAATTTACACTGTATGTCTCGGCTCTACGCGCCGCGTCGCGCCAATGCGCCGCAGCCTATCCCAATGCGCCGCGCGCAACTTAACACACACAGTCAGCCTTTCTCAACACGGTTTGGTCTTGAACTTTCAAATTCGACTTCTCTATGAGATTTCTTAATGCCTCTTGATGTAAATGAATAAATAACCTTGAGAAATATCTTGGAATGAGATGGTTTTGATTTTTACTTCTTCAAAACCCATGTTGTAATGTTTTTTACCTTTGGCATTTTTTCATTTAATACAACTTGTTATTTTTGCTTCTTCACTGACTTTCTGAGCTTTGAATGATGAAATTGGTTGATTTTTTGCAGGGATGTTGGCGTTGAACCTTGGAAAAGGAAAACCAGAGTTTGCATGGTGAAGAATTTCATGGTGGAAAAATACATATTATTACAAAAAACAAACTTTGACAATTTCTTATTCAAAACAGAGTTTTGAACAAGAAATGTCCTCGAGCATGTTTGATAATAAAAATTTGGAACTGAAAACTTATGGAAAACCTCCTCATGGCCTGCGGGCATTATTTAACATCTCAGAAGACTAAACCCTAGACTCATAAACTAAATGAATCTTTTTGACCAAAATGGCATTTATGACTGTAGATGACATGAATTGAACTTTGATAAATTTAAAGGAGATTTTGACCAACCCAGCAGGTAAAAACATGAGGGAAACGAGAAAGCCAAGCCCTTCTGTCAGTCAATGGCATGCCCCTAATGGAATGCAGATGATTGAGCGGAATGAGACACCTAAACAATGGAATGCAATAAGAGAAATGATCTCTAACGGAGGGCTGTAAAGACCGACTCTAACATTGGCTCCAATGGGGATGGTAGCTCCTTGGAGGTGCCAAGAATGGCAGATCTTCGGGAGAGTAGACCAGTGCATTCGTCCATTGGGCTATGGAATCGATTATTTGACAAAACAACTCAAGACTGTTGACTGAATTTATTTTTCTAAAATTTTGACTCAAACTGACTCAACTTTTTAAAATAGAAATGACTGAACCAAACCGACTAAACAGACTCAAAAGAAAACTGAAATCCTTCTTCAGAATTATAGCCTTCACTTCGGGCCCCAGACTGAAGAAAAGACTACAGTGCACACTTACAATGAAATTGAAATACATGATATGTACAATGACAATTATCAGCAGAAAACATATTAGAAATGGTACCGCTTAAGCAGCCGACCATTGATCGGCCCTCCCGGACAGTCTTCACCGTTCATCTCCTTCAAAAGAAAGGCGTTCTGACCTCGATATGCTACAATCTTGAATGGACCTTTCCAGAGGTTTTCAAACTTACCGTGTTTACCTTTGTCCTCATTCCTAGCATCCCCACTTTAGTACCACTTCCTCCAACTCGAATTTATCTGCCTTCGCTTTCCGTCATGAGATATTTTTGATTCTCTCCCGCAACTTAAAATGTGTTCTGAAGACCTCTTCTCTCGTTTCTCGCAAATGAATCATCCGATTAATCCTTCTCTCGCATATGGATTTTCTTCACTACCGCCTTCCCGAAGAAGCTTGACCACACGAATAGCAAGTGAAGTAGGAAATACCTGTATCTACTCCATAAACCAACCTCGAAGGGAGACATACCAATTGAATTCTTTTGACTTACCCGATCAGACCCATAACGCATTTACCAGCCTTTCTTATGCCAACTCTTCTTATTTATGTCCAAAAACTTTTTAATGATATTGACTAGAGACTTGTTGGAAGATTCCGCCAAACCATTACCTTGCGGATGATAGGTGGTTGAATGCCCCAAAATGATTTTATATTTTGCACAAAAACTCAATCATCTTTCTTGATTTAAAAGCCGTCGCATTATCAGTGATCAATTTACTTCGGCAACCAAAAACGAGACAAAATGTTGTTCTCAAGGAAAGAAATAATTACCGAATTGGTGGCTTGTCTTGGGTGAACCGCTCGATCCATTTCGTAAAGCAATCCGTGGGATCGTTAGAATCCATCTATGCTCGTCCCTAGGAAGGAGGATGGATTTCCCGATGAAATCCAAACCCCATCGTCGGAAAGGGGCGCTTACCTCAATAGGCTTGAGTGGTAATGGCCGTAATTTTTTTGTCTTCCTCAAAATCCCGCACTCATGGTAGCCTTTGACTATTTTATAGTACATCAGAAACAATGTGGGCCAATAGTACCGTTCTTCTCAAAATCTTTATTGGGAGTTGTCTTCCAAAAATGATGACCGCCGTAGTCACCTTTGGTGGAAATCTTCCATCACCTTCTTCGCTTCTTCCTCCACCAAACAATTCAACAACACACACCGGATCCTTCCAATAAAGTGCAGAATTCAAAATACAAAATTTTACGACCTTCTGCTTCTCAAGGTCCTACCTGCTTTTTTCTAGTCATGCCTGCGTGACGACAAATTTTGAAGAACATAGACTATATCTCGAATACCATGGGGGAATCAACAAACATTTTCGATACTCCGAAGTGGCGAATTCTCTCTTCATCTTCATCGACATAGCAGTAATCGGATTTATGTCTAATGCGTGCAAATTGATTCAGCATATAGCCATATCTTCGCCATCCCCGTCATCCTCGATAAGTTTCATGGGATTTATTTCCACATCATATTCTAGTCAAAGTTGCGATCCACTTACCATGTCTTCCTTCTCGACTCATGACTAAAACATCTTTCACCAGCAAGATTAGGAATGTAAGCTAAAATATGGGAATGCAAAAATGTATACCCTGAAATCCTTCAATGCCTTTACCAGATACGCAGCTTGTTTCTCAATGATGTTGTATTTCAGGTACGCGTCTCTAATAGTTCGATCAAAAAATGCTATAGAGCTTCTCATGTCCATCTCTTTTCCGCATTAACACACAAGCCATGGTATGTTATGCATAGCAAAGGAAAAAAAAATAAAGTCTTGGGTGTAATCCGGTCGATTAACACGAGCGTAGAAAGGTGCTAACTTCACCAAATTAAAGGACTTTACCACATCTTGTCCCACTTCACTTGGGTCGGCTCTTTTTTCATCATATTTGTTATTTCTCTCAAAATGCTCAAATGACGTTAGGGACAAAAACGACGCAAAAAGTTCATCTTACCATTAAAAGACCGAGATCTCTTTTTTCTATTCCTAGGAGGGTCAATTTTATTTCGGATTGCTTCAACATGTAACGGATCAATACGAATGCCATCTTTGGAAATAATGTGACCAAGTAATTTACCTTCATCCATGGCGAATAAGCTCTTTTTAGGATTAAGCGAGACACCATATTTTCTGCACTTCGAAAAAACAACTTTCAAGTGATACATATGCTCTTCATCTGAATTGGAAAACACCGTCAAATCATCAAGGGTATATAACAAGGAAAACATATTTTTTCTATTCGCAAAAGCCATGTCCATCGCCTTACTGGAAAGTTGCTAACGCATTCTTCAAACCAAATGGCATCTCAGCATAGTGAAATGTCCCCCACTGGGAGTGGTGAACGTTGTTTTGTCGCGTTGTCCTCATGAACCAAAATTTGGTTATATCTAGTAATAACCATCAAGTAGTGACATCCGAGATGCACCCACCACTATCACGCAATATATTATTCATCTTAGGCAATGGATAATCTGTCCTTCAACGACACCTTGTTCAAATTTCTAAAATCAATACACAATCTAATCTCACCCTGCTCTTTTTTCCTGCACCGCACTACAATTGGAAATCCAATCAGAAAATCGACAGGGAACAATGATTCCCTCGCTTTATTACGACATTCATTTATCTCCTTCTCAATCGATGGCAACAACTTCGAATTGATTTCTTCTTAGCTTTTGTCCGAAAGGCTTCGAGTTGAGCTTAATTGGGATAGTGTGCTGAGATTATATTGGTGTCATACGTCTTTAGATCTGAGTAATCCCAAGGGGAAAGCATCAAAAAATGAAGACAACAAACTCACATATTTAGCTTTTACATCCCAAGTGTGCAATGACTTGGATAAATTCACCATTTTGGGGTCTTCAGTATTATTCCCAATATTTACATCCTCTACTCCTTTTTCGCTTGGCCATAAAGTTGGTTTTCTTAGCCACATCATCCTCAATCGAAGAGTTCTTCTAAAGGTATCAAACCTTTAGGAATAATGTTGATCTTTCAAACCATAACACTTCCATTTGATTAACTTGAACATCATCACCATCATCAACTCCCTACATCAATTGAGGTATCTTTGAACTTACCTTTATTCTCGTAAAAAATCATTAATCTCATCATCATCTTGGAAAAACTTGCCAACATATTTGATTATCTCGGGTACATTGCAGGATCAGTGCTTCACATGGATTTCGAACTTATTACTTGAATTCATTGGGATCTTCAAGTTACTTATTTGCTTTAGTAAGTGCATCTTCAATTCCATTTTGAATGCGAGAATACAAGTCAAGGTATAATCCGAAATCGCTCTCAAAAATATCAAGGACAACATTCCCGATAAGCGCACATCCTAGGGATGTTTCGTTTGATATTCACCCTTTACCCTGCTTAATCACCAATTCGTAGTCGCCATAGACCGCAATTCTCTTAGCATTCCAACTTTCTAAGAATCTTTAGAGCCAAACGAATCGAGCTTCATACTCATCCTCATTGTTCGAACAATCAAATGCTAATTTGTAAGAACATACTCCGTACATTGCTTTCAGTACCTTGTTAGAGCGGAAAAAGGACCGCGTACATCAAATACCAATCCCAGCATCATCATTTCCCACCGCACCATCAAAATCCCATGGTCCTAGACCCCTCTTCATCATCCTCTAAGTGTTGAAATGTGCTAGCTCTGCTTTTTCTGCTTCGTCCACTATCTTTAGTCGATTGCTCAACCGATGCTTTCCCTAGCCGCCTTTCCTTACGTAAAATTCTCTCGAAAATTCTCGGTAATCTCTCGGGATATCTTCTACTTGAACTAACCGACTATCTACATCATTAAAAACTACTTCACCAAGCAAAACAAAAGACTCTAGATCCGTGATGTACATAATTAATTTCGGATGATTAATCGGTTTCTCCTTGGTCGTAATCATATACTTCATTTTTTTGTTCCCAGATAACTTTCTCATTTGGCCAAACACGGAATCATCGCACTAGGGAGAAATCTAATTGTGGTGTCCTTTCAGCTTTTTTTTCTCCCCAAAGATCCGGAAAGCAACATACCATATCTCGAGGAATATCTCACACACAACAACGTCCCATCAAAACATTCTTTGTAGGAATCTCGATCCAAACTTTACAACCAAGTCTTTTAATGAGCCCAATACATCTCACTCCCGCCTAGAATCAAATGAATAAAGATTGTGGTACTTGTTAGCCCCCCCCTATGAAATTTTTTGACAAGCAAATAGGGGGTTAAATCATTGTTGAGTCTTCAAGGAATGCATTTCCTCCCCGAAAACACAGCCTTGAAGCCTCCAGTGTGTCCTTGCCCCTTTGATAGTATCTCTCGCCGATTTCTCCTTTATGAAGCCTTCTGTCGATGAAGAAATGCCCAAAGGCCTTCTCTTTTTCCCTCTCTTATTTCCCCCCTCATTTAGCTCTTTTTTATCCCCTCCCTTTGTCTCCCCCTTCTATTTCCCCCATACTTTACTCCCCCAAATTCCCCCAAAATCCCCTTTAAGGGTTCCCCTAGCCTTTGCTTAGCCTTTTTCCTCTTTCCCCCTTCTATCGTTTCCCTTTAACCCCTCAAAACCCATTAAAAAAATGGGGAAAAAAACCCATATTCTGACCATGCTATAGGCCTAGCCCCCTTTTCCGCTAGTCCTCTTCAACCACTTCCCCACGATATGCTCGTCACCCAAGACCAAACGCTTAAGCCTTCGAGACTAATCGCAACTCAAGATCGGCAGGGAGGTAAACTCCTCTGTTATGTTGAAAAACCCCGATGCGATATGTTTTTAACGATAAATCGGTCGCTCGTGTTCGCACCGTTGATCTTGGGTCCAGCATCAACGACCGAGCGCTAATCACAAAGCCCCCCCCGATCGCAATCGCAAGTCGCATCGGCCGCCCGCGATTGAGGCCTTCCGATTTGATCCCGACCGTCCCATCTCCCTATCCGATCCGATTGGGCGCGCCGCGTAATCGCACCGCCCTCCGATCGTTGTCCCCACTCATTGATCTCGCTCTCACGATCCCCGATGCGGCCGCTGACGAATCGCACTCCCTCGTCCGATCGCAATCGCAAGCCTTCCTCTTCCGCCCTCGATTAAATCGTCGTCCGTCTCCCGTTACATGATCCAACCCGCTATCGCTCAATCGCTCATTTCCTCCGATCGCAAGTCCTTCCGTCTCCCTTCCGATTTAATCCTCACCAGTTGATCGCACGATTCGATCGGCCAACGCCAATCGCATCGCCCTCCGATTTCATCCGAGTCGCTCGATCCGGCCTCGGATCCAACCCGTCATCGCTCAATCGCATTGCCCGCTCGAATCGCAATCGAAACTTTCAATGGTGCCGCCCCGATTGAGATTCTCCGATTACATCACGCGCCGTTCATCCTTTCCCGTGATCGAACGTCCCGCGCTAATCGCATCCCCTTCCCTCCATCGCCCGATTTGATCTCCGCCGTTCGTTCTCCCCCAAGATCCGATGGTTCGCGGTTCAGTCGCCCTCCGCTCCACCGGGTCCCACCTCCATGTCCTCCCGCTCCATCGTTGTCGTGTTTTCCTTTGTATTACGCCCAAAGTGTTCGACCTTTGGGCCTTTGTAGTTTAATCATTTCTCCGTCGCTTCCGTGCTCTTTCCATCGTTTCTCACTCTTCCGCCACTACTCCCTCCGCCTCCACAGACATTCCGCCACCGATCGCTCGGGCTTTAAATAGGTATATTTTAAAGGTGCGTATGAGATAATGCGTAGAGTTTAGCCAATTCAACAGCAAACGAGACACGAGCATGATTTAAGGGATTTGAGCTCTGTAAGTGAAGATTAATTAGTGTTAACCCCTGCAAGTCAAAGAATTCAAGCATCGTTTGAAGATTAAGAGCGCACCGAAAGAAAGCTGCGTTTATCACTGCTACCTAACAACAAGACGTTTTCTCAGTACGTACACCTTCCTACAACAATCTCCATGCCTCTCGAGCCCTTAAACAGATTAATGCATCGACGGTAAACTTCTCAAGCAGACCGGCTGAGCAAGATTAAAGAGGAAATGGAGAAACCATGTAGATCCCTTTCCATCCAGCTCATTTATTCTGGCATGGCGCGCAGTTGCTCCAGTGCGCCGAGAGGACTCCAAAAGAAACGTCCGAGGTCAATTTCCGACCCTGACAGAGATCTCCAAACGGTCTGCGTGAGTACACACACATCAGCATCCTGCACATTAACAGATATCGGCGTGAACACTTCCGCCTCACTCGTCTTAATGAGGTTCATTATTGTATATCTCTACCTCCGTTGCCTCCCCCTTCTCCTATAAAATATCCCCGAGAACATCATGTAAAAGGTTGTTGTTCAGCTTGCTGTAGTTTATCGTTAGAGGGATTCATTTGACTCGTTAGAATAGTCGTGGGGAGGGGAGTAGTAGAGTAGTTGTATGTAATAGTCGGGAGGAGAAATGTCTTAGCTGTAATGGCCATTGAGCCATATTGTACATGATCGGTTTTGCATCAATTAATCAAAGCACATTTCACAGATCCTGGTCTATTACTATTGGTGATGTGTTTCTTAACTCTCGTTTTATTACATCTCCATATTGTTTCATGTTCTTCCCGTGTAGGCACCGTATCAATGGTATAGGATTCACCCGTGTTAGGTGCCCTATGTCGTATCGTTTCTCCCTACCTATATGTTTTCTCGCTCTATGTGCCGTTCTAAGAGTTAATCTACACGGTTTAACCAAAGGCGTGATGTTATTGTCACTGGGTCGATGTATGAACTGGGGGTTTTGCTCTTAGATCTTTCTTTGTAATCTTATCTCTCGTTTCCCCTTGAGTTGCGTAAAAGCTGCACTCCGGAGTTAAATGACCTCCGTCTGATCTATAAGCAACTCCCCATTGTCTTTGAGAGTCGCCTTTGAGTATGTCCAGCGTGTCCTGGAGTTAAATGACCTCCCGACTCCGATCTATAGAGACAAATATGGTTGTCTCTTCCTTCTTTCACTTTCTCTCCTAATGTTCCACTCCACTCTCTAATCTAAAGAACCTTTAGTATAAGATGACTTGCCCTTTGAAAGCCTTGGCTAGTTGTTGCATGTAATTCCCTTTTCATGACTCCATAGCCCAATGGATGGCACTATCTTGACCCTATCCTCTCCGCTGAAACATCCTCGCCGTTGTGTTCCTTCTCTCTCATTTATTTCTCGCCTATGATCTCATGACTCAACCCGAAAGAACCAACCAACCAAATCATTTAAACTTTGTGCTTCATAACTAGCCTAACATCCTATTTTTTGAGCTTCAAAGATATATCATTCTTTTCTCTATTTGGAGAGATCCCTCTCCGGGGTCCCAGGAGGGCTAGATCCTAGGGCCCCAAAGTGGTTTGATGTTGTCTCATCTTTTTGCTATTGACAACTCTGCACAAAACATGGGAACCCCAACAAAAGACTTCACTGGTAATATCTAAATCAGCAGTTTCTCCATGATTGCTTTTGGCATAAGGTTATGGGAAGCATTTGAATCGAACATGGCATTATGCAACAAAAACTCATGCAATCGAAGACCGATATAAAAGGGAGGCACTTTCAGTCACGGAGACTCACCATCTAAAGTCGGGTCCAAATATCGGCTGCGTTGATCATCTTCAATATTCACCATATTAGACATGGGATCAAAATTTTAAAATTCTAGAAACTTGACCTTTATAAGTGTTGCTTCCTCATTAGTTCGAGTCAAGGGGATGGATACCTTCAATTTTGAAATTTCATTCTCCAAACTAAAAAGTCAAGTCTTTTTCGACTCTTTGGATGGAACATATTTCTTTCTAACCTTATCTCTCGATGTAATTGGGTCGATTTGATTTTTTCGCTCGATGATGACTTAGTGGCACGGGATCAACTATCTCTTTTGCTTTCTTTTGTGCAACGTGTGAATCGTTTTTTAGTGGGTTTCCAAACTTCCTTCCTCTTTTGAATTGATTGACTGCACATATCTATTTCTAAGAGAATATTGTTTATCTCGCACGACAATGCATTCATATATCCTCTCCGATACTCATCCGAATCCTCCTCAAGAGTCGCATCATTAGCCAAAAATAAAATCCTCATCTCTTTGTACACCGAACATTCGTATACTCTTCATCTTCGATGCTATAAATGGGAAAAATCATCGTGAGTAAAGAAGTGATTTTCCTCCCCCCACTACATCATCTTCATCATCCGAATCTTGACCAACAAAATTCTACCGAAAGAGGTGTCTCTTACTTGCTGTTGACCGCTCGATTCTTCGTGCTCGTTGTTCTCGTTGCTTAATCCCGAATCGGGGTCATTGCTGACCATAGAAGTTTGGATTCCGAACTTGTGGTTCGAGTTTATCAAGAGTGAGCCTTTCGAACATCTTTGCCATTTCACGAAGTATCCGATCTCGTAGCGATGTAGAAGCTTCTTCCTTTATCACAACTTTCTTCTCAGCTTTTCAATCTAGCCTCCCTATTATCATTCAATTTTACCTCAACACTCACGGAAAATCTTCTCGCATGTCCTCTAAAGTAGGTGGACTCTCATCGTCGTAATGAATAGGCCATCTCCGCATCAAAACCATCCAAGAATTTTTAACATAGTCGACTTCCTTAGAAAGGCCCTCAAATCATCAGGAATTGCATTATAAACCACATTAAATCTGATAATATGAGTCTTGACGGACTCACCACGGATCGCGCTTGATATTAGTATACCCGTAAGTGATTTACAGTGATCTTTCTTCATCTCCCACCGATCTAGAAACCGCCTCGTCGAAGCTCTTCTAATGTATTAATACTCGAGTCGTAGATCTCTCGAACCATTTACGTACTCTCACCTCCAAAAGTTTTCGGACAAACAATCTCATGGAGACATTCTCTTCATCAATTTCATGCAGTCCAAAAATTCCGGGCTATTCTATCAATATGTCGCGAGCGGGCACACTTTTGAGGAGTACCATCAAACAAAGGAATTTTACTCGATAATCGGCGTGGCATAGGGGATCCAAATTTGTCGGCAAAACAAGAGATGCAAATCTAGCAGACTATGGCTCTTGGTGGATTTATGATCCGTCTTGAGAAACGTGTGAGTAGGAGCGATGAGGGTGTGTGAGGTGTATGTGGTGGAGATGGAGGAGGAACTACCGCTAATTTCTCGATTAGATATCAATAGTTGTACCCGAGAATGGGAGTAAAGTAAAAGAAGGCTCAACGTGAACTTGTGAATCGATGTAACTCCGCTGATGGACCAAGAGTTTCGGTACGATTCAATAAACTGTGGAATATTCGTTTGCCACAATAGAGTTTTGAAGGTTCAAAATGTAATTATCAATAGATCTATTAGCTTGTTCAACCTCAAGATACTCGATGAACTCGGGATTTATGATGGTAGAACAAGTAGCACTTTGCGATTTGGTTTCAAACAAGGACAACTCAAAAGCCGATCATCAAACTCAATATCTTCAAGGAACTCCAAATACAAATCTGGGCACATGATCGAGATTTCAACAAAGGGATCATGGGACTTTCACGATCGAAGATTCTTGAAATCAGATTGGGATTCTCATACAATGGAGGCTATGATCGTGATTGGGATTTGATCTAGTATGTCTTCCTGAAGCGGTGTGTTGATCTACTCAAAAATCAAAGGACAAAATGATCTATTCAGCTCGTCAAATTCTAGACTCAATCACCCAAAAGTCCGGGAACGATGTAATATACTGGGGTAATTCACAAGGCAAATGTCACGTTCACAAGCTAAACCGGGAGATCGACCGCGAAAGCGATTATCTACTTCCGCTAATAGCAAAGCAAAAGCGTTTCAAAGCTACCTGGCGTGACTTCGGATCCATCCGTAACTTATGAAACAAATAACATCAATAAGAAAACCATTTCTTTCCCACATGGTCGCCACTATGTTAGGTTCCCAAATCCACCCCAGCCCGAAAAATAAGGCAGAAAAGGACAACACCAAACCACACTACGACTCCGTAGCTAGCTCCCTACGAGGACCGGAGAGGGCTCTCTCCGGTCAATCTAAATAAAAATATTCAAAGGGGCTTGAGATAATGATAAAAACAAATGATATTAGGCTAGATAAACAAATATGAGGGTTTGATTATTTTTTAGGGTTTTTTTTTGGAAAAAAGGAAAAAACAATTTTGGGCTTGGGGGATGAGGCCAAATTCTTGCGAGTTCAAGTTGGGGCGAGGTAGGCAAATAACTTTGATGTCTTAGATCGAATGAATGGATAGAAAAGACTCGCCGAGGAGCTAAAGAGGGCAAGAAGGTGTCAAGGATCCTCTTCAAAGTGATGAAAAACATAGAAAACTAAACAAAAAGCTTAAGGCGGAGCACCAACAAATCAATGAATTATACCTCAAATACTCATTTGTTTATTTCGAAAGCATAGAGAAGGGAAATAGCATACATATAACATTAATGAAACTTAAAATAACATGAGAAGAACATCATCAAAAAACTCAGAAGCCACAAGGATCTCACAGAGTGCTCGCAAAACTCGGTCTTTCCTTTGCACAAAAATCGAAAATGAATGTACAATGAGGTGCCAAACTTTTCCCAAGTATCCAACCTCGAAAATGTCTCTGAAAATACAATACATAGACCATCCTAACCTCTTCCCATGCCTCTAGGGGTCGAGCTCATCCTTCTAGGAGTCTGTTTCAACCAATTCTAAACATGGAGCTAAAATCTAGGCAACAAACAACTTGCCTCTCATATGCTAGGAAAATCGATCCATTCACTCAATTTTCACTTTTTAGTGAATGAATCCTCTAGAAAAAGTAAAAACATGCCAAAATTACATCATGGTTACCAAATTACATCATGGTAGATCAATCATCACATGAAAAAGCAAAACTAGTCAAAACTCGGGCGTAATTTCTTAGCCTAAGAGTGAAAAATGAGGCAAAAATTTCTCTATGCGTCACGCTCCAATTCTCTCATGCGTCGCACCACTTTGGAGGTGATTTTGAGGCACTTCAAAAGTTCAAATTGAGCTCATGATATCTCGTTGGAAATCCCTGATGTCTTCTATCCAAACCAAGTGGAATTTTTCAATTTGGATGTCATTTTGCCCTCCAAAACCGCAATCTCCCAAGACTCTGTTTCTCGCTGTGAAAAAAGTGGCAGAATAGGCCATTTTCAAGGTGTTTTTTGGCCCTCTTTAGGCAGACCCAAAATTTGATGAAATTCTTCGACCATTCTCGAACATACATATTATACCATGAAAAACCCAAAAAATGCAAATTTTTCCTCCAAAAAGATGTTCTCAAACGTAAGTGCGCGTCGGGTGGCGCGACACGTTCTGGCGTAAAAACCCGTTTTGCAACCAAAATTTTCAAAATGATAAAATCTTCTCCAAATTTGCTGAAATTTGGAGTGAAGGTCCTCCATCATGTCTCATGCTCACGCCAAGGAAGCTTCGGCCAAGATTCGAGTGGATCCGGCCTTTTCCGACGTTTTAGTGCTTTTCTCACCCTTGCCTTCGGGATCTTCATTTTTGCTCGCAAAACGTGTTCTCATGGGCCAAATAGTGATTCTTCATATGTCCGAGCATGTATTTTTCCCCTATTGGCCTTCTCAAAGAGCTTCTCCCGTATGCATGTTGACGTGCGTAAGGCAAGTATCTCGCTCGAAAATGAGTGTCATGTCACCCGGTCTCTTCCCGAGCCAATTACTGGCTCTTCATGCATTTGCCGCAACTCTATAAGTGTGTGCTAATCCTCCAATTTTTTTATTACGCTCGCTCCAAATAATTTATAACCCACTCAAACTCTCTACAACTTCGCCGACCGTGCCGATCTCGGCTTTTTTCTCCGGATGATCTCCTTCGCCTTTGAGCTAGAGAACTCGCATTAACATCGATCAATATAAAATCGATGTCTCGCCCTCCCCGAGGGCGATCGTGCACAGGCCTCTTGCCTCCCGTCTCCGTACCGTGCTCGATGTAGAAGGCGAGACCCCTTCCACGCCATGTGAGAGATAATACTCGCATCGGCCGATGAAGATAACGAGACCCCTTCCATCCCCCGGCGGAGATAGTACTCGCCGTGTCGCCGCAAAGAAGGCTCGTGGCCTCTCTCCGATATGTCACACACATCGGAACACCGATAGGCTCGGGCCCCAGGAACCTCAAACCGATGTGAAGGCTCCCGCCTCACCATGAAAAATCTCGGAGGAGGCCGGGGGGGGGGCTGCAAAGAAGTCACAAGAAATGAACTCATCCCATGTGATGCCCTGGCAAACCAAGCCGATGTACCACAATGATTTTCGATGAGCGCATAATGATAGATGCTATTATGTTGCCGCTCCGAGTCTTCTTCTGCATAAGGGTAGTCATCCGGGCTCTATATTCCGACACATGAAGTATGGAATATTCATCACTAACGACTCTCGTGAAATGCATCAAAAGTCCGATATGATATGCATAAAGGCGCGAGAATCTACCCTCACAACTAAGTATCTAATGATGAGCTTCATTAATGGCGCATAGGACTCCTTCGTAAACCGAACGGAAAAATCTACTCAATCGCATCAAATATCTCGCACCGATGTAAGGCTCATAATATGCTCTATCCACTGTTGTCTCTTATTCCACTCCTCACCAAATGTTCTCAGTATCCCGTCGCATCGAAATGGTATGTGGTGTCAAAGTGAAGTTCACTCCAAACGAAGATTTACATGACCATCACGCAAATATAGGACAAATAAGTGAACCAACTCCTGATGGTGCTAAAACTCGAGATATCATCTCACAATACCGAAAACATGAATGTTGCTGAAATCATGTCATTGCAAAGCGAGCAGTGCCCTGCAATTGAAAAGCTAAAGAATTAGGCTCCTCCCCCGACATGCCCGCTACTCTTATGAGACCTCCTTGGCACATTTAGCCCCTCATGGGTTGAATCACCTGTCTCCGTTCATATCCCCGGCTCATATGATGAATCTCTCTCGAAATGAAAATGAAATGTGTTTGAAAAATAGGTGATGATAAATATATGGTGAAAACAAGAGTTTGTTTTTCAAGACCAAGTGTGCCACATATGAGATGAGAGGCTACGAGAAAGTCACAATGGGAAAAAGTACCGACTTAAATGAGATTTAAGTGTGAGGATAGTCACTATTTGGGGGACTTAGGGATTTAGGATTTATGAGTGATATAGGGATAGGTGATAATGACGAGGGGTAGTTTAGGAATAAGAGTCAATGAAATGGGGAATATATAAATGAAATCAAAGACATAAAGGCGACTTCTTGAATATTTTTTTCAATGGATAGTGAATGATAGGGTTTGAGGCTTACCACATGGAAACAAAAGGGGGATAAGGATATGGGACAATGGTATGACAAAGTGTGATAGTACTAACAAAGTGATACCAATAATAACAAATGACAAGAGCACACATGACAATGGATAAGAGTTTAAGCACCAAAATTCAACCTTTAATCACTTCTTTTTCAAAACCCTTGGGAGCAAATTGAAATATAGGTATAGGGTTCACTCTTTCACCATTTAAGCTCTCTTGAATTTCACCTTCCAAAATGACACCCAACAAGACTTTTCCCCAAACTCGTGATGGTAAGTGCACACAACTTACTTGGTGACAAATGGATCGACATTGATTTGAGTTTGGAGCAAGAAAGATGATTTTTGAGCCTGTCGAGTCATGCGCTCGCGTGCGATGGGTGCACCATGCCCGTGAAAATTTTGCACTGTGTGTCTCGGGCTCAATGGGCCGCGGCCGCTCATCCCAATGCGTCACGCGCAACTTAACCCACACAGTCGACCTTTTTTAAAACATAGATCATTCCTCCAATTCTTCAACCAGACTCTCACTTGGATTTTTTTCTCAATAACACTTCGTGACAAATGAATAAATAACCTTGAGAAAATATCTTGAAAAGAGATGGTTTTTGATTTTTACTTCATCAAAACCCATGTTGTAATGTTTTTTTTACCTTTGGCACTTTTCTCATTAAATACAACTTCTGCCTTTTGTTTCCTGCATGACTTTCCAGAGCTTCGAATGATGAAATTAGGTTAATTTCTCAGAAATCGGGTGGCATTGATCCTTGGCAAAAGGATAACTGTAGTTTGCATGGTGAAGAATTTCATGATGGAAAAAAATACATATTATTACAAAAATAAATTAATAATTTCTTATTCAAAAACAGAAGTTTTGAACAAGAAATGTCCTCAAGCATGTTTGATAATAAAAATTTTTGAAACTCGAAAACTTATGGAAAACTCCTGCGATGTTCGCAGGCATAATTTAACATCTCGTAAGACTAAACCTAGACTCCTAAACTAAATGACTCTTTTTGACCAAAATGGACTCTATTACTGTAAATGACTTGAAATGAACTTTTGATGATTTTGGAAAATCGACTAATCCAACAGGTACAAGCATGAGGGAAAATGCGAGAGAACAAAGCCCTTCGTCGTACATATGGCATGCCCCCCTAACTGAATGCGTATGAATGAGCGAATGAGACACCTAAACAAAGAAATGCAATAAGAAAAATGATCTCTAACTAGAGGGTCGTAAAGACCGACTCTACCGCAGCCTATAAAGCTAAATCAAGTGAAAATGAAGAAGGGACCTCGTGAAGGTTGGAATGATCGTGCGCTTTTAGTTGATATGGTTTTTTAAATCATGGAATTAGGTTTATTTTGAGTTTTTTGGCACATTTACAATTTACTACCGGAAATTTTTTGACAAAACTGCTCACTCAGCGCTCGTAGCGCATAAAACGGTCAAAAAAGGATAAAAGCGCTATGAAATCGCTTTCGTAGCTAGCCTTTTCTGCTTTCTTTTTCATAAAAAATTTTGAAGGGTAAAAGAATGAATCAAGAACTGAAATTGCTAGGGAGGATGTATTAAAAGGTAATTAAGACAATTTTGGAGGAAATAAGTCAAAATTTTTGAAAGAAAAAAGGGTTAAAATGCACTACACATTAAAACTATTTTGTTTTCGTAGCGCTGTCTGTATTGCGACTCATTTGAACATTGTAGAAAATGGTTTTGGATAGCTAGAGCCTCAGGAGGAGTTTTGGGATGTGATTATTCAACTTCAAACTAGCTAAGGGACCACGAAATAAAGAGTACCGATGGTCGGAATGTTCCAAGAATGCTAAGGACCCTATGCCTAAAAAAATAGGGGATTGTTTCCTTATTTTTCGATGGAGGTCAACAATATGGTCATGAAGAGTTGAAGCCTATCATTTAGATTCGACCATGTGTTGATACACTTGGAAAATTATGTAAATTTGATTTAGATGAGGTTGTTATAGATAGTGACAAGGAGTTTGAATCCTATTTGTAATAGGACTATTTGGTAGATTAGTTGTCTTTTTTGTAATAAATCCCGTGTCTATGGTTATGGCAAGGATGTCAAGAGTCATAAATTAGATGTATCTAGCCTAAGATGAGATCATCTCATGTTTTAAATTATATATTAAAGACCAAGAAGTCGAATTTGTCGGGGCTATTGGACATTTTTGCAAACCGTGCTTATAGTAATTTGACCGGCTTTCAAACTACTACGAGAAGATTTCTACTTAACCAACTTGAGATTCGAAGGAGTTTTAGCGTGTTCTTATTCTATTTGCATCTTTTTATCATCCCATTGTAGTGGTGTTTATCTATATTACTCAAAATTCATCTTTAGATGCTATGACTTCCTATATAAATGAACTAACTATGTTTTTTTACAGTACATGTGTTTATCCCTTGAATAAAACTCTATATGCCTCCCAACTTCCATGTTAAGTAGATTCATTGGATTATTGAAACTATTTTGACTCCATAAGCCCAATGTGTACTTGTCGATATGTGATTCTCAACCTATAACCATCATTTATATGTTTATTACCCCACATAGAGTTAGCCATCTATATTTTTATCCAAATCATTAACCCTCGAGAGAGCTCTCTCGTGCTGAGGAGGCTAAGCCTCAATCAAAAGATTAGGTTTGAAATAGTTACATGAAGTGGACCGATTAAGCGACCTATCGATCCAATTTTGTGATAACATTTTGGTGCGTCCATCGGGAGCCCGAAAGATTACACTTTCCCCGAAATTTTGAAGTCGAACTTCGAAGGTAGCAAGAGCTCGTGAAGTTAGTTCGAGGCTACATCTACCTTGTGACTCCACTCAATTTCATATGATAAAAGGTGGCTTTTGAGAAGGAGATATACGAGGAGTTATCTTGACCCAACCACCTCACCATCATGGACAATCCAAACACCATTTCAAAAGGCAATCAAGGCATTTATGAAGTATCGGGTACTCCATCTCATTCGAAATCCTTGTCCTCTCAGAAATATTAAGAAGTCCCTGAAGATAAAAGAGTTGATGATAAAATTCAAGAAGTTTTGTTTAGATCGGAAAAGAAACGTAGCTAACCGAAATTATCTTAGACTTGAATAAGAGAGGTATTGATACCTCTACCTCTAGTAACACAAGAATACAAAGAATATTTTTGGGAAGTCATGCATTTCGAGTTGTTGTTGGAAAAGGGGTCTTTAGATAAAAAATGAAAGAGCTTGATCCTTTTGAAGTCTTGTTTAAAAGTCAAAGTTGGTTTACCTCTTCCAAATTGGAATTCAATTGTTAGTGGACCACAAAGACCAAATAGGGGTCCCTCTCATAATAGTTCTTCATCCTCTATTTCTCGCCATCCCTAAAGCTACTACGAGTCCATTTCACCATGGCTAGAATTGTACCTCCTCCACATTGCACTCGCTAGATAAGCTCCCTCTTGTTCTTTGAGTTGTTTTACGCTGACCTCTAGAAAAATATGTTGCTAGAATCCAAACTTGGGGAAGTGATGAAGAAATTACAACAGAAGAACATGTAGATCAATTCAATGATTTCATAGATTGGGAGGAGGATGATCATGAAGATGTGAAATTGAGATTGTTTGCTCGCAGTTTTATTGGTGAAGTTAGGAAGTGGTTCAAAGATCTTACGCCCTGAAGTATTCATAATTGGAATGAGTTCGAAGATATCTTTTTTGAGAAAAATGGGGAAATAGAACTAATCCAAAGTACAAGCCCCTCACCGAGTATAACAAACTTCAATAAGAGATGTTGATGAATTGCTTCAAAACCTTTTCAAAAAGGTTTAATAAGGTTTATGACTCTATTCCCACTTCATTTAAAAAACTCCACAATCCTTAGCTTAGGAGATATGTCGAAGCTTTTGACTATGAATTTTCTATAATGCTTAGAGAAAGAGAATCTCCTTCACTTGCCGAAATGCAAAATGATGCGATGAAGGTGGACGTTGACATGATAACGAGCCAAAAAATTCAAAAAAATGGGTAAGACTAAGTTAAAAGTAAAGAAGAGAAGCCTTCCTCTTCTACCTCTCGATGATGAATTTGATTCAATGATGAAAACTATGGAGAAGTTGATGGATAGGCTTTGCTCTTGGAAATACCTCTCTGCTCCTCCCCGTGAGACCTCCTTTCCGATGAGAACTTGGTTGATGAAGAAGATGAACTCGAAATTCCCGAGGAGTCTATTCATTGTTTTGATGAAGAAATGTCGTGAATTTTTCGACTAAAGAATAACATGATGAATTAGACCAAGGTAACCATGGAGAGGAACCATCGTATTATCTCAAAGGATATCAACATGTTATTTTTTAGATGCAAAAATTATACAATCTCGAAATCAGAAATGTGCCTATCATTGCAAAAAAAATCACAGCCCTAAGAAAGACATTCCTAAGGTCATCGAAGCTAAAAAAAGACACTCCAAAGGCTACGAAAGGTAAGAAAGATACTCTACTTCCTCCTCCTATCAAAGAAGCTAAAAAATCGTTTCCCGTTTTCGGCCCTTGAGAATGAAATTTCTAAGATTAAAATATCGATCCTTGGTGAGATTCTCAAGGTAAATGAATATAGTAAAAGCAAGTTGTTAAAATGTTGAATTCACAACCAGAGTCGCCGATATTTTGAATGTTCAAGAGGATCATCCAACCATATACTTGGGTCCAAGGTTAGAAGATGAACAAAAATGAGGAGGTGCCCTCCTTTTAGCCTTAGCATTCATGACATGACATTACATAATGCTATGTTGGATTCAAGGGCCTCTCACAATATTATGCCCAAAGTAATCATGGAAAGGATAGGGGTTAGAAATAACTAGACCATATAAGGACTTGTTTTCTTTTGATTCGAAAAAGAGTTCAATGCATTGGTTTAATTAAGGATGTTATGTTGGTCTAACATAAGTTCTTGCTAAGACTCGTGGTCATGGTTATCATGGTAGCAAGATATTCCACAAAATTTTGGTATGCTATTATCAAGGTCATGGGCAAAGCAAAAATCAAAGGTACAATGGAGATGGACCTTACTTATGCCACTATTCTGTTTTTGGTGAGCAAAGAAGATTATATCGAGAGACAAGAATGGCTTACATGGTGAGTAGTAAAGATAAACCCCCAAAATTTTCCAATTTATGCCCTTGATAATCGAACTTGGATCTGCTACTTCTTTTCAATGAGTTGACTAATGAAGCTCGAAGATGAGAAGAAAGTAGAAAATCAAAGTTCTGAAATTCAGCCAGCTTGAAAAATCAACAAACATAAGATAAGCAAGTACGGTGATAAAAAAGGCAGATGGTTGGTGGTCATTGCATTTTGATGGATCGCTAGAAGAGAAGGAGCAGAGCAGTGGTTTTTGGATCACAAGTCCAAGTGATGAGAGTAAGTTATTTTTCATACAAATTGAACTTTGATTGCACTGAATGACAGTGGCTTGGTATGAATCCTTGATTTTGGGCTTAGAGGTTTTGAAAAGAATGAATGCTCAAAACATTTCGTTTTTGGAGATCGGAAATTAGTCATTAAACAAATTGAAGGTGTTTATCAAACAAATGATATAGGATGAGGCATATAGAAACTTAGTTTTTTGGACATGTTGGAAAAACTTTCTAAAGCTTATTCATTCATGGTCAAAACTAGAGAACAAAACTCCCTTGCTCATTTTCTTGTCGTCTCGCAAGTCTTTTCATTATTCCTATGCATTCCAATAAAAAAATATGAAGTTGAAGTTCGCCATAGACCAGTTATCCCCCGATAATATTACTCATTGGGAAGTTTTTTGAGGATGACCAACAAGTGAAGAATTTTATTGAGCTGAAAGAAGAGTTTGAGAATATACAACTAGATCAAAGAAAATATGCTTGTCGAATCTAAAGGGAATTATGAAGTTTTGCAACTAAAGAACAATTCCATACCAAAGGGACTCATACCTCTTGAATTTCTTTTTTATCGTAATGATGTTTTTTAAATCCCCTAAGATACAAGATGAT
The DNA here is from genome assembly GCA_034641835.2 of Pinus albicaulis. Classification (NCBI taxonomy): domain Eukaryota; kingdom Viridiplantae; phylum Streptophyta; class Pinopsida; order Pinales; family Pinaceae; genus Pinus; species Pinus albicaulis. The sequence goes on along the minus strand of JAXQQM020062967.1, from coordinate 77,345 downwards.
GATGAAGAAGTTGAGAGTCGTAACCTTTGGTATATAGTAGCTATGCCAAAATGATTAGACTTTTAAAGTTTCTTTTCAAATCGATATGAAGTTTAAGTATATTGAAATGATGAAGAGATTCATAGATGTTTTTGCTTGGAATTATGCTTGATTTGAAAGAGTATGACCCCACTATTATTTAGTATACTATTCCCATTAAAGAAAATAAAAGTCCTTTCAAGAAGAAATTGAGGAGAATTAATCCACTTCATGCCATTGATTGAGAAGGAGGTCAAAAACTCTTTGATGCCAAAATCATTGTTCCAACTGCGATTTTCAAATTAGCTTGCAAACTTGGTTCCTGTTAGGAAAAGAGTGGAGAAATTAGAATATGTATTGACTTCAGAAATTTGAATAAAGCCTCTCAAGGACAATTATCCTCTCCCAAAGATGGACCAAATTTTTGCAAAAATATTGTTGGTTCTCAAAGAATTTCTATGCTTGATGGTTTTTTCAAATGTCACAACCGGATCCTTGTACATCCTCGATGATCAAGAAAACAACCTTTACTACACCATGGGACGCACTTTCATGTACGCAAGATGCCATTTGGTCTCATGAATGCGAGAGCTACTTTTTGCAGAGCAAATGGATATTGCTTTTTTCCTGAAGAGAAGGACAAGATAGTGGTTGTTTATCTTGATGACATAAACAATATTATCAAGGAGGGAAGAAGACCACTTGAAACACCCAGAAAGAATTTTTGCTCGAAAATGTAGAAGGTTTGGCATCTCTCTAAATCCCACCAAAATTATTTTTTGCTTTAACTTCGTGAAAAGTTACTTGGACACATCATTTCTAAAAGGTGGGATTAGAGATTGATCCAAACAAGGTCAAACGCAATTCAGGAAGGGTGGATTTTCCAAGAAGTAGGAAGGAGATTCAATCTTTCCTTGAAAGGTAAATTTTGTAAGGCGATTTATTCATAATTTTGCTAAGATTCGAAGGACATAACAAGGATGTCAAGAATGGAGTTGACATTAAGTGGAAAACAGAAGCAAAGCACTCATTTGAGGAGATAAAAAAATGCACTCTCACAAGCACCGATATTAATCACTCCTGGATTTCTCAAAAGAATTTTCGGTTTTTACTTTCGTATCGTAAAGTACTATTGGTCGGAGTTTTGTTGCAAAAAGGACAACAAGGTATTGAGCAGCCTATTTCCTTGATTTAGTAGGACATTAGCTAACTCGAGCTGAAGTATAATATCTTAGAGAAACAAGCCTATGCCTCGTGAAGGCTATCAAAGATTTCAAAATTTATATTCGCATTCTCATATTGTGGCTTTTGTTCCTAACTATTGTTGTGAAAGACATCCTCACTCAAGCGAAACTGATGGTAATAGGGGGAAAATGGATTGCAAAATTGTTGGAGTATGATATAGAGATTAAGCCAACAAAAATTGGTCAAAGGACAAGGCTCAAAGTAGTCGATGGCAAGCAAATCAAACTTTTTGACCGTCTTAACATAAATTTAATTGCAGTAAATACTTCGAAATTTCGTGATGAGGAAGAAGAATTAATCACTATTGAAGAAAAATATATCACTCGATTGGTACAAGGAGATTGTTTTGTCCCGCAACATCATAAAGCACCGCTTTGAGCTAACAAAGTCTAAGGGCAAAGATTTGTAAAGCTAAAATCCTTGAGATATTGTATTTTTGACATAAATCTATTTCTTTGAAGGATACCCGGCGGGAATTTCCTGATGAATTGTTTACCTGAAGAGGAGGTCGATAAAGTGATTGAGGAGTTCCGTAAAGGAGATTGTGGAGGTCACCATTATTGGAAGGCACGATGAACAAGATTATTAGAGAAGGGTATTATTGGCCCTACAATGTTTAAGGATGTATACATAAATATTTATGTCACTGCCATGAATGCCGCATTTTCGATGGTAAGAAGAAGCTTGTACCTTTCTACCTTTAATGCCTATCTATGTGGAAGTGCCATTTCGGTAGGAGGGGCAGTTTTTATCGAGAGATTCATCCATCATCACTGTGTCAACATCATTGGATTCTCACAGTGCAACGATTACTTCATCAAATGGATTGAAGCAATCCCAACTAGGCAAGTGAATGATTCCATTTATTATTTCTTTTTTGGAAAATAATATCTTGTCTAGGTTTGGTTGCCCCCATGAATATTATAACTTATCAATGCACATGCATTTAAGTCTAAGAAGATGATCAATCTCGTAATCTAATATCATATTACTCTTGGGCATTCTATCGCATACTATCCGTCATGGAAAGGTCTTGTCGAATCTTCTAACAAGACCATTGTGAGGATCATTAAACAAAGTGTTGTAGGAGAACAAGAAGGCTTGGAATTTGAAAGCCCAAGTATGCCTTATGGGCTCGATAGGATATGCACAAAAAGGTCAATTGGAACTTCACCATATGAGATGGTATATGGGGCTCGAGGCCATTTTTCCCTACATCTCTAGGTACCCATCATGGTCGATTCAAGGATTAGAAGAGGAACCAAATGCAGTCAGAGGAGAATCAATCATCGGCTAATAGCTCCCAAGAGAAGAGGGATGAAGTTTATAACATCAATCAACAATCTCAAACAGTAATCAAGAGGACATTTGATAAGAAGATCAAGGAATAAATTTTTCAAATTCGTGATGAAGTGCTAAAATGGGGAGGCCGTAATTGAAGAGAAAGGCAAACATGGTAAGTTTGAGAACTTGTGGAAATGTCCTTTTCAAGATAACTCGTTTTTCATGGAAACAATACTTACATACGCAGGAGATGGATGGAAAATCATATGTCAGAGGACTTGTCAATGGCAGTGTTTTTAAAGCATTAATCTTCCTAAAAATATGATTGATCATTCATGTCATTGTACATATTCCATTTTATGAGTTTTTTTCGCTAATAATGACAAGCTAAATCAGCAAGCTTGAGCCCGAGGTGAAGGCCATTAGAGCTTGAGGAGAAAGCTTGGCAATTTCAAAAATTTCTTTTTTTGGTCAAGAAAATGGATAGCAAAGATCGGAACTCATCGAGTTGTTAGTGCTACCACAGGGGCACACTCATCCCAAGTGAAGCCACTCTTATCACCCAAAAAAAATCAAAACATCATTGTGTCAATTTTGTCTTTGATCATGATTCAAAACTGGATTTAGAAGTCAATTTAGGATTTGATCAAGGGTAGGTTAGATTTTTATAGTTCAAAGCCCATCCTTAGTTTCAAATAAAGTCTTCTTTAAAATCCCTTCATGTCAAATATCCATCCTTTTCATTTGTAGTTTATTTCCTAAATTTTCGTGTCAAAACTGTTCAATTAGCCAAGAAACCTTGTTTTTGCAGTACCCCATGTTGAAAAGAATTTGATTTGCGCTACGAAAGAACTAATAGTTTCATAGTGCAAATAGGTAAAATTACACTTGCAGGGTGCTACGAAAGCGGGGTTTTTACACTTGTCTCTGTCATTTGAGCTTAAAAATGTCGAAAAATGTTGGGAAATTGTAGGTTAGTGGTATGATGAGTCATGTAATGATGAGATTCGACGTACACATCCATGTTTGTAGTCATCATTGTCATTATAGGTTATGAATGAGGCACCATTCAGCTTATGAGATGACATTTTAAATTTCAAAATCTTTCCGAATTTGGTCATTCTCGTCTTCTTTTTTCGCCTCCATTCAAAATTCTCCCTCGAGCTCCGAAGTGTCAAGCCAAACCTCGTTGTCAGTTGTTTCGCATACTGAGGTTTTTCTACATCCCCTATTCAAGCGAGGTTGATATAAAATTTATCAAGCGAGGGTCGCTAGTTTTATATATTCAAGCGAGGGCCGACGGGTTTTCCGAAAATCAGGCAGGGAGAAAAGAAAGTTCATATAGGGGGGACACTGCTCAGGTATGAACCTCGAAGACATGAAGGCAATAATTGAAGACCCAAAGAGGTGATGGAAGCGTTCAAAAGAGTATGCTACCTTCGGCTTTTGTGAAAAAATTGCGGTTGTGACGACACAGGTATCGAAGGAATTTGCCATGAACTTTAATGGAATGTACTACTAAGGTTGGGATGCTAAGTGTGTCAATTACACCGAGGTCATTTTGTTATTACGGAGATACCAAGAGGTCAAGAAACTTGGTTCAAAGGTTTCAAATTTGATATGGAGAAATGTAAGGAGTTCATGAAGCCTCAGTAGGGCGTACATGGACCTTAATAACTCGTATCCCTAGAAGTTGCATCAAAGACACTTATTCAAAGTCGCTACTCAACATTCGAAGTATTTTACATGTGAAGGTCGATATCATAAGGTTTACACATATCATTTCAAGTTTCTTTGCATTTCACTAGTAATATTTCACTCGATTTGCCTTTTTATCCGCATGTGAGTCTCTGCAAAAATGGCCGATAAGGTACAAGCAAAATCAAGGTAGTGAAACATCCTTGTTTCATCATGGTTTAATGAAGTTATTGATTTTAGATAGAACTTCGTAAAGATAAAGGTGGATTGGTCATCTTTCTTGTTTATAAATGGTTTTGAGTTGGAAACCCTAACTCCCGCAAGAAACCCTAAAAACTAAAGGAGTTCCATCACCACCAGCAGCAGAGCTTAGTCAACCTATGGTTGAAAAACCAAAGGGAATTCGCAAAACCGAAGCCAAGGGAAAAAAATTGGGAAAAGGGCGAAAGCAGGACACAAATGCTTGATACACCAACTCCATCACCTACAAAAGCAAAGAGGCGTCAAAGATTGTGAAAGAGGAAAAACAGAAACAAGCTGCAATGAGCAGCATGAAATCAAAAGAGTAACAAGAAGCCAAGCAATGGCATTAAAAGGAAAGACAATTGCTACATAGGACAGACCCAGAGAATAAAGGGAAATTTATATGGCATCCTTCATCCTATTGACATAGAGGAGACACCCATTGTTCAAGTCCGAGTTCATTGGGGAAGATGAGCATAATGTAGTAGGCTAAGTCCTCATAGCGAAGCTGAGTCTGAGGGGAAGATGCAACTTTCATCTTTCAAGCAAGAAAGCCTATAACTAGGCAGTGCTAAGAAACTCAAGGAAGGCAGCAAGGAATTTCAAAAATATATTGAGACAACCTAAAGCTCTGAAGAAGTTGTCGATCTCTCATCACCTACGAGTAGCATACAACATCAAAGAAAACAAAGAGGGGAAAAGAAGAAATCACAAAGAGAAAACAAAGTTTCAACATCTTTAGGAAAAAATTGAGGTTGGAAAACCAAGAAATTGTTGTGATGAGAAAAGAGGGGGATAGAAAGCACAATGTTGAGAAAGTGGAGTTTGGGCAAGTGAAAGGCACCTGTGGAAGGGAAAAACTCGATTCTATTTCGAAAACTCCAAGTAGTGCGTAGCAATTCTTCAAATGGGCAGCTCCATCCCATAAAGGAAGCCAAGTTTGTGCGAATAATAAATACTCACTTGAGAGCTACTAACTTAATACTTAGAAAAAATCAAGTGGAGGATTTAGAGCAAGCAATTAAATTTGATTCATGATGAGTTAAAAAGCGGAGGTATTAAAATAACAATCATAGAAGAGCCTATAGCTAAATCAAGTGAAAATGAAGAAGGGACCTCATGAAGGTTTGGAATGATTGCGTTTTTCAGTTGATATGGTTTTTTAAATGATGGAATCAGGTCTATTTTGAGTTTTTTTGGCACATTTACAATTTACACTTTGGAAACTTTTTGACAAAACTTCTCACTCAGCAGTTTCATAGTGCAAACAGTGTAAAAAAGGAGAAAAGCTCTACGAAACTGCTGTAGCAGTTATTCTTTATCTTTTTTCATAAAATTTTGAAGGGTAAAAGAATGAATGAAGAATTTAAATTGCTAGGGAGGATGTATTAAAAGGTAATTAAGAAAAATTTGGAGGAAAAAAGTCAAAAATTTGAAGAAAAAAGGGTTAAAAGGTAGCGCTACGAAAGGCGATACGAAACTGCTATGTTTTCGTAGCGCAGTGTATTATAGCTCATTTGAACAGTTTGAAAATGGTTTTGGACAACTAGAGCCTAGGGAGGAGTTTTGGGATGTGATTATTCAACTTCCAATAGTTAAGGACCACGAAATAAAGAGTACATGATGGTCAAAATGTTCTAAGAATGCAAAGGACCCTATGACTAAAAAATAGGGGACTATTTCCTATTTTGATGGAGGTCAGCAATATGGTCATGAAGAGTTGAATCTTATCATTAATATTCGACCATGTGTTGATACACTTGGCAAATGATGTAATTTAATTTAGATAAGGTTGTTATAGATAGTGACAAGGAGTTTGAATCCTATTTGTAATAGGACTGTTTAGTAGATTCACTGTCTTTTTGTAATAAATCCCATGTCCTATGGTTATGCAAGGTGTCAAGAGTCAGAAATTCGATGTATCTAGCCTAAGATTAGATCATCTCATGTTTTAAATTGTCTATTAAAGACCAAGAAGTCGAATTTTTCAGTTGTTGGACATTTTTGGAAAAACTGTGCTTATCGTAATTTGACTGGTTTTCAGCTAATACAAAATATTTCTACTTAACCAACTTGAGATTCAGAAGGAGTTTTAGTGTGTTCTTATTCTATTTGCATATTTTTATTATCCCATTGCAGTGGTGTTTATCTATATTACTCAGAATTCATCTTTAGATTCTCTGACTTCCTATATAAACGAACTGACTGTGTTTTTTACAGTTTCACATGTGTTTATCTCTTGACTAAAACTCTGATATACCTCAAATTCCATGTTAAGTAGATTCATTGGATTATTGAAACTATTTTGACTCCATAAGCCCAATGTGTACTTGCTGATGTGATTCTCAACCTATATCTATCATTTATCTATTTATTACCCCACATAGAGTTAGCCATCTATATTTTTATCCAAATCATTAATCCTTGAGAGAGCCCTCTCAGGTTGAGGAGGCTAAGCCTCAGTCAAAAGATTAGGTTTGAAATAGTTACATGAAGTTGACTGATTAAGTAGCCTATCAAATCCAATTTTTTGATAACACTGTTGTAACATGCTTTTCTGACTCAAGGGAAAAAAAACGAGAGTGAGTCACAAAGACATCACACTTCACTGACCCGAAGTCAGCCTAGAGGGTAAAACCTAAATAGACTAAAAAAGAGTCACATACTAACCCGAAGTCATTCTAGAGGTAAGAACCTCATCAGACTTGATCCCAGATCAAGGTGTTGGACACAACCCATCCTAGGCATAGAGAGTATAGAAATCGCGGATGCATCCATCGGTCTTGCTATGGTCTCTATCCACATTTCCCACCTCATTCAAAAAATGAGAGGTACCTCCCATGAGTTCGAAACTCCATGGGTAGTGTTAGTGTCAGTATTTGTATACTTCCACCAAGGATCAAAACACATTTGCATGTGCATCTTAGGTGTCCCATACTGAATAAATTTTTTATCATTCCATTAGGTCATGACTTAAATTGTTCCGCTGGTGGTTGTCCTTGTCAATAAGATCAATTTTCCCACTGAGATTCACACATCTGACTCATTCCCATGTCCCCTTGAGCATAATAACACTTATGGAAATTATCTTTTCACTTGAAAGTCTTTAAGTCAAAATCTCATTTAAAAGTCAGGTAAAAAAGCAGTCCCATTAGGTTATTAGGGTTTTGCATTTGTCAAGGTCATTCCTTCATTCAGATGGTGTCAACACATATATGAGGGGGACTAATTAAGAAAATTGGTTTCCAGATCATTATGATGTAAATATTATACTTTTAAAGTTGTATTTTTTAGTTTAATGACTTTTATATCAAAATCAATATTTTGATAGAAAAGTCAAATATGTAATTTGTTTTTATTTTTCCAAATGTAATTTTATGTCATCATATGTAATAATTTTATCCAAAAGCTGTAAAATGTAATTATGTTCAACCTAAGTGATCAAGAGTGCCAAACTCTATGTTGATCCACCTGTAGTGCCAAAATTCATAAAAGAAAAAGAGTATCAGTGTCAAAGAAGAAGAAAGAACATTGGAGAAATGGGTAACTTGGATTAAAATTCAAATTCACTAAAGCTATAAAGTCCATTTTTTAAACAAGTCATTGTTTCCATCTAGCCCTCAAGATTTTTCAGCAAGAGAGAAATTCTAAGTTACTGAGTAGTTTGGGCCAAATTTTCAAGGTGTTGTGTGTTTGGAGGCTAGCGCTACGCGTTCATCCAGGCGTTGCGCACTCACCCAGTTGCGCTGCGCATTTAGCCTGAAAACCCAGTGTAATTCACAAAGGTGCTGCACATTCTGTCCGACACTGCGCTCTTACCCATAAATGCTACGCGTTCACACAACAATTATTTTGAAAGTGGTCATTGCTTCCATCCAACTCCAGTTTATTCATAAATTTCTCCAAGGCAGTTTTGATCAATAAGTGGCCATAAATTACCTCTCTTCTTGCATGTTTATTGTTCCTTTCAAGAGTTGAAAGTGTCATCATAGCTTATGAAACCCTAATTTTAGTTCATTATCCTTTTTCATACAACATATCTCTGTTCACCTCCCTAACCCCATATCATCCATGAGCATGGTTAATCACTAGGGTTTTCATTAACCTATGATTTCTATTTACACTTATTCCCCTCATCCATCTAAGCTAGCCATCTCATCTCCTTCTCCCTTCATCTCATTCCAATTTTTACCCTAGGGTTTCCTAAGTCAAAACTCAAAAATGGTTGAAGAAGAATATAGAGGTGTTGGTGAGGCACAAGTACCAAGGAGAAATGACCACTAAGGAGGGAAAATTAATAGGTTTGAACCAGTAAATACAAGGGAGCTCATGGCCTCTCCCCTCACTGTGCCTTGTTTCAAGAATGTTGGTTATTTTGAGTTTTGTGCGAGGGTGCAGTAGATTCAATATCACTCAGAGTTGACAAGGTTATTCATCACAAACCTTCATGATAAGCAATTTAATCTTTCTGGGGTTACTTTTGAAATTTCCACCAATGCCATTGCAGCTGCTACAGGGATCCCTGGTGTGGGAGAGAGATCATTTAAACAAGCAAACCTTGATATAAGCTATTATGAACCATATCTCAAACCTAGATACAAGGATGACAAGAAGTCAATTTTCCCTTTCTCTCATCTCCTTGAGCAATATGTTCCCATGATGAAAATAATCATGAAGTACTTCACTTGCGAGGGGAGGTTTTCTCAACTCTACTCATACCATATCTGACTCCTCATGCACTTCACTAGATTCAGAATGATTCACCTACCTTACTATCTCTTTCGCAGCATTGACAAAATGGAATTCATCATGCAAAAAAGGGATTACAATCATCAAATGCAGAGTCTTTTCCATCACTCCCTCATCAAGATGTTGGTCATGCATCAGTTGGAGAAAAAGAATATCCCATGGGACACTTTCATTGCAAATGAAGTTTTCACTACCCCACCTAGTCATCATGACCATAATATTCCTTCATCATCTCATCATCCCATATCCACTTCTCCATCTCAGCCTGCTACTCATACACCATTACCGAGTCAGATCCATTCACCTCATGTTGATCCCTCTTCTTCACCCTTCTATAACCCTTCATCATCCCATCATGATACTGGAGCATCAGGCAGTGAAAGGGACATTGAGACAACTTGGGCTAGTGTGACTGATGTTGAGCCATTTCCCAAGACCTATCAGAGAGGCCACATGCATCTGTTTGCTTTACATGGTGTGAAAGGGGCCATGATTTCTTCATCAGAAAAACAGGTAGATAAGGGCAAAGAAAAGGCCACAAAGCCTATCATTAATGAGCAGGAGGACAAACTTGAAACTGAGTAGGAGTTTCAGTTGATTGACCTTGATGATGAGGATGAGGTTAGAATCACCAATGCATTGATCAGAAGCAAAGAGGCACAGATTAGTGAGCTTCAAGCTAATCTTGACAGAGCATAGTATGTGATTGACTTCCTTGAGTAGGAAAATCAGCAGCTGAAGACCAAGCAGATCATTAGTGAGGTTACGACCATCAAATCTCAAAAAGAGGTAGGGAAGGCTAAGGATTTGTTGGAGGAGACCTTGGATAGATTTGGTGAGCTTGATGGTGAGGAGGATCAGCCTCCAAGATAGAGAACAAAGACAATAGGGCTTAGGAGAGCTCTAGCCCATGAGAGACAAAGAGAGGTTGAGTTGGCAGAGTAGCTCACTCCAAGTGAGATTCTTGCCCTTGAGATTGGCAAAGATAGAGAATCATGGCTTGATAGAGCCAACTTGAATTTGGAAGGCTTGATGGAGAAGGCCAAAAGGGACAATGATATTCAGCGGAAGATGGCAAAGCACTATGCCATGAGAAACAAGATTGCAAGGGCCAAGCTCAAACGAGCCCATGCAAAGATTCAAGACTTGACCGAGAAAAAAGAGAAGGGCAAATTAGACATATTTTCTGACATGTCTCTTCATACCTCTAACCCTTGACCAGCAAGTAAATTCACAATTTTGACAAATTTTGGGATGTTTGGCACTATGGTGCATTTTTAAGTTTTTGGGCAATTTGAAAAAACAAGAATTTTGCTAAACGCGCAACGCCACTGGCACTACACTATTTTTTGGGGCATCAAATTAAAAAATGGCCACCGCCATCATGTTCAGAATGATGAGCACATTAACTCTAGCAATTTTTAGAAGATTTGGAGGAGAAATGGTCCCTCAAAAAGGCAAAAAACCACCAAAAAAACATGTTTCTGCCCTTGTTTTTGCCTTGGCGCTGCACGTTTAACAATCTTGGGAGAACAGGTTTTTGATAGGTCAGATGGACACCATTTTGTAAAATGGAGGCATATTTGGAAACTAGACTTAGATAGATTTCCAATCAGCTCTCATGGAGCTAATTTGGACATCGGGAAGGCCTCCAAAAGTTGTCTGCAAGACAGATCATTTTTTCTGACATGGTGCTACACGTTTAACAAGAAAATGCAGTTTTCATCAGCATCAACAAAATTTTGAATTTTTGACTTTTTACTTGAGAAAATGAGAAAATAACTGATGTAAATGGTCAAGATATATGTAAATGCCATGTTTTTATTGTTATCTAGGGTAGATACATCAGATAAGTCTTCTAGAGGTCAAATGAATCAATTTCCTCTCTTTTAGAGGCAAATTGTTGAGCTTTCCTAGTCTTCAGATTCTGTTTAGGAGTAGGTGAAACTGATCCCTATCTCATGGATTCGACTCCTTGAGGCTAGGGAGAGTGGTTTTGAGGTATATTTGATGTATTCTCTCATTCATTGTAATTGTTGGAATCACTTGGAGCTTTGGGTATCTCAAGAGACATATTTGTATCAGTTTGGCTTGGACTGTAATATCCCACAAGGGGAGAATGCAGCAATACTTCACACAATATAAGAACTTACATCAAGATAAACAATAAATCTAAGTGCAAATCAGAATATGCAGAAAGGGTTGAGCCATTTTATTATATTAGAGAAGAATCAGTTACACAAGTACAAAATATAGGTAGATCTAGCCAAAGAGATGAGCTAGGATCACCCTGAAAACATGTGTGAAGCAGGTACATCGTAACTGTTGAGGCTCTGTAGCAAATAATGTGATGTCTCTTCAATAAGACATAAACATGGAGTTGCAAGCTGAAAAGAGAAATGCAGATCTACTCAAAACTGGAGCTACGATGATCTGAAAATTTAGGAATTGACGATGTGATGAATTCCCAAAGATATTAACCCCGAGAAAGGATTTTCCGGTCACCAACTTTTGGAAAAACTACCTCCCGGGGTTGATCCTTGGTCTGGCGGGAAATATGATCTAAAGCTAGATACGAAGAATAGATAGCTGAAATGTGTGCTCAGATCAGATCTATGCTTGAAGGGTTGATCCCTTCCTTAGATCTATGAGCTAGAAGCTCTAGATCTAGCTTCTCAATCCTCCAAAAGATGATTATGTTCTTTTGCCAACACAACTACCTCCAAAATTGTGCTATGAGGAAGAGGCCATGCACTGCTGAAATATGCTGCAATAAACTCCAGGCTGATGGAAATACTGATGGCAATGTGGAGGAATTATCCTCCACCGGATCGCTAGCTGAAGTACTAGCAACTTCCTTCCTCCTTTCAGATCTGCAATATGGACAACGTTATTCTTGAGGAGAATACTACTGCTAGGAGGTTAATAACTTTTGGCCTAATGCCAGATCTGCAATGTGGCTCTGGGAATGATGATATATAAGCCCAAGTGATGGGAATAATCCCTCACCTTGTTCTCCAGCTGAAGTACTGAAGACAACTGCCACCTTCCAAACTAATCTTTAGAAATCTGCAGATTTCATAATATAAATGTTCTGCAGAAAGTAGAAAAAGGAAATGGAACTTAAAGCCTGATGTATAATGAAGTACAAACCTCTTCCTTATATATCACTCAAAGAAAGAGGAGGGATTCCCACCTGGAAACACCCTGTGCTAAACAACACCTGCAATTTCTGATAAACAGCCCAAGAATGCAATGGAATGCCACTTGACAATTCCAGATCTAAAAGATCATACATCAAAATAATCCAAGATGCCTTTTAGCTTTGCCTGTATCTCCTTTATAATGATTGAGCCATCCCAAGCCTTAGCCCTAATCTCAACTGCACAGTCTCATGTGGACAAGATCCTCTAAGTGGGACTGCGTTGTTTTACCAAATCAACCAAATAGTCTAGGTGCAATGTACACCTCCTCCATCATTTGTGCTTCATTTGCACATGATCCTCCACCACTTGATCATTAATGCTCAATGACCCTTTGTTTGACATCTTCAAGATCTTAGTTGACTGAATCAACCCTCCATGATCTCTCTAATTAAATGAGACATGATCTCCAATCTCATTCACATTAGTAGTTGCTCAACTACCTATTTTTGTAGATCTAGTCTATATTAATTCACATTCACACACACAAAGTGGATATTTATTCTTATTGAGGATTGTGGGTCCCTCCACCCTTTTATTTACTTAATTCATTAAGAAAATCAAGGACTCTAATATTCCAAATATGATATGATAATTTGGGAATATTACGTCCCCCCCGGAAAAATGTTGCTTGTCCTCAAGCAACTCCAAAAGTAGATGCAAAGCCATCTATTCCCCTCCAAATGGCATCCACATAAGGAAGGCTTCCTCCATTTGCTGTAATAGGTTATGCATGTTTGGTTCCAAAGTTGTCTTTTAAAAACATAAAGAATGACCTCCAACTGTTTGGTTAGATGTCCTCCTTCCATCATGAAGTACCAAGTGACAACCATATGATGTCCAACATCATCATCAATACATGAGGTGCATACAATAAGGTGGTTCTCTTCACAAAGGAAAAGCTCCATTACACAATACATATCTTCATCCCATGTTTCATGAATTATATTGAGCATTGAGATGCTCCCATACTTAGCCTGTTGGCCTTGTTGGATCCAAACTTCATCATTCCAAGGTTATGAAAAAGAAGAAGGGAAGAATTAATATGGGTAGACAAAGATGTCAAACCATATTCTCCTAACAATAACCACCGGAGTAAGGTCCTTTGTTGCCATCCTCCATCTCCTCCATGTAAGATGGACAAGAAAAACTCCTCCAAAGCAACCAAAGCAACAAGAGATCTTGCCGCTTTTTCTCCTCCACATGTGTATCATGAAGCAAAAGCATACTAATGGACATAGGAGATGTCACATCAGCCCAATACAAAGAAATATAATTAATGCACATCATGAGATCATTATGCCAAATATTACTCAATACAAAACACATAGACATAGGGGTTATCATGTGGTGGCCAAACTCTCTCAAGTGAAACCAAAATGAACATGCCTCCCCTTGCTGAAATTTATCAGTGAAAGACAAGGCATGATTCAGAAGATGATGAGCTATTGGGTGGTATCCATACTCACCCAAGAGTAGCCAGCGCAGCCATGCCTCCTTCTTCATTTCATACATGTTTTTCAAGGCATGGATCAGAAAAATAGGTGCCTTTGGAGAGTGACAGAAATATCCCAATGGCAACCAGCATAACCAAGCATGCTGGCCCAAAAAAATCTGCAAGTTATGTGGTAACCTCTTGCTTATCATCCTTACCCATTCACTCGCATGGAGATGATGAATGAGGTACTGCATAACCATGGCATCCTCCCTTTGTAGAATGCCATCCTCCCCAAACTGTTGAAGAAATTTGCATCTCATGAAATGTTGAAATGAATCTCTAATGAGATCTCTTAATGAGATTCTCTCTCCATCAAAGGCCCTCCAAAACCAAAGAATTTTTGGATTGAGTGCAAGTAGAAGTTTCTTTTTGAGCAGTGAGAGGCTCATTGAGAAAGGGTCATCTAGAAGGGAGAAAAGGTTTCACATCTCAAGATGTCTACCATTTGTCATCTTTGCTTCCATTGCTTCATGAGTGAAGCTACCTCCAGAATGCTCCAAGAATGATGAAGCCCTTTCTATGTCATAGCTACTAAGTGACAGTGCTGTAGATCTCCAGGTTGATACATGCACTGTCTCAAAGCAAGTTACAACACTGATCTCACAATCAGTCCTTGTACATAGGATAATGCTAATCCCATTTTATGAAACTCTACATCTCAACTCAAAGGGTTGATTGTAGCTCAACAATGATGAACAGTGATAGTTTTCAGTTTTCTCCTTGATTAGATCAAGGGTCCTCTACACTGTGAAATGTCTTTGCTTCAAATCAGCATTTGTTCTAACCCTTGGTTATGCATTGATCTTGAAACCACATGTGCTAAAATTCTATGCATACCCTGGATCAACTGATGTGTGGGAACCTCTTGACAGAACACAAGAGTTCCTCCAACCAAGATAATAATGTCCCAAATTGCTGGTGAGAGTGATGGCCTCTTTTCTTCAAGTTTACCAGCGGTGGTATCTTCCTCCTCCTCCTCATGCGCCTCCTGATTCATGCATGGGACTCCATATGTCAAGAGCTCAAGACTACCTTGCAAAGATGCAAGTGCCTCTTCTCTAGATACAAGTACTTTTGCAGCAGGTGGTGAAAGTAGTGACCCCTCCACATCAAACCTCTTCCTCAACTTGTGAAAGAAATCTGAATACTTGGTCACCTTTGCATGCTCTAGGTGCCCAAACCACCAATATTTTGCTTCATCTAAGAGATGAAGTGCTAAAATTTGAACAACCTCTTCTCCAACCACATGATGTAGCTTGAAAAATGAATCTAACTCCCTCCTCCAAGCCTTGACATTGCTTGAGGAAAATCCATCAAATGTAGGCAAATAGAATCTATTATGCCACTTCCTTCTATTGCTGCTATAGGCTCCTCTTTTTTCTTTGATTTTGAAGAATTGTTGGAGAGTTAGCTTCTCCTTGAATGCTCTAGACTATGCTTTGTACTCTTCAAGATACAGACTGAGAGTCTCATGAGTCTCAGGTTCATTCCTTTCTTCACTTCTATACCTCTCACCTTCTTTAAAGAAAGTGGGCATAGTGGATCTATGAGGAGATATAGGAGTCTCCGGTCTTCTTTGCTGCTGATAGGAAGTACTTTCCTCATCACATCTTCTTCTTGGATCTTCTCTCTGTTCTTCCTCCTTCATTTGATAGACCTCCTTGGAGAGATCTTGCATGGATCTAAAGAAAGGAGTGACATATTTTTCATTCTCCATGATAGATCTCATCTATCTGTTCTTCTTTCAATGTAAAAAGATGAAGTGTCCACAATCTGAGCCAAAGATCATGCTCTGATACCACTAAAATATCCCACAAGGGGAGAATGCAACAATACTTCACACAATATAAGAAATTATAGCAAGATAAATAGTAAATCTAAGTAAAAATAAGAATATGCAGAAAGGGCTGAGCCATTTTATTATATTGGAGAAGAATCAGTTACACAAGTACAAAATATAGGTAGATCTAGCCAAAGAGATGAGCTAGGATCACCCTGAAAACATGTGTGAAGCAGGTACAATGTAACTGTTGAGGCTCTACAGAAAATACTGCACTATCTCTTCAGCAAGACATAAACATGGAGTTGCAGGCTGAAAAGATAAATGCAAATCTACTCAAAACTGGAGCTCTGATGATGCCAAGATTCAAGATCCGGCCAATGTGATGGATTCCCAAGATAACCCAGAAAAGATTTTCCAGATCTGCAACTTTGGAAAAACCACCTCCCCAGGGTTTGATCCTTAATCTGCTGGGAAATACAGATCTAAAGCTATATCTGAAGAATAGATGGCTGAAATGTGTGCTCAGATCATATATATGCTTGAAGGGCTGATCCCTTCCTCAGATCTATGAGCTAGAAGCTCTAGATCTAGCTTCTCAATCCTCCAAAAGATGATTGGAGCTGCTGCAACATAACTACCTCCAAAACTATGTTGTGAGGGAAAGAGAGGCCTTCTTCCTGCTGAAATATGCTGCAATAAACTCCAGGCTGATGGCAAGACTGATGGAAATGTGGAGGAATGATCCTCCACCAGATTGCTAGCTGAAGTACTAGCAACTTCCTTCCTCCTTTCAAATCTGCAATATGGACAACGTTATTCTTGAGGAGAATACTACTACTAGGAGGTTAATAACTTTTGGCCTAATTCTAGATCTGAAATGTGGCTCTGGGAGTGCTGTTCTATAAGCCCAAGTGATGGGAATAATCCCTCACCTTGTTCTCCAGCTGAAGTACTGAAGACAACTTCCACTTCCAAACTGATCTTCAGAAATCTGCAGATTTCCGAATATGAATGTTCTGCAGAAAGTAGAAAAAGGAAATGGCACTTAAAGCCTGATGTATAATGAAGTAAAAACATCTTCCTTAGAGATCACTCAAAGAAAGAGGAGAGATTACCGCCTAGGAACACCCTGTGGCACAAAGATCATACATCAAAATAATCCAAGATGCCTTTCACCTTTGCCTTTATCTCCTTTATAATGATTTAGCCATCCCAAACCTTAGCCCTAATCTCAACTGCGCAGTCTCATGTGGACAAGATCCTCCAAGTGGGACTGCGATGTTTGACCAAATCAACCAAACAGTCTAGGTGCAATGTACACCTCCTCCATCATGTGTGCTTCATTTGCACATGATTCTCCACCATTTGATCATTAATGCTCAATGACCCTTTGTTTGACATCTTCAAGATCTTAGTTGACTAAATCAACCCTCCATGATCTCTCTAATTAAATGAGACATGATCTCCAATCTCATTCACATTAGTAGTTGCTCAACTACCTCTTTTTGCAGATCTAGTCTAAATTAATCCACATTCACACACACAAAGTGGATATTTATTCTTATTGAGGATTGTGGGTCCCTCCACCCTTTTATTTACGTAATTCATTAAGAAAATCAAGGACTCTAATATTCCAAATATGATATGATAATTTGGGAATCTTGCATGGACATTAATAGAAATTTGCAGCTATTTCTTTGAGATCCATGTGGTATGCAATGTTTGACATAGTTTCTTCTTTTTATCATTTGTATGAATGTATTGTAGCTAATAAACCATTTTCATGTCTATGATATGATTAATTTCAAGTTGAAAGGCAGAATTCATGTTTCATGCACTGTTTTGGGAAATTTAGCATAATTTGTTTATCTTCTTCAGTTTAGGAAGAATTCATCTCATATGCTCTTCCTAACTTCTCACTGGTCTTTCACCTCACCATAATCATCTTTTCATGTCAAACCTTCTACCTACCTTGCCTGCAAAATTTAACCTAATTTCCTTGCCCTAGCTATTTGACTCCTCCTGATCCAACAAACCCTACAAAATCAATCCAAAACCCTGAGCTACTATACCTAGCCTAAAATATTTATTCCTCAGTCATCTTGACTATGATTTCATACGAAGAGAGCCCTCTACTGGCATAGTAGGGCTAGCTACTTGGCTAAGCATGGTTTGAGGTTACCTCGGGATTACCTCTCTCAGCCTGAGGTTCAATCTGAGTGATAACATTTTGGTGACTCTGTTGGGGAAGAAGAAGTAAGATCGGATCAACCCCAGTAGTAAATTTTCATTAAAATTCTTAAAATTGTTGATGATAAGTTTAGAATTTATTCAAAGGCTGAATTTAAAAATTTGTAAAGTGCATATTTGTTGTTGAAATTGGACATACTGGCTTCCCAAAGATATACCAGATCCAACCCCGATCCAAATCCTCCTACTATTGTTAGTGATCCTCAGAACATTGGAAGAAAATCTATAGTTGTTGTTGAGACTTCTAGTTTAGTCAGAAATCAATCAGAAGGGAGTTCCATCACCAGAGCTCATTCATTTCACGAAGGGTTAGAACACTTGCAAGATATTGAATTTGATATAAATTTTGAGAAAAGTTTATTCTGAAGAAAATCTTTGAGTTGGATTGACGAGACAGTTGTTGATTCCTCCATTTCCTTCCATAGTCCTATTGAAGATCAGTTTTCACACTCTCAATTAGGGTTTCAATCAAGATCTCAATCAGGAACAAAAATTTTACAAGCTCTTAAAGATCTACAGAACTATTCTTCGCAGGTAAGTGCTTTGCTCACAAGTAGACCTTAGATCTCAGCCTCTCCTTCTATCACTTCATCTACTGTTACTCAGAATATCCCTCTTCCCCCTCCTTCTTCTTCATCCACTATTCACACTACTTAGTTAGGGACAAGTCTTCCTTTGATTACATCAGGTATTCAAATCCCTATTATAAATCCTTCACCCCCAGTCATCATGGCTACAAGATATGCCCCCCTTGTTCTCCATGAGAACCCAGGTGCTATTCCCGCATATTATCAAACTAAAATCCCTTTGTTTGACAGTACTTAGCCTATGACAACAAAAAAACATGTAGATAAGATGAATGACTTCTTTGACCTTCATGAAATTGATATAGAGGATGTGAAGATGAGACTGTTTGCACAAATTCTGGGAGGGGAAGTAAGAAAATGGTTCAGAGCTCTACCAACAGCCACTATTGACACCTTAGAAGTTTTGCATCATTAGTTTGTAGAAATATGGGAAGAAAAGAATAATCCCCTTCAAATCATGTCCGAATATGAGAACATCAAAAGGAATGTTGGTGAGTTTGTTCAAGATTATTGTGTGAGATTTAATGCAGTGTACAATGCTCTTCCTGCACATTTGAAACCACCGAAGGGTATGGTTTTGGTCAAGTTCCCGAATTGATTTGATGTTGATATGGCATATCAGTTGCATGAACACGATCCTACAACTTTAGCAGATATGCAAAAGAATGTTGTAAGTGTGGAATCTAATTTGTTGGCAAAGAGGATGAGATCAGAAAAGAGGGTGACTATCAAAGAGGAGACCTCTACTTCCGAGGCAAAAATGGATTCATTACTCCAAACTGTGGAGATAATGGTTGACCGACTATCTATCTCAGATAGACTTGAACCTCAGATTTAGAATCCAAATTTTAGAGGGAAGCAACCTCAGTTTAGAATCAAGAAGAGAGAGCAGAAAGCACCTAACCAAACAACACAACAACAGCAGCAGATTCAAACCCCATTGTAGTAGAACTATGTCCAAGGAGTGGAATAAGAGGAAGATGAAGATCTGGTGTTTGAAACAAATCATTTCTTTATAGCAGATGGCTTGCCCATGTTCCTGACTGAAGATGAAGAGTATACTGAAAATCTAGATTTTCCAAAAGATAAAGACTATATCTTGGAAAATGATGATGATTTGGAAACATAATCAGATGATTACCAACGTGGATATATGAATGCTTTGAGTGCACAACAGAAACAATATTCTCTAAGGAGCAGAGATGTACCTTTGAATCCCATTCAGAAAAGGAAAGGGCAGTCAAAGAATGATATTCCTAATAATCAGAGAAAGGGTAAAGAACATGCAGATCAAAATCATAGTAACACCAACCATCCATCAACAAGCTCAGCTACTAAAGAGAAATATACTCAGAAAAAGGATATAAAGGATCAAAATGATAGAAGAGATCATATTGTCAAAGAGGTAGATAAAATCACAACTTTTAATTTAGAAAATGAAATAGCTAAATTGAAAGTGTGCATTCCTTTGACAAAATTAGTAAAGAATAGTCATTAAAAACATCAAGTGTCTAAAATGTTTCTAGTTTATCTTTTGTCCGATATGGTTAATGTTGAAGATGACCACCCCGAGCTCATTTTCGGTCCAGCTATAGATGGTCAATTAGAAGACAATGAGGTTCCTCCTTTTTATTTGAGCCTAAGACAGCATGAGTACATACTTCATAATGCTATGCTTGATTCTGGGGCCTCTCACAATTTTATGCCTAAGGCTATTATGGAAAATATGGGCATGGATATCACCCGACCTTATCATGATTTGTATTCATTTGATTCTGGTAGAGTTCACTGCATTGGTCTCATTAAATATTTAGTGGTTTCTTTGGATCAAATCCCAGCCAAGAATGTTTTGATGGATGTGGTGGTGGCTGACATACCACCTCGTTTCAGCATGCTACTGTCCAGATCTTGGGGAGCTAAACTCAAAGGTACTTTACAACTTGACTTCTCTTATGCTACTATTCCTGTTTTCGGGCAATTGTGGAAATTGTACCAGGAAAATAAAATGAAATATATGATAACTAGTAAGGATAAGCCTATCAATCATCTAATATAGGATGGACATAAATACCTAGAATGTTTTATTTTGTACAATGATGGTGATTTGAATAATGTAAATAATTAGCTAGTAGTAGTAGAATATGTGCCAGAAGTTTCAGAAAGTTTCAGATCAAATATTGATAAAGAGAAATAAATTGTGCCTTCTTCAATGGTACCTTCTTCCGAAAAGCCTCTTGAAGACCAAAAAATCAGTGCAGAACAGAAAAATGAGTTGACTGACCAAAATAAATCAGAACCAAAAGTTGAGTTTCAGCATCTAGAAGATGAAGAGGGCTTATGGAGCACGAATTTCGAAGTTGCTTTGGGTAAGGAAGGTGCAAGTATTGGTATTTGGATCCTAAGTCCTGTTTGTAAATCTGGTGGAATACCAAGTAATGTTAGAGAATGCTCTTATAAATTGGCATTTGACTGTTCAAATAATGAAGCGGAGTATGAAGCATTGATCACATGCCTCAAAATTTTGAAGAAACTTGGTGCAAAAATAATTTCTGTTTATGGTGATTCTGAGCTTTTCATAAAGAAAGTGAAAGGAGAATCTCAAGCAAAGCATCCGCGGATGATAGCTTATAGAAATGTAGTATTGGATGTCTTAAAAATGTTTCCTGAGTATACATTAACATCAATACCAAGAACTCAGAACATCATTGCAGATTCTCTTGCTACGATGGCAAGTAATCTCAAAATTCTGATGAACTCCAATAATAAATTTGAAATTCATGTCAAACATAGACCTTATGTTCTTGATAATTTAAGGTACTGGCAAGTTTTTTGGGATGACAAATAAATTAATAGTTGCTTACAGAATGAAGGAAAATTCAAAGATGCTTTTATTGATGATGTTTGTGATGTTGATGATCAAGACATGGAAGCCAATCAAATGAATGTTTTGCAACTGAAAGATAATGTTATTCCTAGAGGTATGATACCTTTAGAAGATCTATTCAATCAGTATGATGTGGCTAGGAAACCAACATTGACTCCTACAAAAAAGGGTGTGGAAGATGTGAACATTGGAACAACAGACAAGCCCAAGATGGTTAGGTTGTCTAAGACATTGTCTCCTGAGGCGAAAGATAAGTACATTAAATTTTTGTCTGAATTTTCTGATATTTTTGCATGGGATTATGCAGATTTGAAGGTTTATGATAAGAATATTATTCAACACACTATTCCCATCAAGCTGGATCAAAAACCCTTCAGACAAAATTTGAGAAGGATAAAACCAAGATTGTTGCCATCAATCGAGAAAGAGGTAAACCGATTGTACAAATCAGTTATCATTGTGCCAATTAGGTTTTCTGATTGGATTTCAAATTTGGTGCTAGTAAGGAAAAATACCAGAGAGATAAGGTTATGCATAGATTTCTATAATTTGAATAAAGTATCTTTAAAGGATAATTACCCCCTTCCTACGATGGAAGATGTTCTGCAAAGGGTAGTTGGAGCATCACGGATGTCACTACTTGACGGTTATTCAGGTTATAATAAGATTTTGGTACATGAAGAAGACCAAGGTAAGACCGCTTTCACAACACCTTGGGGAACCTTTCAGTATGTCAAAATTCCATTTGGAATCAAGAATGCAAGGACTACTTTTCATCGGGTGATGGATATAGCCTTTGCTAATGAGAAAGATGTTTTCTTATTAGTATATCTAGATGATTTGACAATGTTTTCTGGTTCTGATGATCAGCATTTGTATCATTTGAGAATTATTTTTCAAAAATGCAGGGAGTTTGGGATTTTCTTTAAATCCGAAGAAGAGTATTTTTTCCATGGAGGAAGGAAAACTTCTTGGTCACATAATTTACAAAGATGGTATTTTCATTGATCCTTCCAGAGTAGAAGCCATTCAGAAGGTAGACTTTCTACATAATAAAAAAGAGATACATGCTTTCAATGGTAAGATGAAATTCTTACGCAGATTTGTTCCTAATTTAGCTGAGCATTTGAGAGAAATGATTAATATTTTGAAGAAGGAAAGCAGTGTAAAATGGACCACTGATGCTATGAAGTCTTTCAACCTGGTAAAGCTTCCTTTAAGCACAACCCCTGTTTTGGTTAGCCCAGATTATACTCGTGATTTCATAATATTTTCATTTGCATCCGAGCATACCTTGGCTGCAGTTTTGATGCAAAAGAGAGATCGGGTTGAACAATCTATTGCTTTCTTCAGTCGAGCCATTCGAGATGCTGCTCTTCTCTATAGAATTATTGAGAAAAAAGATTTAGCCCTAATCAAAGCCTTGAAATATTTTCGGATCTATATTCTACATTCACATACTATAGCCTATGTTCCAAATGCAGCGGTAAAAGAGATTCTCACACAGACTGATCCTGAAGGTCGGAGAGGTAGGTGGATAGCAGCTATGCTAGAGTATGATCTCGAGATCAGGCCTACCAAACTGATCAAGGGGCAAGGGTTAGCCAAGCTGATGGTTGAATCCAACTTGCATGCTCTAGACATAAACCTTATTGCGGCAATGTCAGATGATGAAGAAAATGGCGCTCTAATACAAGTATCAAAAATGTTTCTCACTTCACCATGGTATTCTGATATAGTGTATGTTGTTCAGCACTTATGTCCTCCTCCTGGGATGTCAAAAATTCAGGGTAGGTCTTTGAAATTGAAATCTTCTAAATACTGTGTTCTAGCTAGTGCCCTTTATTGGAAAGATCTAGGAGGTATTCTTTTGAATTGTCTGGTTGAAGATGAAGCTAAGAAGGTAATGGATGAATTTCATAGGGGAGATTGTGGAGGTAATTTTTTTGGAAAACAACAGCTAACAGAGTGTTGAGAGTAGGGTATTATTGGCCAACTTTATTTTTTGATTTGTACAAAACAATCACAAACTGTCATGAATGTTAGGTTTTTCAGGGAAAAAGGAAGCTCCTTCCCTCTTCGCTAAAGCATGTTGTAGTAAATTCTCCTTTTCAATAGTGGGGACTTGATTTTATTGGGGAAATTCATCCCACATCATCGACACAACGGATGGATCTGGGTCGCACTACTTCACTAAGTGGATCGAGGCTATTCCTACGGGGAAAGTTAAACACGGTAATCATTTAATTTTTTAGAATCCAATATTTTGTCTCGTTTGGTTGTCCTCACAATATTATTACGGATAATGTTGTAGAATTTAAGTCAAATAATATGGTTGAGCTTTGTCAAGTATAATATCGAGATTGGGCCATTCCACCACATATTATCCACATGGCAATGGATTAAGCGAGGTCCTTTAATAAATCTGTGGTGAATATCATTAAGAAAATGTTAGAGGAGAACAAGAAAATTTGGCATAGGAAAGCTTACCAATGTTTTGTGGGCAAACCGAGTGAGCACCAAGAATTCTATAGGTATGTCACCTTTTGAATTGGTTTATGGTACGGATATAATGTTTCCTACATCACTTGCAATCCGGTTGAGATTATTGCGGAAATGATAGTGAGGAAGATGATATGCAATGTCGAATCGGTCGAATGATTCATCTTGACAAACGAGGGAGGAAGTTTCTCGAGACTACTTCTAAGCTTTAGGAGAAAATAAAGAAGATTTATGATTGCAATACTAAGGCAAATAAATTTCGAATTTGGAGGATGTAGTCTTTGTGATGGGATGCAAGAAATGAAGATAAAGGTAAGCACGTGAAGTTTGAAAATATTTGGAAGGGACCCTCTGAAGATCTTGGATTATTGAGGACAAAATGCATATTTGATTAAAGATATGAATGGATAGGAATGTTTAGGAGGACTAGTCGATGGTGGGCTCTGAAACATTATTATTTACGATACAACTTCGAGAAAATGTTTCACTTTCATTGTAAATACACGACTTATATTTTACGCAAGGTTTGAGCGAAATTCATACGAGCAGGGCCGCAGTGAAGGCTATAAAGCTTGTTGATTTTACATTGTTTTTCAAAGTTTTGAAGTCGAGTTTTGAGTTAGTGTAAGAGTCAGTTTTGAGTCGAGTTCCTAGTCACTTTAAATGTTTTTTTTGAGTCGAGTTTAATAATCTGTAGTTTTTTTTTTGGATTGTTTGATCGTATTTACCCAATGGTTAGGCACTTGGTCTACGATGTTCTTGACACCTCCAAGGAGCTGCCATCCCCAATAAGGCCAATGTTAGTGTCGATGTTGTATACTTCCACCGAGTATTAAAACACATTTGCATGTGCATCTTAGGTGTCCCATCTTGAATAATTTTTTCATCATTCCATTAGGTCATAACTTAAATTGTTCGTGGTGGTTTTCCTTGTCAATAAGATCAATTTCCCCTGCGAGATTCACACACATTGACTCATTCCCATGTCCCCTTGAGCATAATAACACTTATGGAAATTATCTTTTCACTTGAAAGTCTTTAAGTCAAAATATCATGCAAAAGTCGAGGTGTGATCCCATTAGGTTATTAGGGTTTTACATTTCTACGAGTCATTCCTTCATTGAGATGGGGTCAACACATATATGAGAGGGTTTAATTAAGAAAATTGGTTTCGGATCATCATGATATAAATATTATACTTTTAAAGTTGCATTTTTTAGTTTAATGACTTTTATATCAAAATCAATATTTTTTGATAGAAAAGTCAAATATAATTTATTTCTTTTTTTCCAAATGTAATTTTATGTCATAATATGTAATAATTTTATCCCAAAGTTGTAAAATGTAATTATGTTTAGCCCAAGTTAGAAAAGAGAGCCAAACTCCATGTTGATCCACTGCTGATTGCCAAAATTAGGAAAAGCAAAAGAGTGTGTTTGTGTTAAAGAAGAAGAAAGAACATTAGAAAATTCGGTAGCAGTTAAAATTCAAATTCACTAAAGCTATAAAGCCCACTAAGCATTTTAAAACAAGTCATTGTTGCCATCTAGCCTTCAAGAGTTTTAAGCAAGAGAGAAATTTCGAGTTACTTAGTAGTTTGGGCCAAATTTGTCGCGTCGTGTGTTTGGAGGCTAGCCTTTGCGCGTTCATCCGAGCATTGCGCGCTCACCCTGTTGCCTTGCCGCGTTTAGCACGAAAACCGGTACAATTCACCAAAACATGCACATTACGATTTCGATCTTTGCTCTCTTACCCGAAATGTTGTGCGTTCACACGGCGGTTTGTTTTGAAAGTGGCCATTGCTTCCATCCAACTCCGGTTCTTCATAAATTTCTCCAAGGCGATTTTGATCGGTAAGTGGCCATAAATTACCTCTCTTCTTGCATGTTTATTGTTCCTTTCAAGAGTTGAAAGTGTCATCATAACTTATGAAACCTAATTTTAGTTCATTATCCTTTTTCATACAACATATCTTAGTTCACCTCCCTAAACCCATATTAGTCACAGAAGCATGGATAATCCCTAGGGTTTTCATTAACTTAGGATTTCTATTTATATTTCCCCTCATCCATCTAAGCTAGCCATCCCATCTCCTTCTCCCTTCATCTCATTCCAATTTTTACCCTAGGGTTTCCTAAGTCAAAACTCAAAAATATTTGAAGAAGAAGATAGAGGTGTTGGTGAAGCACAAGTACCAAGGAGAAATGACCACAAAGGAGGAAAATTAATAGGTTTGAACAGTAAATACAAGGGAACTCATGGCCTCTCCTCTCAACATGCTTGTTTCAAGCATGTTGGTTGTTTTGAGTTTTGTGAGAGGGTGCAACGGATTCCAATATCACTCGAGTTGACAAGGTTATTCATCACAAACCTTCATGATAGGGTCACTCTGCTGAGGTTACTTTTGAAATGTCCACGGATTCCATTAGAGTACTACATGGATCCCTGGTGTGGGAGAGAGATGGTTTAAAAATAAAACCTTGATCTAGCTATTATGAACCATACTTCAAACCTAGATACAAGGATGACAAGAAGTCAATTTTCCCTTTCTCTCTCATCTCCTTGATCGATATGTTCCCATGATGAAAATAATCATGAAGTACTTCACTTCAGGGGAGGTTTTCGGCTACTCATACCATATCGACTCCTCATGCACTTCACTAGATTAAGAATGCTTCAACTACCTTACTATCTCTTTTGTAGCATTGACAAAATGGCATTCATTGTGCAAAAAAATGGATTATAATCATCAAATGCGAGTCTTTTCCATCACTCCATAATCGAGATGTTGGTTAGGCATCGGTTAGGGCAAAAGAATATCCCCGCAGGACACTTTCATTGCAAATGAAGTTTTCACTACCCCACCTAGTCATCATGAGCGAATATTCCTTCATCATCTCATCCTCCCATATCCACTTCTCCATCTCCAACTGCTTGCTCGCACCATTACCGATTTAGATCCATTCACCTCATGTTGATCCCTCTTCTTCACCCTTTTACTTCCTTCATCATCTAACGTCATGATACTAGAGCATCATTCGGTGAAAGGGACATTGGGACAACTTGGGCTAGTGTGAGCGATGTTGAGCCATTTCCCGAAGACCTATCGAGAGGAGCCATAGGCATGTGTTTGCTTCACATGGTGTGAAAGGGGCCATGATTTCTTCATCGTAAAAATAGGTAGACAAAGAGACGAAGAAAAGGCTACGAGCCTATCATTGATGAGCGGAGGACAAACATGAGCGAGCACGAGTTTCGGTTGATTGACCTTGATTATGAGGATGAGGTTAGAATCACCAATGCATTGATTAAGGACGAGGAAAATATTAGTGAGCTTCAAGCTAATCTTGATAGAGCACGGTATGTGATTGACTTCCTTGAGCGAGGAAAATCGGTAAATTTGAAGACCAAACGGATCATCGGTGAGGTTAGGACCATCAAAGCTAAAAAAGAGGCGGGGAAGGCTAAGGATTTGTTGGAGGAGACCTTAGATAGATTTGGTGAGATTGATAGTGAGGAGGATCAACCTACAAGACAAAGACCAAAGACGATAGGGCTTAGAGAGCTCTAGCCCATGAGAGACAAAGAAGTGAGTTGGCGGAAAGCGGCTCTCCAAGTGGTTGCTTGCCCTTGAGATTAGCAAAGATAGAGAATCATGAAACGTGGAAAGCCCTTTGCATTTGGAAGGCTTGCTATAGAAGACCAAAAGGGACGATATTCGAGCGGGAAATGGAAAAGCACTATGCCATGAGAAACGAATTCGAGGACGAAGCTCAACTGAGCCCATGCAAAGATTCGAAACCTTGACCGAGCAAAAGAAGGAAATTAGAAATAATTGTTGGGGGTGTCTCTTCATACCTGTAACCCTTGACTGACAAGTAAATTCACAATTTTGAAAATTTTTGGGATGTTTGGCACTATGGTTCATTTTTGAGTTTTTGGGCGATTTGGACAAACAGAATTTTGCTAAACGCGCAAACGCTGCGGGTGTTGCACTCTTTTGGGGCATAAAATTGAAAAATAGCTACCACCATCATGTTCATAATGATGAGGAAATTAACTCATTAATTTCGAGAAGATTTGGAAGAGAACTAGTCCCTCAAAAGGAAAAAAACCACCAAAAAAACATGTTTCTACTACATGTTTTTCCTTGTACTTTAACGTTTTTACCAATCTTGGAGAACACGTTTTTGACAAGTCGGATGGACACCATTTTAAAATTAGAGGCATTTTTTGGAAACTAGACTCAAATATCTTTCAATGAGCTATCATGGTTGACATCGGTAAGGCCTCCAAAAGTTATACGCAAGGCGAGGTCATTTTTTATGACATGGCTTTGCATGTGTAACAAGAAAATGTAGTTTTCATCAACATCAACAAAATTTTGACTTTTTGACTTTTTACTTGGAAAATGAGAAAATCAACATTTAAATAGTCGATATAGATGTAAATGCCATGTTTTTATTGTTATCTAGGTTAGATACATCAGATAAGTCTTCCTAAGAGGTCAAATGAATAAGTTTCCTCTCTTTTAGAGGCAAATCGTTGAGCTTTTCCTAGTCTTTTGATTATGTTTGGGGGTAGGTGAAACTAATCCCTATCTGTTGATTCGACTCCCTAAGGCTAGGGAGAGTGGTTTTGAGGTCTATTTGATGTATTCTCTCGATCATTGTAATGGTTGGACTCACTTGGAGCTTTGGGCATCTCAAGAGACATATTTGTATTAGTTTGGCTTGGACATTAAGAGAAATTTGCGGTATTTGTTTCTTTGGAATCCATGTGGTATGCGAGTTTTTGACATATTTTCTTCTTTTATCATTTGCATGAATGTATTGTAGCTCAAAACCATTTTCATGTCTATGATATGCTTAATTTCAAGTTGAAGGAAAAATTCATGTTTCATGCTCCGTTTTGGGAAATTTAGCATAATTTGTTTATCTTCTTTAGTTTAGGGAGAATTCATCTCATATGCTCTTCCTAACTTCTCATAGATATTTCACCTCACCATAATCATCTTTTCGTGTCAAGCCTTCTACCTACCTTTCCCCCTAGAACCCACCTCAAATTTTGACCTAATTTCCTTACCCTAGTTGTTTGACTCCTCCTCATCCGGCCAAGCGTGCGAGGCATTAGAAACTAGCCGGCAATATAGGAGGTTTTCCACATGTTGTGGCTAGGAGGGTTCAAAATCATTTGAATTTGTAACTGACAAGGTGTCAATACCTTAGGCTTTACCTATTTCATTTAGATTCGTTAGAAGTCGATAGAAGTCAAATAGCTTTAAGTTTAGTCCATACGTCATGTTTCGATTATTCGAATAAATTGTAATTAGGCTTTTGGTTTACCAAAAAATGGCCCTCAACGAGGTACGAAGAGGCACATAATGATGTATATAAATTGTATTCCCAAAATGCAATGGAGGAGGAGATTTTCACGGTGAAGTTGTGTGTCAAGATTTTTCTTTAGTTTGAATAAAAGCCAATATTTTATTGACTATACGTGTGTGATTGAATTAGTCTCGTATGAATTTGTTTGGCCTCGAGCATATTGAATCTTCAATCCTATGGTTAAATCAATGAAGAGAATTGTTGTGTAGATATCCGCAATCCTTTGTTTATGGTTGACTTTGGATCCCCTGAAATTGTCACATTACATTACGTAAGAGGCGGGGGAATGATATATTAATCCATCATCACGAGATGTTGTAGAATGCAGTCTTTAGATGAGTGCACCCGAGTAGTGTGGTCGACATAGAAGTACAAACTCCTAGCCGTAGTGGAAAATCCTTTGCCTAAAGAGAATTATACTTGTTTCTTTTACATTGGCGAGTCTCTTGTCCAGGGGTTAGACCACGAATGCAGCGAACCTAAGTGAGTAGAAAGGATAGCGTAACCTCGAATTAACCTTGGTCAATCAACTTGTTCAAATGCTAGAAGTAGTTTTGATCGCACCACCTTTGCGGGACGAGTGGTATTCAAGAAATCGGAGTGATTCCATAGAGCGAGCCGACACGTGGCATAAGGCGGGACCCCAAAACCGCCCCCATCGCGCATTAACCTTCGGCAAGACTCGGTGCGATATTGATACACACGCGTCCGTCTCGGGGTCGGGCCATCGAACGACGATCGCATGTAAGGTGCACGGGGAGATAAGCTAAGGTATTGTCTTTACAAAATGTTAAATGCGCATCGTATGGTGGGCCGAGGCACCGAGAGTATTTAGTTATAAAAAGCGTCGGTTTATTGATATAAAATATTGAAGGGTGACGACCTTAGTATAAGGGCGAGTGAGATAATTAAAGTTCGAGGAAGAAATAAATTTCTCAAGGTTCTTCCCGAATGTGTTATTTTATCAATTTCTGCGAAATTGATGAATAAAGTAAAGAGAAATAGAGGGAAATTTACATGGAACTTACCGAGTTAATTTGAGGAAATAATTTTAATGAGCTACATTGAGACCAAATCTCCTTAGGGGAAAATTTAGTTTTGTTGCGCATCAATTATGGTATCGGATCCGTTTTGAGTTTCTTTTGCGAGAGAATTAACATGGCAATCGAGTTGGTAGAGTCTTTGGCGAAGGAGACCGTTGCCAATGCGGTGTTGGAGACCTTGGGGTCAAGCCCGGAATGGATGCCATGAAAGGCGAAGATAGCCCGGAGATCCACGAAGACATCAATGAACACGAAATAGAAGAAGATGTTTGGAGAATTGCTAAGATTCCTCTGACATGAGGCTCCTCGGAACTGTTCGGGGTACGCGGTTAAGCCCAAGATTGAAGTGTCAGAAGTTTTGCGGGAGGGCGAGATCCCGAGGAGGAGCTAGTGGGCCGGATTAATGAAGTGAACAAGTGCTTTGACTATGAAGAAATGAGCAAAGATAAGAAGGTCAAGTTTGCGGTAACAAAGTGAAGGGACATGCGCACTTTGGTGGGATGGAGTGCAAGCAAAAAGAAGGAGAGTTGGCAAGCAACCTATCAAGAGATAGACGAGAATGATGGCTAAGTTAAAAGGTAAATTCTTTCCTAGTGATTATCGGCTAACATTGTTTAGGCAAATGCGGAGACACCGAGACGGGGGGACTGGCGACGGTAAAGGAATACACGGAAGGAATTCTATAGAGTAAGCATAAGAGATGAGACGATTTCGGGACACACCAAAGAGAACGAGATATGTGAATGGTCTCAAGGCGGAGATCCAAGATGAGATTGGTCTTGTCTCCTAAGACGAGTGGAAGAGGCCTACCAAATGGCCTTGAAAGCGAGAGGAGAAACTCTACGAGAGCGATGCGCGAAAAGGAAGAGGTACTTTCCGTGAAAAGTCGGATGGTAGAGGAAAGCCCTGTTACACCCCGGGGATGGAGCTAACGGTAGCTCACCTTAGAATGCATCTACGAAGGGTGACGTAAGAGGAAGAAGGGTTCTTATAGAGGAAGAAGCGGAGTCGAGAGCGGAAGGCGAGAGGTAGAGAATTTAGGTGCATATATGTCATCGAGTGGGACACGAAGCACTATGAGTGCCCAAAGAATGTGGGTCTTTGGTCCAAGAAATGTTGTTGTTGCCTTGTTTGGAGAAGAGCGACAATTGAAGAAGAAAATCTACCCGAGAAAGGGGAGAGTCCTTGGTGGTTAATAAGGTCTTGTTGAAGCAAACCAAAGAGGTCAGGCACATACAAAGGAGAAGACTTTGTTTAGGAGCATATGCAAAGTCCGGGGAAATGCTACCGGCTAGTCATTGATAGTGGCGGCCACAGAGACAATCGGTTTCCCTTTGAGGTGATAGAGAAAATGAGGCGAAGACAAGGGAGCATCCAACTCCTACGGGGTGTCTGGTGCATAAAGGGCACCGGTGATTGTAAAAGAACGAGTGCGAGAGATAGGCACCCAAATGGGCGGCTACAAAGACAAAGTTTTGTGTGATGTGATGCCCATGGATGTGTGTCACATAATAGCGGGTATACCTTGGCGAGTTTGATAAAAACGACGTGCATGATGGCAAAAAAAAAGAACACGTACAAGTTTTTCAAAGATCGGGTACATCATACATTGATACCCATGGAAGAAGGAGAGCCATCGACGAGTGATTGACCCAAAGACCTTGTTCTTTGAGCGGAAGGAATATCTCTGACAAATTGAAGAAGAAGGTAAGTTTTTATTTTGATTTTATTAATCAATTCTGCTACTACAAATATTTCTGATTTTTTTAATGAAATCAATAGATGTTAGACAATTATTGTGACATTGTTGTGGATGATTTACACAGTAGAAGTGCCCATGTGAGAAAGATCATCCATCGAATAGATTTTATCCCTGGTTCAAATGCGCAAATAAGGAAGCCACAAAATGACTCCCATAGAAAATGAGGAAATCGGGAGACAAGTACAAGAATTGGTGGACAAAGGGACGATCGAGGAGAAAGTTTGAGTCCATGTGCGGTACTAGTAGTATTGAGCCCAAAGAAAGAGGGAGGTTTGGAGGATGTGCTTGATTCCGGAAGCGATCAATAAAAAAATAACAATCGAAGTCACAAATTCCTTTATGATTTGAGGATTTAATGGATTGTTTGAGTGGTGCTAAATATTTTCAAACATAGATTTAAAAAGTGGATATCATCGAGATTACAATAAGAGAGGGTGATGAGTGGAAAAATGCCTTTAAAAAAAATGAAGAAGCATGTGAATAGATGGTCATGCCTTTTGGGTTGTCAAATGCACCTAGCACTTTCATGAGACTTATGAATGAAGTATTGAAAGAATTCATTGGTAAATTTGTGATAGTGTATGCGGATGATATATTAGTTTTGACAAAACTAAAAGAGAAGAACATTTAAAGATCTTAATTATGTCTTGAAGAAGAAAGGCTATGCGCCAAGAGCATTGATAAAATTAAAGAAATGCTCATTCATGAAGGAAGATTTGGTGTATTTTGGTTTGTGCGGACGGATTGAAGATGGACCGCTAGAAAAGGTTAAGGCAATTGTGGAGTGGCCCTTCACCCAGAAATGTTTTGAGGTAAGAAGTTTCCATGGACTTGCCGGTTTTTACGAAGTTTATAAGAAACTTCAATAAGATTAATGCACCCATCATTGAGACAATAAAGAAGTAGACAACCATTTAAATGGTGCACTAAAGGCGAGAGAAACTTTAAATTTTGAAGAAAAATATAAGCGAAAATTTGTGTTGATTAGGCCTTTTTTACTAAACCATTTCAAGTGAAGTGTGATGCCGAGTGGAAGCCATTGGAGGTAGTAGTCGGGATGATAGGCACACGCCCAGCCTATTTCGGTGAAAAAGATGAATGACACGAGGAAAGTATTCCTCTTATGAGGAAGGAACTCTATGCGAGTTGTTCGGACGCGAAAAGTGGAGGCATTATTTGATGTCAAAGAATTTGTATTATACTGCGATAATCATGCTTTGTAGTACATTGCACAAGCCCAAGTTGAATCATAAGCATGCCAAATGGGTTGAGTATCTCCCAAAGGTTTCAATTTTTTTTGAAACACATTAGTGGCCAAGCAAATAAAGTGGTTGTTGCTTTGAGTAGGAGGCACGTACTTGTTCGAGAAACCAATTTTGAAGTTGCACTCAAGAAATTTGGTGAAATTTCGACGAACGATTCGTCGCTATTCCGACACATAGTCATCGTAAGAGCGACGAGTTCGAGAGATGGGCAAACCATGGTTTACGTGCGTTGCAATTCGACGCACTTAAAAAGTGTCGCATTACGAAAGACACCTTTTTCGTTGCTTCCAAACGGCGTCGCTCTTCGATGTTTCCCAAGCGTCGCGCTTTCGACGTTTATGGCGTCACACTTCGACGAAATGTGGTTCGACATTTTGAACGTTGCTCTTCGACGTCATGCTTGTCGCGGTCGACGAAATGTGGTACGGCGTTTTGAAGTCGCTCTTCGATGTTTGTAAGCTGTCGCAATTCCGACGAAATGTGGTCGAACGTTTTTAACGTTGCTCTTCGAACGTTTGTAAACTATCGCAATTCCGACGAAATGTGGTCCGACATTTTGAACGCCCGCTGCGTCGACATTTTTATCTTGTCACTCTTCGACGTTTTGAACGTCGCTCGTCGACATTTTTTTATACGCCAAACAACACGAAGTTTTAAAAATTTGTCGCAATTCCGCGCTTTTAAGCGTCGGTATACGAACGGCGAGGTTCAACTTAAAAAAAAAAAAAATGAAACTTTAAATAGAATGACAAATCTCCAATATTTGTTATGAATTGTGGGTATTCCAATGACATTGAAATATTAATATAATAAACCACCCCGCAGTAACCGACTATAAACAATCATTTTTTTTCACAAAGAGAAACGTTGTTTTGAATATATTATATGAAGTACAAACGAGTCCATGAAGTCATTAAATTTTCACATTTGAAGATTGAAACCCAAATATCCATCAGGCATTGAAGTCCACGAGACAATGATAGAAAAATACCCCATGTCACTCTGAGGGACATGATATAAAAAACCAATAATGGTCCACATGGAGATTATCGACAATCTAAGAAAGCATCCAAATATGCCCGAGGCATCTATAAGAAAGTGAAATAGCGATATGTAGAATAGTAAAGCAACGGATAGAGTACGACGTCCATTGTTCCAAATAAAAATTAAAGTACCCAAAATCCTTGAACGGAAAACGTTAATCATGTGAGGAGTGTGATATGTCCAAAATATAAAAATACCATCGGGACCATATCAATAAACCGGCAACATAGACCAACATCGCTAGTTTTGAAGGCGAGTGATAAACATTAATCATTTTTTTTTCACAAGAGAAAAAACGCTGTTTTGAATATATTATATGAAGTAAAATAGTCCATGAAGTCATTACATTTCACATCTAAAGATTAGAACCCAAATATCCATCGAGAAAGTGGAAGTCACACCCCGGACAATGATAGAAAAATACCCCATGTCACATACAAGGACATGATATAAGAGCATTAACGGTCCACATGGAGATTATCGGCAAATCGAGAAAGCATCCAAATATCCCCAAGACATCTATAAGAAAGTGAAATAGCGAGTATGTAGAATAGTAGAGCAACGGATAGAGTGCGCGTCCATTTGTTCCAAATACAAATTAAAGTACCCAAAATCCTTGAACGAGAAAAAAAGCTAATCATGTGAGGAGTGTGATATGTCCAAAATATAAAAAGACCATCGGACCATATCAATAAACTGACAACATAGACACGACATCGCTATTTTGAAGGCGAGTGATAAACATTAATCATTTTTTTTTCCACCAAGAGAAAAAACGTTGTTTGAGTATATTATGAAGTAAAACGAGTCCAAGAAGTCATTACATTTTCACATACGAAGGTGGAACCCAAATATCCATCGAGAGAAAAGTGGAAGTCCCACCCAGGACAATGATGGAAAAATACCCCATGTCACATACGGGGGACTTGATATAAAACCGATAACGGTCCACATGGAGATTATCGAAAATGCGAGAAAGCATCAATATGCCGAGGCATCTATAAGAAAGTGAAATGGCCGATGTAGAATAGTAAAGCAACAAATAAATCTTGACGTCCATTGTTCCAAATACAAATTAAAGTACCCAAAATCCTTGAACGAGAGAAAACGCTAATCATGTGAGGTGTGATATGTCCAAAATATAAAAAGACCATCGGACCATATCAATAAACCGACAACATAGACCGACATCGCTAGTTTTGAAAGCGAGTGATAAACATTAATAATTTTTTTCTGAGAAAAAATGATGTTTTGAATATATTATATGGAAGTAAAACGATCCATGAAGTCATTACATTTTCACATCTGAATATTGGAACCCAAATATCCATCGAGAGAAAGGTGGAAGTCCCACCTAGACAATGATGGAAAAAATACCCCATGTCACATACGGCGACTTGATATAAAACCCGGTAACGGTCCACATGGAGATTATCGACAATACGAGAAAGCATCCAAATATGCGAGGCATCTATAAGAAAGTGAAATAGTAGTATGTAGAATAGTAGAAGCAACGAGTACGTCACAGAGCGTCCATTGTTCCAAATACAAATTAAAGTACCCAAAATCCTTGAACGAGAGAAAAATGCTAATCATGTGAGAATTGTGATATGTCCAAAATATAAAAAGACCCTTCAGACCATATCAGCTTCGGTAACATAGACCGGCATCGCTAGTTTTTAAGGAAAGCGGATGATAAACATTAATCATTTTTTTTCACAAGAGAAAAAACGTTGTTTTGAATTTATTATGAAGTAAAACAATCCATGAAGTCATTACATTTTCACATCTAAAGATTGGAACCCAAATATCCATCCCGAATAGTGGAAGTCCCACCCCGAAAAATGATAGAAAAATACCCCATGTCACATACGGGGACATGATATAAAATCCGGTAACGGTCCACATGGAGATTATCGAAAATGCGAGAAAGCATCCAAATATGCTCGAGGCATCTATAAGAAAAGTGAAATAACGGTATGTAGAATAGTAAAGCAACGAATGGAAATCTGGCGTCCATTGTTCCAAATACAAATTAAAGTACCCAAAATCCTTGAACGGATCAAGAAAAATGCTAATCATGTGAGAATTCTAAGTAAAGTCAATATATTAACATTGGGAATAAAGTGCAAGGTAAACATTGCCAGAGACTCATGGCAAATTTGTCATCAAAAAATCAAAAAATTAAGAAAGGCGTTTGCCCTCATATGGGGAAAACCGTCTTGAACGTTTACAGAATTCAAAAATATTACAGAGGTCCAGCACAATAATATAATCTAATTAAAACATGCCCAATTAAGTGGTCCTGTGAAGCAAGAAAACCAAATTAACGGTGGTTCCTCCACGATTCGGCACCATCCTTTGGAAGGTCCAGGATCCTTAGGTGCTACCTCCACATGCATGCCACGACTCCTCTCCTGAAGGCATGAATGTTGGCTGGCTTTTTCCGAGCTCAGACCTGTCGGACAGGTGCATTCTTCCTCTGTTTGGGCCTCCTCATAGAAAACCACAGTGACTAACGCCGTGATTCGTGGGCGGTTGAGAGAGAAATTAAAGGAAAATTGCGCAGTGCACATCATGGGAGAAGGTGAACTAGAGGTGGGGAAATGAGGAGCAGGGGAATCCATACGGTGGCCAGATCCTACAACCCGACCCCGCCCACTCCTAGTATTTGGTAGCGACCTGCGTAATAATCAACTGGAGCGGCGGAAGTCGACTTGGTTGAGGAGATGGAGGAGCGCGCGGGGGGTTGACCTCTAGTGCTCCCCTGCGGCAACACATCCTTTGACGCATGCGAGGCAGCAGGTGCGGTCTCGGGCACGAGTGGGCACAAGAGGAGACGGAGAAGCGAGAATTCCAAGAAACGAGAGGAAGACGAGACACAAACGGAGCCAAGAGAAATGCGGATATGCAACAAGGTCTAAGCGACGGTTCGGTGGCGACCGCTGCTCCTTCTCATCACGGTGAGCGAGGGCGAGTGTAATCCAACAACCGGCTTGTCCTAAAAAACCATAGCGAAACGCCATTTTATCGACCCGGCCACGCAATGCAATCAAAGGATGCATATCATAATTAATCTACGATCATTAATGAGAGTCGAGAGAATTTCGGATCATATTGGGTATGCGAGAATCGCTAACGGGGGAGTGGAGGTCAAGTCTTGAACGATGTTAAAACTTAATTAATTTGGATTTGATGTAGCTTAATTGAACAACGTTAAATCTTAATGCGATTGATATGAAATCACCACATCCATGTCCCATGGCAGCAACGCCATCAAATGCACCCGTAGCCGGGAGTAGGGCAAGTTTTGATTGAGGACACGTGGCAGAAATTGATTGGAGCGGATCTTTGTTTGGGCCACTCGTAGTGGAAATACGGACCCGAAAAATATTAGGGTGAATTTGATAAGAAATTCGCGTCTGCAACTCTCCCTCGTACACCGGCCCAACCGGACCCGAAAAAGATTAGGGCGGAATTCATTTGGTTTCGCGTCACAAAATTGGCGCGTCGGCGGGCTATTTTGGAACACGAATTTGGTTTGAATTATGGTTTATCGCCGTTTGAAGTCCGGCGGGCTCGTCTTAAGAACAATTTTGTTTGATCCCATATTATAAAATTTGTGTTGGTTTTCTTTGATAATACACATATTTATAATAAATCATTGGAATACCACACTAAACATGTGGAAAATTTATATAAATTATTGAGAACAATCATTTTTATGTAAAAATATCCAAATGTGCTTTAGGGAAATAGTCCAGTATTTGGTTCATATTGTTTTAAAGGAAGGAGTGAAGTTGGAAGCCTCAAAAGATGCAAGCTATTACAAATGACCTATTCCTAAGAAAATCAAGGTTCTTAGAAGATTTTTTTTAGACTTACATGATATTGATCATTTGTTAATAATTATGCATGCATTTCAAGTCCACTCACATATCTCTTGAAGAAAATATCATTTATATGGAATGATGAGGCTACTTTGGCATTCTCTCTTTTAATGGATGCCATGTCTTCTACACCAACATCGGTTGCACCTACTTTTGGTAAAACATTCATAGTAGAGTGTGAGGCACTAGGAAAAGGAATTTACGTAACATTAACACAATAAGGGATATCATTGGCTTTTAAAGCAAGGAATTCAAAGAAAATATTTGGTGAAAGCTACGTATGAAAAATAAATGGAAGCAATATTACATGTAATAAAAAATGGGGATAGTATATCATTGGGAGGTACTTTAAAGTCAAGATATACCATGATAGCATAAAGTATTTTTTGAAGCTATGGATTTCATTGGAAGATTAACAAAAATGAGGAGAAAAAATGCAAAGTTTTAATTTTGAGATAATGTTACCCAAAAAGGGTAAGGAAAATTTAGTACATGATGCTCTTTCTAAAATAGAAAGAGGCCTCAAATTTATCCAATTACATTTTCTATTCCTAGGTGGCTAGAAGAAGCTTGCCATAATGGAAAAATGACAATAGTACTAAACAAAAACTAAAATTTATAAAGGATGGGATGAACTCTATGGAGCATTGGGAGTGAAAGAGAGATATACATTGGTGCAAATGTAGAATATTTTTATGCACGCAAGCATATTTGAATAAACAAATATTAAGAGAGTCCCATGTCTCACGATGGTAGGACGTAGGGTTCCTTAAAACATCTCAAAGGATCAAAAAATATATTTTTGGAAGGAATGAAGAAAGATATTCAAAATTTTGTAGAGAGAAGGTCGGGTTTGCATAATAAATAAAAGAGAGATAGTAAAATCTCTAGGGTTACTTCAACCATTCCACATACATATTCAAAGACTAGAAGATATATCAATAGACTTTATTACAAGGTTATTTGAAATATAAAGGTAAGTATTACATTTTTGTGGTCATTTATATAGACAAATTTTGTAGATTTTTTTGTAGAGCTCAAAGTACATAAACAACAAGCCAAGTGGCGAAGTGTCGGGATGAAAGAAATTCATAGTCTTCATGGTTTTCCTAAAGTAATAGTAACGAAACTTGGAAATAATTATTTAATATGAGTGGAGAAACACTAGCTGCCATGAGTTCTACATATCAAACACAATCAAATGGTCAAACAAAAATAATTAACAAATGTTTTTAAGGTTATATACAATGTTACTCTTTAGAAAATAAATCTTAATGGATGAAGTGGGTTCCTCAAGGAAGAATGGTAATATGATACTATCATACTACCTATCACACATCTACTAAAATTTCCCCATTTAAGGCCCTTTATGGATATCCAACTCCTAGTATCTCATACATTTTGCAAGATAAGTCCAAAGTATAGGAAACATAGTCAAATATGTAAAATACTAAAGAAACTATGAAAATTATTATGGAAAACCTTCAAATGACATGAAACATGATAAAACAACAAGGGGAACAACATTGAAGTGAAAGATAATTTCAGGAGGGTAATTGGGTTTTTTTTTAGATTATAGCATTATAAGCAATCTTCATTCAAGAAAAAGAAGAATAAAGAATTAGCTCAAAAAATGCAATGTGGAAAAAGTCGAAGTCGGGATTAAATCGACAAGGGTCAAAATTTGAAATACTCGATAAATTCGGGGTTTTGAAAAAGTCGGCAAAGGTAAAAAAATACAAAAATATTCATTTTTTGGAAAAATCGATTTTTTCAAAAAAAATTAAAATTATTAAAGAAACTACCTCACTCAAGATTTTTCGAAAAAGTCAGCAAAAAGTCGGGACTTCGAGGATAAAATCACAACTTTTTCAAGGATGAAAAATTCGGCAAAATGAAGCCAATAAAGTCGGCTCGGGGAAAAATTCGGGATTTTTTTCAAAAAGTCGGGACTTTTTGCCGACTTTTTTCCACACCTTTAATAAGCTTGTTATGGCCCTAAATAATTATTCATAAGATTGCACAAGTGGTATAGAAGTTATATTTTCCTTCTTCTTGCATTCATAAGGTTTTTCATGTACCTTGCTAAAAAAGGTTTTGGGAAAAAATATACGATGTAAATAGAACTTCCAAAATTAAGATGAAGAATGAAAGTTGATTCTTGAAAAACAAAAAGTTATAGATAAACATTATGTATCTCTTTGACATATAGCCATTATGAAGTACCTAATCAAGTGGAAGAATATTCCTCTAGAAGAAGGTACATGGTAAAATGATCAATTCGTGATGAAACACCCACGGCTAAAGGGTTCGTTTGAAGTTTTGACAAAGGTTTTGTTATATTTTTTATATAATCTTAATTTCGAATAGTTTTATTGTTTGTTAAGGTCCCACACGGTGATAAAATTTGAAGGAGCAGGTCCGAATTTCAATTAGAAGGGCATATATCTACGTTGCCCTTCCATATTGAAAAGCTTTAAAAAAAAAATATTTCAATTGACCACGATAAATTATTTTTACATTTCATTTCGAAAGACAAAACCATCGATCTTTATATTAATAAAGAAACTGTTACATATACGACAATGAAGAAGGCTCCATCTTTCATTGCTTGATATCTCATTGGCAATGTCAACATAAGTCTTGAAGACACTATTATAAGAGTTTGGATACATACCACTTGCGAGATATAGGAGATTCTTATGTGTCAAATTGTGTAATGCAATTTTGACTTTGTCTCTGAACTTGACAACATGGAAGTCTTGGATTTTTCTTATAGAACTTTTTTATTATTATTTGAAAAGTTGTTTATAGATATGAATACAACAATGAAATTATGAGCATGGTGGACAATTAGTGAAGCTCATGATGCCCAGGTATGATGATGTAAGTTTTGGAGATTTAACATTTTTACATGTTAAAGACAAATAGTCAAAATCAACGACAACTTAGTATTCCATAATTAATAATCATTCCTGTTCACTTGTTAATAGATTTATGTCACACGATGATGCGGGGGGGCATTAGGAACTAGCCAACAATGTAGGAGGTTTTGTCCACATGTTGTGGCTAGGAGGTTCGAAAACATTTGAGTTGTAATAGGCGGGTGTCGATACCTCGGTGAAATTTGTATTACTTAGACTAGTTAGAGTTGTAGGAGTCGAGCCGGTTTCGGTTCGTTGAATTATTATAATTAGACCTTTTGATTTCACAAACTGTCCTCTCGGAAGAACCGAAGAGCCATATGTTATGTATATAAATTGTAATTCCTCGGATGAATAAAAGTGGAGAGGGAAAGATGAGAGTAGAGAGGATTTACGCAATAAACCTCTGTGTGTGAAAAATTGTTTCCGGTTAAATGATTTCCAAGCTTAGTTGCCATTGAATTATCTCGGGGCGGTAATTGTGAAGAATTGTTTGCTATAGAGAGCGGTGGAGTGCGATAATTCCATTCTTTTGTCTTTGAATTCCCATAAATTGTTGGATAACCTGTGAACTCACCCCACTCGAAGGCGAGGTACGTGAGGCGGGGTCGTGAACACTATTCAAATATAAAAATCCCGCTTAATAAAGAGACAAAATTGTTGTGCTTTCGAACCGACCCGAGGATTGGTAATGAGTTAACAAACAAAAGGATAGCGGAACCGGACTGCACCCCGCATTAATTCGACCACGGCCAA
This sequence comes from Pinus albicaulis, assembly GCA_034641835.2. NCBI lineage: Eukaryota > Viridiplantae > Streptophyta > Pinopsida > Pinales > Pinaceae > Pinus > Pinus albicaulis. Next base: position 35,330 of record JAXQQM020062967.1, on the reverse strand, counting down.
AACCACGAGCGGAATCACAAGCGGGTTGCCCATATCGCACCGCTTTTGCGGAGTAAGCGGTATTTCCTATTCGTGAGAGATTCCATAGGGAATGCGACACGTGGCGAAGTGACCCCCGGAAAACCAGCATTTCCAACCCGCGCCATCGCACGTTAAAGCCGACGTTGGAAGACGAGCAAAATTGCTAAGAGTCGTTGATTTGGAGAAGGGGCCATCGGACGGTGGTCGCACATTGAACTTGCCCGGAGGTTAACTAAGGTGTGCGGAGGATAGCCAGGTACGATACAAGTGTTTGATTGGTTATTGATATATATAGGTGGGGCCGGAGTATAATGAAATTATTTAATTAAACGATTGGCGGATAATTAGCATAAGTCTGGAGCGTGATTGTTGTAAGGCTGGGTGGTGAAATATAGAGCCGAAAGTTCATTACAAGTTATTTATTTAAAAAGAAACGTGGAGTATAAATACAAAGTGTTGAAAGTTAAACATTGGTTATAAGGATTGGAGATAATATAAAGTCGAAATATAAATTAAAGTCCAACCATTGTGGATAGTATTTATTTATCAAATTCTACGAATTTGATAAATAAACCCGAAGAAAGAAGAAGTCAATTAAGACTCAGGCTGGAGGAAAAGAATGGGGTAAACCAAGGGAAAATGCTGACAGAGAAATTGTAGACACACCAGCTCTCCTTGGGGGTCCAATTTCAGTTTTGTTGCGTCACACGATGATCTCTCTTCTCTGGCATTTACTTGTATTGAAGATCACTATTCTAGGAATAAGGAGTTATTTTCTCCAAAATAACCCTAGCCAAACATTGACAATGCATCAAGGATATCTTTCTATGCTTCATAAGCACATTTGTTCTACTTCTAAATCATGTCTTGGAAGTGGTTGTTGTGCTGGAAATTATTCACCAGTTGGTTTCATACCAAAGTCTTTTTCACATTTTCGGCATCCAATACATGAAAAAGATAATGGTTTAAAACAACATAAATATTTGAAATTTTGCAAGAATTGTCTGGCACACTTTGAATATGAATTTTGAAGTCAAGTGCATGATGCTGTATAGGATCAAGTGTCATTTTTAATACCAAATGTTTCACAAGAAACTTCTCAACATGCTACCTTGCAGTAAGGATTAAATGACAATATTGCATCAACTATTTCCATAATAAAAGTGCACCTCGGCCATAAGACTAAACAACTACAAATGTTGTAGATCTAACAAGACCACACAATCAAATGTATTCCACAAGGCCAATACTGTATGAAAAATGAAAAGAGTTTGCAACCAAAAATACCTTAGGCAACTAATTCAATTAGATACACCAAACCATCAGCAAAAAGGAAAACCAGCCTACTCAAAAGGCAAGCGTTTACCTCCTTTGACAAAATTTTGAGTTCCGAAACAAGGGCCTTTATTGTCTTGTCAATGCCCATAGTAATTTGAACGGGGTTTGCACCTGCTGCAACAACCTAAACAAAAAGGTTTCATTTCAAATTATTTTCCACAAATTTAAGATACAACCATTGTCGGTTTTGTATTTCCTAACAAGCTCATAAATTTTGACAAAAGAACCAAAAATTTTTAATACTTGATAGCAATTTTTTCACTCAAAAACTATCTTAGACTCAATAAGCCCAACCCAAAACTAAAAAAACAAACACCATAAGACCCTACAAAAATGAATAGATGATCTTAATCCAATACTATCGACAAAAAGTTACCTTTACACCCTCACTTATTAAACCCTGTGCTGTTGAATTTTAACTTCAACTGCTGCAGCAGAAGGACGGATGCAACAACAACATTTTTTTTTGGAGGTTGCTTGCACGCCATCTAGAAATTTAATTCAGCATTTAAAATTCCTGCAAGTTTTTTTTGTAGACGGCCGCAGCCATATTTCTGTACAGGATTTTATTTAAACACAACAACCAGCATTAACGCAATTCACCAACTAGAAATTAAACAAACAGAAATTTACCCCCCAGTTTTGTAAATTCAAAAGGAGGACATGTGGAGCATTAATATTGGATCGCATGAAATTGAAGGGAATCTGAAAACCTGAAAACCGGACTCGAATTTTTTATAAGGCACATTGGATTGAGAATTCACGTTACAAATTAGGCAGACGTCAGCATCCCATTTTGGAACGCGAATTTGGTTTGAAATTAAATCTATTCGGACTTTTGAAGTCCGACGGAAAGGGTTCTTTAATGTTTTGATAATTTAATTTTATGTATGCTTTAATATATACATATGTTTTAAACATATGTTATATATATATCATATGCGAAATGAAAGGTGGGCCATAGAATTTAGTTTTAATTTTATTTTTTTTAAAAGAGGGTTTATTATAATATGTTTTATATGTTACGGCATATAAAAATAAAAAGGACAAAAAAGCTTGGTAGTTTTTTTTATAGACAGTACGTAAATTTTTTTATTACACAATAGTGTGTAAAATGTGAAAGACTGAGTGTAACTTTTTAAGTGTGTATGCACAGCATTGCGAAAGTGAAAAACACAGCAGAGTGTTTTAGAGACAGAGTATGCTTGTTTTGAACAGACAGTGAGTTGGTTTTATGCACTGCTTTTGTAGCAGTCATAATTTTGTAATCCCTCTCAGTGAGGAAGAAGTGTAATAGTTTTTTTTTGAGTTATTGAAGGGAATAGAAGTTTGTTTTCAAATTATTGAAACTTTGTCTCATGTCAAAGAAATTTTTATTTTCTCTGTGTTAGAGGAAGGGAGATTTATTCTCCATTCATTGTTCTGGAATTTTTCAATATTCCAACATGTGCAAGAACAACAGATGTTGTGGTTCCATCCCCAGCTAAATCATTTGTCTTTTCCGCAGCTTGCCTTACCAACTTGGCCCCAATATTTTCAACTGGGTCCTCTAATTCAACCAATAAAAAGGCCAAAACCATAGCATTGAGATACATTTCATTACATTGTCAATAACAATAAAATTTGACTCGGCCATAACCCTTTCCTTTTATTGTTGTGAAAAGATTTATGCATTACTCTAATGTGGCTAGTCCATAGGCCAAGTAGACCACTGGGTAACAAATATGTTTCCTTTCACCTTTGAGTTTTCAAATTATGCCTACCAAATCTAAGACATTTAAGAGGGGGAACTAATACAACGTTAAAAATAAAACGAGAGCACACATCTACAAATTACCTCCTTAGCTACTGTCACACCATCATTAACTATTTTCGGAGAACCATGCTTGCTCTCCAAGACAACATTTTTCCCTTCGCCCCAAGGGTGACTCCAACAAGATCAGCAAGTTTGTTCACACCGCCTGCAAGACAAATTGACAATGCTTTCGGTAAGTGTGCAATTGAATGCCAGACCATATGCCAAAACAACCCTCCATGAAAAATTAAAATAACACATTAAAATTGAATATAAGTGGACAAGGAAAGATCCACCGCAGTGAAGTTTCACGTGCAGGTGACCTTCCTTTAAACATAATTTTTTCTCTGACCTACAATTTTTTTGTCATTGAGCCATCCTTGTTGAAGTACAACTCCTTTTCCATAGCTCTTGTATTAACTACCTTCTCTCTGTCGCGTAATCTCAGAGTCCCTCTTCTGCTTGAGCGATTAAAGGAAATGGGTGAAAAAACTGAAAGAGAAGACAATTGTCTGCCATAATTATCAAACATTGCACCCCAACTTCTTCCCCTTTCCATTGTTACCCAATGAGGTAGATGTGGCAATTGTTGTCATACTGCCCAAAGCAGAGGCCATCTTCTCTTATCCTGAATATAGAATTACAAGATCTTCATATTAGTATGAACCTTAAAAAACATGACTCCCATTGCTAAAAACCACTTTTAAGTTGTAACAGGCAAACTAAACAACTATTGCAACTTTTGGCAACTTTTGGAGCATTAAGAGAGAAACAACCAAAGAGAAATACAACCGCAATCCTCATTTTAATGAGACCGGACTATATATTTGCATTAAGATAATAGAAAGAAATCACGACTATATTAAGGCTAGCACAAAACAATCTTTAACCAGTGTCTCTCGCGGCCTTCAAGTTGCCATGCTAGAGGTTGCATATTTTTAATTTAAATTCTTGACCTCTCATGCCCATCTATGAATGCATCCAATGGGATATCTACATCAAATGCTCCTTTATATCCCCAAAAACAAATTCCCTACTACAAGAGCACCAATATTGATGGATCACCCCACACCATCCCACCCACTAGAAACGGTGAAAAAGGAAACCTGAGAAAACTTCTGAAATATCTCAAGATGAATATATGGGTGGTTCTTATGAATCAACCAACCATTCAAAACATGCTCATCGATCCAAACCATGAGTATTATGTGACAATATTCAAGCAGGCACTGAATCGGATTTCTGAAGCTATGTTAGAGAAACCCTAAACTCTCACTGAAAATAGGTGAAATGTGGCACCACTCAGGGATTGAAATGTGCCAATTGGTACAAGTGGTAGACAATTGGAATGCTCAAACAATGAGGTGATGTAGGAATGACATGAGGGAGAAAATATCAGAAAAGCCCCAAATCTGGAGAACTAAAGCTCATCACCAACCTGAGATTGACAACTTTACATGATGTAACCTATGAAATCGTAAATGGAGAAATCATAGTAACAATAAAGTAACCTATGTAACAATAAATTCGGATTCATCCTGGGATTGGTAATGGGAGAAATCATAGTGAACAACAGGAAACATGCAGAGTTTCTTACAATCAAATAGATGAAAAAACACATACAAAAAACCTAGATAATAATCATGAACAAGCTTAATATTGAATTATGAATTGTAAAGGAACTTACAAAATGTGACATTACGAACTTGGTCAAGCGCACAAGCAAAAATATCTTGGACATGACCCTGGTTGACAAGTTGTATTGCTCATGATGCAAGAGGATTTGTACCTGCACTGCCAAGTCAATCAAAATCCATCATTATCTATACAATAAATACAAGTAATTGATGTAGTATTTTTTTACTCTAAGATGCATTCTTATGATAATGTTAGAACATATGTTGAAAATGTCAAAACATACCTGAATAAGCTCCTCTTCGTTTCAAGAACAATTTATTGGAGTCGCATGAACTTGGAACAAGACTCCCACGATCTGAAAGAGTAGCAACTAAGTCAACATTGACTTTTTTGTTGCTACGCTGGATCGAGGGAGGTTTGCTCCAAGATTAAATCGCTCCAATAAATTATTCTCTACTAAACAGGGCCAACCACGTGAAGGTGGAAGCTCTTATGGCCCCTTCCCCCCCCCCCCTCCCCTCACATCACTCTCAATTCCCCAATACCCAATCTATATTTCATTTTTTACTTTCATGAGCATAAAAAAAAATATTCAATAACTAATAAAAAAACAATTCAACAAAAAGTACGCAAGGAAACATTGCAATTAATGCTTGACAAAAAAATAGTATGATAAATGAGTTTTTTATATAACGCAAAAAATGTTCCAAGTATGGTAACGTTTGTCTTATAATAATACAATATTTTACATTATCAAATTTTCTTTTTCTTCTTTCTATTTCTAAAGCTCCTAATTACATCATCAATATCATTGTGCTCTGCTCCTGTTTCGTGCCTTTCGACCCGCACTGCTGACCTAGTTGCGTAGTCACGATGTCTGGTCTCATCCAGTGACGGGGCATCGCCTACAAAAACAGATAATATTTAATTTTAATTGTCATTTTTTAAATATCATTGAACTAGTTCGGTAATATTAATAAAAAAAATTACAATGAGATTATTTACCTGGTGCACCAGTTGTCGCCGCTGACCTAGTTGCGTAGTCACGATGTCTGGTCTCATCCAGTGACGGGGCATCGCCTACAAAAACAGATAATATTAAATTTTAATTGTCGGTTTTTAAATATCATTGAACTAGTTCGGTAATATTAATAAAAAAATTGCAATGAGATTATTTACCTGGTGCACCAGTTGTCACCGCTGACCTAGTTGCGTAGTCACGATGTCTGGTCTCATCCAGTGACGGGGCATCGCCTACAAAAACATATAATATTAAATTTTAATTGTCCGTTTTTAAATATCATTGAACTAGTTCGGTAATATTAATAAAAAAAATTGCAATGAGATTATTTACCTGGTGCACCAGTTGTCGCCGTTGGGACTGTTGCCCTGTCTTCCTCTCTGGTGGTAAGATCCTCAAGGGAAACATTCTTTGTCATTTAAACAAAAAACATTATAAGGACAACCATCAAGGTATAATTAGAAAAAATTATAAGTGGAAATTAATTACCGTCATGGCCCTCACTGATAGTAGCATTGTCGGCCTGGTCCCCACTACAATGATCAGGTTGCACGTGAGGATCATCTACATTTGGCTCTAAAACTGGGTTATTTGCCTCGTTGGTAGTGCTGCTCCCCTGATTTAAACAAATTTGTTAGACATTAAATTTATGGACAAAAACAAACATATTGAAAGGCTAATGTTTTACCTTATCAGACATTCTAGATCTTGGGACTTGCCCCAAGCTTCTGCGACATTCAACTATGGCTTGATAGCCGAAATGGAAAGCGATATTTTTATCTTCCTCTGTAGTTTCTGTTCTGAAATCATCACCCTACATTACATATGATTGTGTATTTTTAATCATATTTGATAGGATTACTAAAACGTTGGAAGGCGATACAATTAATTATAAGATGTTTAGCTACTTAATTACAATTCTTGCAGCTAATTTCAAGTAGCCGCCCTGGCCTAGCTTGTGATGGCCCTTTTTCTCAATCCTAGCTTTGGTTTCCTTTGAGGTGTCAGGCAACCTAGCATCAAAAGATTGAAGTCGGATATGACGTAGCACACTTTTATTTTAGACATAAAGAAAATTAAAGCTATTGAATTAAAGTTGTAATTTACCTTGCGGGTCCAGTTGGCATTTTTCCTTCTTTCTTTGCCCTTTTCTCTTTTCAGTCATGGATGAGTGCTCTCCACTCACTCTCTGAAACTGCGAGAGGACGCTCATATCTAGGTTTAAATTGCAATTGCATCCTATAGGTGTCCCTGGTATATTTCAAATATTTGCCGGCTACCTGAGCCACCACTTTTCTGTCAAATGTGCCGACCCCAAAAAGGGCTTCTAGATAATCTAGAAGTTCTTTTTTTAGGTTGGAATTCTAGGAATTCCACCCTGTACGTATGGTTGGGCCAAAAATTACCAACGCATGGCTCTCCAGAATCTTGTAGAACTCATTGTTTCCTACACAGAATAAAACCAAAAGAAAAAGAAGATATTATCATTAATTTAAAAATAAAAATCATGATAAATATGTTTTAGATAAAGTACATGAAATAGTTAAAATATTAAAATTTACCTAGGAGTTGTACATGCTTTATAGGGACACCCTCATCGTTCAACAACAACGTGCCATTAATGGTCCCTGTGGAGCTGACACGTGTAGCTCCAGGAAACGCAATAATGTAGTTGGCCATATCAACCTCATCATTGCCAACACGTTCAGCGGTTGGCTGGGTGTCTGCTTGGGCAGGGTGTGTTTCTTGGCTGGCACCTAAAGGAGTAGAAGGTGTACGAGAGGGTTGTTGGGCAATATCTTGCCCTTGTGTCCCACTACCACCAACACCGGGTTCAACAAGTGCCAAAAAACGCTACATACAAAAGAACTTTTTGTTAGTTTAGTCAATGTAAAAATTAAAAATCAAACTATCACAATTCATCTCATGCAGAACAAAAAAAAATATCCTTTTGACTTTTTATTATTACCTGATATCTATTTAGCTGCCTCATAAGATGTTGTATCCTCTCTTCTGTTTCAGGTGTTTGAGACGCATCTATCAAAGCATTAAATTCCGACGTTGCATCTCGTGCCTTTTTTTGCAACAACAACACTGGAGATAGGGATGAAAAAAGCTCTTCCTCAAAGAGGGAATCATCGGGCGTACCATGGCTAGGTGTCTGCATATTTGAACAAAATTAATATTATTTCAATTATGTAAATAACTAAAATACCTGAAGATAGAGCAATGCTGGCACTTTACATGTTCTTCCGCTGGCCTCTTTCCACGATCATCCCGTCTCGGGGTTGTTCCTGTACTGCCCTGATCAGTCTGCCACATTGCAATAAAATTATAAATGTAAAAACTTGAAAAAATATCTAACTTGAAAACACAAAATGAAAACTGAAATAATTTCTAATAAGACACCGGAAGACAGAGTTAGATTTTCAAATATGCCTTGCATTGAATTCAGTCCTAGAAACATGTCATTGCACATTAAGGCACCCAAACAAGAGACGAGTTGACAATGAAGACCTTATTGAATATATTGTTGGAGCAACTTCTAGTAAACTTATTGTGAAGACCTTGAGGACATTTTTGGAGCAACATTGTTGAAGCTGATGGTATAGCATTGTTGGAGATGATCTTGAAGGGCCTTGAAGTGAAGCTTTTGGAGAAACTATTGAAAAATCCTTAGAGCATTTAAGTAAGGCACTTTCTATCTTCCATCACCTTTTTCCTTTCAATATCCTTTAAACGATTTTGTTGATATTTAATGTTTGAAATCACGTTATAATTCCTTGATTATATATGTTTGGGGACTTTCCCTTTTAAATTACCCAAAAATACCCTGGCAATTTTATCTTCAGGATGCATGTCTGACCCTATTGTTCAATATTTTGATTGATAGTAGTAAACATAGAGAGTTAGGGGGCTCTTGACTTGGTTTGGTTGGGCCATTAGATCCCTAAAATCTACTAGGGAGAACCCCCCTTGAGTTGGAGGAGAGCTAGCCCGAAGTGAAAAGAGGTTGGTGAGGTGACAATGGGGCTATTTAATTACACATGGTATCACACTTTAGCTTTAGGACTTTATCTTGAGAAGTGCAAGATTTTGCTATATCAATTCTCAAAATTTTTACAACACTATTGTTAATAACTAATAAGAAGTGATGTTGAGGGGTTTTTGGGTATAAGAAACAATACCATTTAAAAACTAGGGTTCTCAGTCCTTGGCATTCCTTCACCTGGGCCTAGGGGCACACTAGAATAATTTCACACTAAACCATGCAAACTTAAAGTAACTTAACAGATCCATAAAGTAATAATAATCATAATTCCTAATTTCCTATTGTACGATATGATGCAAATTATTCAAACATGAAGCAATGAGGACATGCAATGTCTGAATTTCAAGATTGATGAACCAATACAAGAAGTTAGAAACTATAACTTTGATTCAATACTCTGTGTCCTAACTCCAGGAAAGAATCTAGTTTGCAGTACAGAACATGCATCGTGTATTATCAATTCTTAATTGACAACAACTAAAGGTAATATACCTCATCGATTCCTTCCCATTTTGTGTTTTTATGTTATATTCCTTATAAAAGTGTCAAATTTCTCTCAAAGTAAGCAACCACTGAATAAAATAAAAAATAGTTGAGATATGATTGAGAAATGGTCATTTATTTCTTGAAAGGATCTTCACAATTTCTTTGGTTGTTTTTCATCTCAAGAAACAAAAAATGACCTAAGAAACTATCGTGATGTAATATAAGAAACAACATGGTGCAATGGCCATTTTCAAAGCCAAATGATGTCCATTGAGGACATGGCCTTTATTTGGTTCTTGTTTCATAGGAGTTTCGGGTAGAAATGGAACTTTTTTGTACCATTTCCAGTAGTAAAAAGGGAAAACCTTCTTTTTCCATGGGAAATAATTTACCTTTCCTTTTTCAACATAATCTAAATCACAAAAAATATGAACTATACTGCACACATTCTTGGATAATGTGAAAGTGGAAAAGGAATACCCTACACAAGTGATGCACACATGTACATTTGAACACTAATAGATTTTTGTAGTTGAAATGCAATGCTTGTTTCATTTAAATGTAGGGTTTTTAAAGCAGGGAGAAATAATGGCTGCCAAATTAATAAGCGTTTCTTTGGGAAAAATTTAAATCTTGTATTGGGTGATGAAGATAATAGAGGGTATTGAATCTTGATTCTTGACATCTAGAGAACCCTACAGCCTAACACAATCCAATGGAATTGACCAAAAAAACCCAAATAGAGTCAACCCTACTATAGGAGGAAGGGCCTGCAGTAAGAACTTACCATTTCGTGAGGGGCCCATCTTTGTTCTACAAGGCAGTTTCTAATGTTGTTAAGAGGCGAGGAGAATGCGGGCGAATGCTGATACACGAGAGCTAAGGACGATGCGGGGGTGAATGCGCCGAGGGCGAATGCTGTGCGAGCTCGGGCATGGTGCGAGGGGGCTAATCTTTGACCTTGTTCTTTGAAATTTCCGAGAGAGCGAATAGGGCGAATGTTGTTGCAAGAGTGGAGGGCGAATGCGCGCATGATATCGGATGTTAATTTGTTTACACACATGTACATTTGGGAATATGCCAATTTTTGTAGTTGAAATGCAATGCTTGTTTTCATTTAAATGTTGGGTTTTTAAAGCAGGGAGAAATAATGGCTGCCAGAATTAATAAGTGTTTCTTTGGGAAAAAATTAAATCTTGTATAGGGTGATGAAGATAATAGAGGGTATTGAATCTTGATTTATTATGCTGAGAAAGGGCTACGAGCCTAACACAATCCAATGGAATTGACCAAAAAAACCCAAATAGAGTCAACCCTACTATAGGAGGAAGAGCCTGCAGTAAGAACTTGCCATTTTGCAAGAGGCGGGGGCGAATCTTGTTCTACAGAGGCGAGGAGGCAAACGGGGGCGAATGCGAGGAAAATGTGATTACGCAAGAGGGCGAGGAAAATGTTGTTAAGGCGGAGGGCGAATGCGCGCGTGATATCAGACGTTAATGTAGCTATTGCGACGGATACGAAACAATAAAATCATTTTTATGTAGCGCACATATAAGTGTCGTATTTTTATGTAGCGCGCATATAAGTGTCGTTATACCGACGGCGGACAAAGCGTCGCTATTGCGACGGATGCCTCCAAACGTCGCAATTGCGACACTTAGACATTGTGTCGCACTTGCGATGTTTGGAAGTAGTCGTCGCAATAGTGACGCTTTGGGCCATAGTGTCACAATTGCGATGTCTTCCTCCAAATGTCACAATTGCGACACTTTGTCTAAGTGTCAGTATTGCGACACTTTTCTATAAACGTCGGTATAGCGACAGTTTCGGGCGGGATGGAAAAAATTTGGGGAAATTTCCAACATTTGGTCAAAAGCGTCGAAACCAAGTGTTGGAATTTCCGCCAAATGTAGTAGTGTTGTAGGATTTGATTTTCTCAAGGAATTGTATAAAACAGATTCAGATTTTAAGGAGGCGTTTGAGGCATGTTGTAACCCTGTTCTAACAGATAGAAGCCAGTGGCTGGATTATTTCTTGCAGGAGGACTTACTATTCAAAAGAAACCAACTGTGTGTACCAAAATTTTCCATGAGAGAAAACTTGATCAAGGAGAAGCATAGTGGTGGACTTGCTGGACACTTTGGTACTGATAGAAATTATGATCAGCTAAGTCACTTCTATTATTGGCCCAAGATGAGAGTAGAAGTGGACAAGTTTGTGAAAAATTGCAAAATTTTTCAATATGCCAAAGGAAGGAGCCAGAATGCAGGATTTTACACTCCCTTGCCTATTCCAGACAGGCCTTGGGATATGGTGAGTATGGATTTTGTTCTAGGATTACCCAAGACTCGGAGAGGGAATGATGCAGTCTTCGTTGTAGTAGACATATTCTCCAAAATGGCACATTTTATTCCATGTTATAAAACTAGTGATGCCACTCATGTTGCTAACTTGTTTTTCAACGAAGTTGTTAGGTTGCACGGGTTGCCCAAGAGTATTGTTTGAGACAGAGACACCATATTTGTGGGCCATTTTTGGAGGACACTGTGGAATAAACTTGGTACCAAACTGAGTTTCATCTCAGCTTATCATCCTCAGACTAATGGAAAAACTGAGGTAGTGAATAGAATTCTGGGAAATTTGTTGAGAAGTCTTGCAGGAGAACATCCCAAGCAGTGGGATCATATTTTTCCCCAGGCAGAATATGCATATAATGACTCACCAAACAGAAGCATAGGGCAGAGTCCATTCCATATTGTTTATTGAATGCACCCCAGAGGAATATCAGAGTTAAGAGATCTGGGAAAGGCAGAACTAAGGAGTGTTGATGGTGAGGAATTTGCTTCAGAGATCCAAGCCATACATGAACAAGTGAAACAGCAGCTACAAGACAACAACATCAAATACAAGGGAAGAGTAGAATTGAGCAGAAAAGAAGTCCATTTTGAATTAGGAGATCTGGTTTTGGCACATTTGAGAAAGGAGAGATTCCCAAAGAAGGAGTATAACAAACTGAAGCTCAAAAAGATTGGGCCATGCAAGATACTTAGAAGGTTTTCTGCTAATGCTTATGAGATTGAATTACCTCCTGATGTTGGAATATCCCCCATTTTTCATGTTGCAGATTTCTACAAGTATGAAGATGATGGTGCAGAAGAAAGATCAGCAGACAAGGAATAGATTGAGTGGGAAAAGCAGCTACCTCCAGCACAGCCATTGAAACGAGAGAAGATATTGGACAAAAGAGTGTTCAGGAAGACCAGAGGACAAGATTACTTTCAGTACTTAATCAAATGGAAGGAAAATCCAGAGGAAGATGCCACTTGGATAACTGAAGGAATGTTGCAAAAGATAGGCATATCGGTGAAGTTGTGTGTCACAGTGAATTTGTGTGTCAAGATTTTGCTTTAGTTTGAATAAAAGCCAATATTTTATTAACTATCTGTGTGTGATTGAATTAGTCTCTGTGTGAATTTTTTTGGCCCCGAGCATATTGAATCTTCAGTCCTGTGGTTAAATAAATGAAGAGAATTGCTGTGTAGATCTCCGCAATCCCTGTCTATGGTTGACTGTGGATCCCCTAAAATTGTCGCATTACATTACGTAAGAGGCCAGGAATTATATATTAATCCATCGTCGCAGACGTTGTATAATTTCAGTCTTTGGATGAGTGCACTAGTAGTGTGGTCGCCATAGAACTACGGACTCCTAGCCGTAGTGGAAAATCCCGCCTAAAGAGAATTATACTTGTTTTGCTGTTAACTGAGAGTCTCTGTCTCGAGGTTAGAACCTAAGTCTGTGAACCTGAGTGAGTAGAAAGGATAGTGTAACCCCGAATTAACCTTGGTCAATCACTGTTCAAAGGCTGGAAGCGATTTTGATCGCACCACCTTTACGAGACGAGTGTTATTCAAGAAATCAGAGTGATTCCATAGAGTGGCTGACATGTGGAATAAGGCGGGACCCCAAAACCGCCCCAACCACGCATTAACCTTCGACCGAAGACTCAGTGCGATATTGATACACACCGTCTGAACTCGGGTCGGGCCATTGTACGACGATCGCATGTAAAGGCGCACGGGAGATAAGCCAAGGTATAGTCTTTACAAAATGTTAAATCCGCATCGTATGGTGGGCCTGAGGCCTGAGAGTATTTAGTTATAAAAAGCGTCGGTTTATTGATATAAAATATTGAAGGGTGACGACCTTAGTATAAGGGCTGGCGAGATAATTAAATTTCAGGAAGACATAACTTTCTCAAGGTTGCTGAATGTGTTATTTTATCAATTTCTCTGAAATTGATGAATAAAATTAAAGAGAAACAGAGGGAGACTACGTGGCACCTACCGAGTTAATTCGAGGAAATAATATTGACAGAGCTACATTGAGACTGACTCTCTCCTTGAGTAGAATTCGGTTTGTTGTCACAAACCCTTCAAAATCAAATCAAAACCCTAAGCTAATATACCTAGAATAAAATATTTATTCCTCACTCATATTTACTGTGATTTCATATGGAGAGAGCCCTCTCCTAGACTAGTAGGGCTAGCTACTTAGCTAAGCGTGGTTTGTGGTTACCTCGGGATTGCCTCTCTCTGCCTGAGGTTCAATCTGAGTGATAACATGTAGGATGCATGCAGGGCATAGATAAAAGAGAGGGTGAACTAGCTCAAACATCATAACAATGGGGCAGAAGCATAACAAGGTTCGGTAACCCTAGACCCATGTGTGCTTATAGCTCCAAGAAGCTATCCCCAAGCCCCTTGGAGCTCCTAGAGCTCATTGTCCAACTCAAGCAAGACCCTCACAATAGGGTCTTTCCATGATTCCAAGATTCTCACGGAAGGTTAGTGAATTGACCTTCCCCAGGGGCTTTGTGAGAATATCTACGACCTGCTCAACAGTTCCTATGTGATCGAGTGTTACAACGCCTCGTTGTACCATATCCCGGATAAAGTGGTACCTAATATCAATATTCTTGGATCGATCGTGGAACATGGGATTCTCAGAAAGATGAATCCCACTTTGGTTATCAAAAATAATAACGGTGGTATATAGCACATGTCCAAAAAAATCAGTGAAGAGATTTATCAACCAAATAGCTTCACAATAGGCCATACTCTCTGCAATGTTTTCAGCCTCAGCGGTGCTCAAAGCCATTGACTTATGCTTTCTTCTCATCCAAGATGTGCTTTTACGATCCACCACATTGCCAGCCCAATCGAAATCAGTATATCCATGGAGTCTTAAACTCTCGACAGCGTATATCAGCCCATGGTTGATTGTGCCATGGAGATATCTCAATAGATTCTTGGCACCAATTTAGTGAATGTGATGGGACTCAACCATATGTTGACTCAAACTGTTCACTGGAAAACATACGTCTAGACGGGAGTTCACTAAGAACATCAAGGCCCCTATGAGTTGTCGATACTCAGTGGGATTTACCATCTCGGGCCTAGCTGCACTTCCACACAACTTCTTAAAGTTGAGTTCCATCAATGTTGACACACACTTACAGTCCACCATACCAAATATCGCTAGTAGCTTCATGACATATTTCCTTGAGAAAGTAAAATCTCGCCTGGCCTTTACTAGACCTACAAGCCTAGGAAATAGTGCATCATTCCTAGGTCTTTCATCTCAAACTTGGAAGCTATCTCCCTATTACATTGATGAATGAGATGATCAACACATGTCAAGAAGAGATCATCCACATAGAGAACCAGATTTAGAGGCCTTTCTTTATCAACCTTAGAATAAAGGTTTGGATCAACATTACTTTGAGTGAAGCCCAACTTCATCAAGTAGCTATCTATCCTCTCATACCAAGCCCTGGGGGATTGCTTCAACCCATAGAGGGCTTTCTTCAACCTACATACATATGAGTCTCTATCTTGGACTTACAACCCTAGAGGTTACTCCACATAAACCTCTTCCTTTATTGAACCATGTAGAAAAGCAGTCTTCACATCCATCTTATGGAGACTCCATACTTGCGTTGCACCAAGGGAAATGATAGATCGAATGGTGGTATAGGAGGTGATAGGTGCAAATATATCACCATAATCTATGCCTTATTTTTTATAGAAGCCTCGGGCAACAAATATTTCCTTTTACTTTTCAGCACTTCCATCGGCTCCATGATTGATATTGAAGAGCCATTTCGAGGTGACAACAGATTTGTCCTCCGATCTTAGGACCAGTTCCCAAATATCATTCTTCATAATGGAATAATATTCTTCGTGCATAACATCCTTCCAAAATTGATGCTTTATGGCTTCTTCAAATGATCCAGACGCAGATTGTATAATTGTACTCATGGTTGTTAGGTACCCTTGGTACCTATTCAACTTCTTGCTTTCACGGAATGTCCCCCTTGGGGAAATCGGTCTCTCGACATCTTAGAGAGTGTCCCTAAGCCATGAGGGTCTCCTCTTATTTGAAGGATGTGGATCAATAGGATCCATTGGTCTTTCAACATCGGGCATAGGTTTATTCTTCGATTCTTCCTGCCTTCCAAATTCTTCTTCTTCTTCTTTGTCTTTTTTTGAGCTAGGAAGATTTATTACTTTCTTGAGGGAAAAATATTCATAGAAGGTGACATCGTGGTAGATATCCACTTTTCTTTGACCAGGCACATAGATTCCATATGCCTTCGAAGTTTCACTGTAGCCCACAAACATTCCCTTCTTTACAGAAGCATCCAACTTTCTTCTCTTTTCTTTCCGCACATGAAAATAAACAGGACTTAGAAAAACTATAAAGTGGGATACATCAGGATTCTTACCAGAGAATATTTCTTTAGGAGTTTTGGAGTCCAAAGTGGAATGTGGGCATCTATTTTTAATGTACACAACTGTGTTCACAGCTTCTCCCCATCGAAACTTTAGAAGACCTTGGTCATATAGCATGGCACGAGAAGCTTCCACAATGGTCCTGTTCTTTCTTTCAGCAACACCATTTTGCTAAAGAGTATACACAATTTTGGTCTCCATCTTAATGCCAGTTTCCTTTCAAAATTCATTAAACTCATTTAACTCATACTCAGTCCCATTTTTGGTCCTCAAAATTTTGAGTTTCTTCCTGGTTTGATTTTGCACCAAGGCCTTGAAGGTACAAAACCATTTGTATGCTTCGTCCTTCTTCTTCAAGAAACATATCCATGTCTTGTGAGAGAATTCATCTATAAAATTTATGTAATAGGAACATCCTCCTAAGGATGTTACGCGTATCTGTTACACAGCATTTTGTCACAGTCCCTTAATTCCCTATTCTGAATACTGGAGGACCATCATAGTGACCCTTGTGTACTATCACACATCATGATGAATGTCATTGCATCCCTTAACATGCCAAGAGAAAAATATTTGTGGACCATCCCTAAATTAGACCCTTAAAAACGTGTACTTTTGGGTCAACGTTGTTGTGTAGTTAGGTCCTCGTGTCGATGGCCAGATTTGCACTAGGCCTCGCGCCATGGTCACTCTGTCTCTGAAGGACCCCCAAGACGAGATTATTTTGGAAGGTTTTTTAATATGGAAACGAAGCTTCTAATATCTAACAGCTTTGTGAGCGAAATCATGGATGTTTGTTAGAATGGATGTGGTCGAGTTTCTCCCTTTGGCATTCTAGTTCCTACAAAAATGAAACTTCCCAAAGGGATAGACCTTTCTTCCACCATACGTGGATCCCAAAGCTCTTCCTCCACTCCTATAAATCCCTTTTCATCCCATTGATTCAACTAGCTAGAATAGACCAAGAGCTGATAGCAGAGAATAGTCCATAGTTGTGAGAACGAGTTTGAGCCTTTCGCCTTTTTGAGCTGAATCGATGAACGAATGCTTTGAGACATGCCCGAATGAACCCGTCAAAGGAGATCTAAATCGTCAAGGCACAGGTTTTAAACTCCCTTTTATATATTAATATGACATGACTGATTTCTAGTTCCATATTTTTCTATGTTAATATTCAAAGTTTCTGACTCTCCTTGACTAGTTAGACAGTCGTAAAAGAATATGTATGCTTTTATGCTTTTAGTATTTTCTTGATATTTGTGTAGGTGTATGAATATCTCTACCAACGGAGTGCAAGGCTTGAAGAACAAATATCGAGGGATCACTGTAATGTACTACATCAATAGCATTGGATTTAGATAGGACATCTATTCCAATCCACATTTCATTTATGAACTAGGAATTTAGAAACCAGCATGTTCCCTTGTTGCTAGACCCACCCTAGGACTAGAGGGATCGCCCCTATCCATAGAGGGGATTTTCCTACACAACAACAACATACTAGATAAATTAGAATGAATCAATTGCAAGATATCATATGTCTTTGTGACACTTGAGGGGAATGGTCCCCTTGTATTCTTCCCTTTGACACAACCCTGACATATACCTTCATGATCATCTTTAAACTTGGGCATCCATGTCACCACCTTCCTTGCTCCGGGAAGGGCTTTGTAATGAAGGTGTGAAAACCTCTAGTGCCATATCTTGGTTTGAAGAGTTGTATCACATGATGGAGTCCCCAACGGACTTCCTCCAAACTGGTAGGGTGTATCAACTCTAAAACCAATAGTAAGAGATTATTTTAATTTCTTCTTCCAGATGCGTACCTTTCCATCAATGAATGCCACCTTGAATCCTTTATCTTCCATTTCTGAAATAGACACAAGGTTCTTCTTCAAATCGGGTACGTACAACACATTTTGTAATCGGAGGACTTGACCTTGAGATAGATGAAGGGTCACAATCCCTGTCCCTTTCACGGGATACATGGCATTATCTCCAAGGATAATTTCTAAATTAGTATCCTTCTCAATCAAGTCAGAGAGGGCTTTTTTATAACCATTGAGGTGCCTTGAAGAACCACTATCAATCAACCAAACATCCAGGGTGTTAGGAGGAGATGCAGTAGAGAGGGAAAATAAAAGAATATATTAATTTTATTATTATCAATAACATTAGACTCATCGTACCTGGAATTTCTTAACCTCTTGAAAGGTTTCCCATTTCCACTTTGATCAGAGGGAGCATTCCTCTTTCCTTTGAACCTGTTGTTCCTTCGATTTCCATTCCCCCTGAAGTTTTTGTTGTCATCATCCCTGGGAGAGTCCCTTCTATTGGGGCACTCTCTTGCATAGTGACTAGTCTTGTTACAAGTATAATATCTCCCCTTCCTTCCTTTGGGCCCCACTCTTCCACGGTTTTGATTTCTCGGGCCACCATAGTTCTTCTTATTTGTATGAGTGGCGAAGGCAATAGGGTCACCTCCAATTCCATTAGAGGGATGATCTCTCTCCATAATTATTATTTCCTCTTGACTGCATCTCATCAAAAATTCATCAAAATCAGGAATCACATTATTATTAAGAATCATAGTATTAATTACATACCAGCCTTGGGGAAGTCTTCCAAGAGCAATAAGGACGAGCTCTCAATCAACTAATTTTTCTCCTATGTCAAGGAGATCACTCATTATTTCTGTGAGCCTCATAAAATATGATTGGATGGATTCATCTTTTCCCTTCTTGAGATTCTTCAACTTGTTCTTGAAAAAAATCACTTGATTAGCATTGCTAGCCCTCAACATGGTAACTAGCTTATCATACATCTCCTTAGATGTGCCCAGCTTGGAGATGTAAGAAACCAAGTGCTTATGAATTGAATCCCTGATAATAACTTTTTCTTTGATTTCCCATTTTCTATACTTCATCTTTGAGGCATTTGGCGCATTTGATGGAGGCTCATGGATCTTCCCCTGCACATAGTCCATGGAATCTGGGTCTTCCAAAGCCAAATCTAAGGACATCTTCCATGCATGATAATCAAATTTTTCATTCAACTTACCATCAAAAATGAAACCCTTATATGTGGAGGCCATTGATCCTTGATAGTATTTCTTCTTCGGTGATCGCTTTTCACACTCTCTTGGGCTTTGGCTTCACCTCAGCTCTGATACCATGTTAAATTTAGATAACCATGGCATGTTCTATGCTTAATGAATTTTTACTTCAATCTTTCTTATAGGCCCAATTCAATTTAGAAATCACATAAACATGAACGTAAAATGTTGATAGAACATAATAATAGATCAACAAAAGACAAGCCAAATAATATACCAAAATTTGTAATTCTCCTTGTCCAACAAATGAATAGATAAATGTTTTTTACAATATTCAACAGGATGCCCAAGCCAGCAAAGTCTTGAGTTTTTCAAACCAACTTCTCCAACAGCTAAATCAACCTTCCACAAGTGTCGCACACACACCTCAAAGACAACTTCAAAAGTCAACGCAAGTCAACCCAAACTGGTCAATGCAAAAGTCAATAATGCAGTCAAAGGGGCTTCGGTCAAAGTCAATGTTCAGCCTTGATTTTTTTCGAAATTTATGCCCAAAAAATGCAGTCAAAGTCCAAGCATTAACCCAAAGTCAACGCTATCCAAAAACCCTAAAAACAATCTTAAATTTGCAGCAAATTCTTTAGGTTTCGATTCACACGTGTGAAGGAGGGAAGCCTCTCCTGGGCTGTATGAACCAATCAGATCGAAATATGAATGTGTGTGTTGAGTTGATGATGAAATGGACATCATCTCTCTCCAATTTATATCCATCAATGAGGGTGTGTGACACATTTGTAGGGCTTGTGAGCTTACATTACAAATTTGGCCGACCTTGCACATGTGTGGAAAATAAAATCAAAATATATGTTCTACTCATCCAAACAAGATTATCTTTAGATAAATATTGTACCTCTATGAAAGAGGAATCTAACAAAAATATGATCATCATCATATGAGTAGTTCAACATGGAGTATGGACCTATTTGCCCAAAATTAACAGTTTTGGATATTCATGGCTTTGTTGATGCATATTGGGTTGGAGATCTGGATCAAAGAATATCTACAAGTGGGTATGTGTTTAGCCTATTTGGAGGTACAGTCAGTTGGATGATTAAAACACAGTCTGTAGTGGCTCTTTCAACTACACAAGCAGAATACATTGTAGCCACTCATGCAAGCAAAGAAGCAATTTGGTTGCATATAGTGTGTTCAAGTATGGGGATGGTACAACGAGCTATAAGGATAGACTATGATATCCAAAGTGCAATTTTCTTGGCTAAGAACCCTTCTTATCATTCAAATACAAAGCACATTGATGTTCAGTATCAGTTTGTGAGAGAAATGGTTGAGGATAAAAAGGTGTTTTTGGTAAAGGTGGATACTTTGAAGAATGTTACAGATGCATTGATGAAGTTTGTGAGCAATGAGAATTTTTCTTGGTGTAGAGAAAAAATGGGTGTTGCAAGGTTGAACCAATGACTAAGCTCTCTCATGGCTCACTGTGGAAATAAAACAGAAAGTGGGAGAATGTTTGGGGGTCACAGGGGGGGTGCAACCCCCCTGTCGAGGGGTTAGCAGCGGGGCGGTAGCCCCCTTGCATGGGGTCTAGAGCAGTGGCCCGAGATTTTTTTTTTGGACCCTATATTAGGTGGGAGGACCCGCCTATGGTTTTGTGCATGGGTTTGCACATGGTTTTGGGCATGATGGTTTTCTACTCATGGTATTTTGTAGATCTGTTCAAGGGAACTACGATTATGTTATAATCTAGGGTTAATGGATTAGGGTTTATGAATGCTTCAACATGTATATATATGCATTGTAACATTAAAAGGAATATAATGAAAAATAAAGCTACTATTCTCGGTTTGGGATCTAGGGGAAAATATCTGTGTATATATGTTTTATGTTTTATGCTCTCACTATTGCTTATTTTAAGTTTTTAAGAATTTGTTTGTAGATAATTTATGTATAGGGTTAAAACCTACAAAATACTGTTGCGAGAGCCAATTTCTAAACATGGGAATAACATAGCTCAGGAACGATCATGCATTTTCTAAGGTAATATATAGGATGCTCATTGTGCATGTCATCCTCTTGGATGAGAACCATGCCTAAAGAAGATTCAGAAGTGGCGAGATAAACAAAAAATCTCGGTTTAAGTCAGGAGGACACAACAAGGGTGTCGACAACAAAGCTTATTTGAGATCATCAAAATAACGTTGGGCTTGATCGTCCCAGATGAAAGAGACTCCTTTCTTAAACAAATACATGAAGTCATAGGAAATATGGGCATATTTGGCAATGAAACATCATAAAAAGTCGGCTTGTCTGTGAATATTTTGAAGCTAGTGGACAGTATGAGGAGGAGGCAGTTTGATAATCACCTCAAGCTTGGAAGGATCAACACAGATCCCTTCTTGAGAAACTATGAACCCTAAAAATCATCAAGATTATACGCAAAAGACACATTTATGTGGAATAAGATAGATTTATAAAAACGAAATTGGAGAAAAACCTCTCGAAGGTGGGTAGGAGGGTCCCCACGGAGCAAAGAACAAGCAGTAAGATCATCGAGATATACTTCAATTATGTGTTTTATATTGTGAAACGCATAAGACATGGCCCGATGGAAAGTAGCACCAGTATTTTTAAGACCAAAGAGCATTTTACGATAGGAAAATGTGCCCCACAGACAGATAAAAGTAGTTTTGTGTTGGTCTTCTAGTTTAATTTTGATCTGGTTATAGCCGAAGAAGTCATACATGAAGCAAAAAATAGCGTTACCAGAACAGGCATCAGGAATCTGGTCAATAAAGGGTGTAGGATATATCCTTATGGCAGGCCAGATTCAAGTCACGGTAATCAACGCAAACTCAAATAGTCCCTTATTTTTTATCAACTACAACAGGATTAGTAACCCATTCCATCAAAGGTATGGGATAGATAAAACCATAATCAAGAAGTTTTTGAACTTCATCTTTAATAACTAATTCTTTATGTGGGTCAACCGGCCGGAGATTTTTCCAAACAAGCTTAGCTCTAGGATATCTTGATTTCATGTTGGAAAATTCGTGGATTGATGCCAGGAATTTCCTCGTAATTCCATGCAAAAATATCATGAAATTCTTTGAAAAGGATGGTATAAGTGGTTATATATGAGCGAGTGCAATCAGCCCCAATCAATGTGTTTTCCATGACACCTTGTTTCATGGAAATATTGATCATAATTATAGCAGAAATTTTGGCCAGGTTCCCTTATGAAGAAATGGAAAAAATCCATTGAATTTTTGGGGAAGGACCGGCATTGCCAGAGGAAGTCGGGATTTGATGAGACTCGTCCAAATCCTCGACGCCGAGGAGAAATGAAGAATGATTATGAAAATGTCCCCAAGGATGGTCATAAATATACAAGACTTCTCAAATAGCTTCATCAGATGGTAACGGGAAGTTGATAAACTCACAAGAAGAAGGACAATCAATAGCCCAAGAAGGCAAAAATAAATCGTCAATTGGTACCGAGTTGGCATCACGAGACTCATCGGATGAGGAAGCTAGTTGGATAGCATGATAAGCAAGCTCTGTTGGACTTAAGGTCATGGATGCACCATATTTATCAATATTAGATTCAGCAGGCACGACCCAAGGATCATCAAGAATCTGGGCTCCACAGGCGCATGAAGAGATCATATGGCAGCGGGCAATGCTAGGAGATGAAGGAGTGTTGGATGTACTAAGTTGAGGAAAAACACCCATAAAAGTAGAAATTCTAAAAATTATAGAACCAACATTTTGAAATTTACCAGGGTAGCCTCCCATAATTGGTACAAAATACCTTGCGGTGAAAATCTGGGCCAACGACATGCAATAGTCAAGTTTTTCGATGGTGACAATTTTTCCTTCATGAGCAAAGAAAAGTAGATGGAAAATAGATGAGACGACTGTCGTTATGGCATAAAACTAACTACAGGCAAGGAGTAGGTTGTAATCTAATGAGGCGTCGACTTCGACATCAAAATATATCGTTTTCCACATAACTAGATGGAAAAATGTGGAAGGACCCCATTAGGAATGAAATTATGACCTTCAAAGGCTTGGAGAGTGGTGTTGGATGTGGTGAGTGTCATAGAGACAAGATCTTTCCAACAGGATATTAACATTACCCATGTGGAAGATACCTCATCCACTAGAGTGTGATGGATATTCTTCTGAAATATCCATACAATAATCTGGAAATAAATCTGATGGGAAATATGAGGAGTGACTTTCTCGGAACTGAAAGTGATGAGACTAGAGTCAGATAAATCAACTCCATCGATGGTAGACAACAAGGTTTTGCGTTGTTGAGGATATCTTTGCAAGACCTCCAAGGCAGACATGGCACAAGGCGCCTACGCAAGATCTTCAACAATAATGTAATGTTGAGCAGCCTTGTCATAAGGATTTTGTATCATCTTACAGAGAACACCCTTAAGGGGGCAATAGATAGGTTCCAGAGGCTTATCCAAAGTAAGAGTTCCAGTGGAACTAGGTGGAGTCAGTGAGTCTTTAAAAGGAGAAATCAACTCAAGTACATCCTAGTATTTGGCTCATGTAATCACATTGACATATTCCTTATGGATGAAATATGAGGGGGATGGGAAGAGGAACCCTCGTTACCCCCTTATGTAGGTAGAGAAGGTTGAGAAACCATCTATTGTTGAGGTTGTGTGGGGAATGGATGAGTCAAAACAATAAGTTGTTTAGTAGACGGTGGTGAAAGAAGCCTATGGACTTCATCCATTCGAGGAAACTCATGAGTAAGGTGATTTCCCTGAAAATTTTTACAGAGTAACTTGACTTTGTGATGATTCTCACTAGTGCCCCCTCTCTGACTCTAAGGATTGTGTTGATACTCCTAAGAAGTTTAGTTCTATTATTTATTCCTTTTTTTATTCTTTTTTTTCTTACCACTGTATTAAGAGATGTTCTTCGTTGAGTGTACTTCACCATGAGAACATCGGTGGACTGCTCAGGATGAGGTACTTTAGTAGAGTCAGTCGCACTTGATGGGGCTTGAGATGTAGCAACCAATTGAACAAGGTGAGCAGCAAGTTGGCTCATGGGATAGGAAACAAACCCAATCACGCCATCAACATGTGGGCCAAGAGTTGGTTTAGGTGGGTCAATAGAAGGCTTAGGGGCTTTTGGAAACACTTCATACAACATACCCGACTGTGAATATATGAGATCCAACCGTTGGGAAACTAAAATGGATTGCTCGTCAGTAACGACTGGAAACATAGACACAACCTTGGAAATTTGAGGTCGTTCAAATCGAATGAACCATTTACATAAAATTTCATCAGGTAACTTGGTTATCACTAACCTCTTGTTACGATGACACTCATGAATGTGATAAAAAATTAGTGTGGCCTCATCTTGTTTAAATTTGGACAAAATGACAGAGTCGAGATCATACCGAGTAGGAAACTGTATATGTGTCAATAAATTTTGAACTAAAGAGGCAAAGTCACCATAGGATGCAATATTTAACTCGATATACCACTTGGTGACATCCCTGGTTAATGTTCATTGGAACAAGAGAAGTTTAAAAATTCATCCACCAAAGAATTAGATGAGCACCCCTAATGATAGGTGGTGATATGAGTGGATGGATTCTCCCCAGGCTTCTCGTATGTATGTAATATCCCAAAAGGGAGAATGCAGTAATACTTAAACACAATATAAGAAGTGCAGCAAGATAAACAATAAATCTTAAGAAAACATCAGAATTTACAGAGAAGTTGAGCCATTTTATTATATGGAGATGATTCAGTTACACAATGTATAATAATATGAGTAGATCTAGCCAAAAATATGGTCTAGAATCACCCAGAAAACATGCTACAATAGGTACAGTGTATTTGGAGAGGCACTGAAGAAAATATTGTGCTGTCCCTTCAGCAGAATATGAACATACAGTTGCAGGCTGAAAAGGAAAATGCAGATCTACTCAAATTTGGAGCTCAGATGATGCCAAGATTCAATATCTGGCCAATGTGATGGATTCCCAAGATAACCCAGAAAGGATTTTCCAGATCTACAACTTTGGAAAATCACCTCCCTAGGATTTGATCCTTGATCTGCTAGGAAATATAGATCTGAAGCTAGATCTATCAAATAGATGGCTGAAATATGTTGCAAGATCATATATAAGCTTGAAGGTTTGATCCCTTCTTCATATCTACAAGCTAGAAGCTCTAGATCTAGCTTCTCAATCCTCCAATGATGATTTCAGCTGCTACAACACAACTGCCAATAGAAACTGCGCTGTGAGGGAAAGAGAGGCCTTTTTCCTACTGAAAAATGTTGCATTAAAATCCAAGCTGATGGAAATACTGATAGAAATGTGAGGGGATGATCCCTCACAGGATTACTAGCTAAAATGCTAGTAACTTCCTTCCTCCTTTTGGATCTGCAAGATGGACAGCGTAATTCCTGAAGGAAATATTGCTGCTAGGAGGTCAATAACTTTTGGCCTAATGCCAGATCTAAAATGAAGCTCTGGGAAGCTGATCTTTAAGCACAAGGTAATAGGAATAAACCCTTACCAGTTCTCCAGCTGAAGTACTAAAGACAACTTCCTCCTTCCAAACTGATCTTCAGAAATCTGCAATTTCTGAATATGGATGTTCTGCAGAAAGTAGGAAAAGAGATGTGGCACTAATGCCTGATGTAGAATGAATTACAATACTCTTTCTATATCTACTCTAAGAAAGAGGTGGGATTCCCGACCAAGAACACCCTGTGCTAAACAACACTTGCAATCTCTGCTAAATAGCTCGAGAAAGCAATGGAATGTCACATGACAATTCCAGATCTGAAAAGATCTTTACATCAAGAATAGTCAGCATACCTCCATCCTTGTCTTCATCTTATTTATATAATGTTTGAGCCTTCCCAAGCCTTGGCCCTCATCTAGACTGCGCAGTGCATGTAGTCAAGATCCTCCAAGTTTTACTGTGTTGTTTGAAAAAAGCAACCATCATGTCTAGGTGCAATGTACACCCTCTCCATCAGGTGTGCTTTGTTTACACAACATACTCCATCACTTTATCATGAATGTCCCATGATCTTTTGTTTGACATCTTCAAGATCTTAGTTGACTGAATCAACCTTCTGTTTGATCTCTTCAAGATCTTAGTTGACTGTGTCAACCTCCATGATCTATCTCATTAATGAGACAGGTTCTCCAATTTCATTCACATTAGTAGTTTCTCAACCACCTTATTATGCATATCTAGGCTTAATTAATCCACGTTCACACACACAAAGTGGATATTTATTCATACTGAGGATTATGGGTCCCTCCACCCCTTTATTTGCTTAATTCATTAAGAAAATCAAGGACTCTAATATTCCAAATATGAAGTGAAAATTTGGGAATATTATAGTCCCCACCGGAAAAATGTTGCTTGTCCTCAAGCAACTCCAAAAGTATATGCAAAACCATCTATTCCCCTCCAAATGGCATCCACATAAGGAAGGCTTCCTCCATTTGTTGTAATGTGTTATGTATGTTTGGTTCCAAATTTGTCTCTCAAAAACATATAGAACGACCTCTAACTGTATGGTTAGATGTCCTCCTTGTAGAAATTTCAGTTTCCCACCCCGGTTTTCAATTTCAACTTATTTCTCCATATAATTAAATGCCCATTCCCATAGCCTTACATTCAACAAGCTGAAAAAATAAATATTTTCTGAAAACACAAATTCTGGAAATTTTCACAATGTTGGAAATGCAGAAATAAAACTCAGCAAAATAAATCAGCCACACAGAATAATAGACACGCTGATTTTTGGTCAATGTGACCCTGGAAAAACCCCCTACAACTCTTGGGGAAAACCAGTTCGAAAGCTTCTCTTTATTCCCTAAATACTACTTTTACAGTGAACAGAAAAAAACACAAAAAAAATTCCAGCAACCAAATTTACAGACTTATCTCGATTTTCGTGCTTTCACACCGCCTTGAAAATTGTGCCAAATCAGCAACATCAAAAACATAAAATATTACAGCATTTATGACAGCATTAAATGCTATACGGCCTCCACGAGAAGCATGCTGAAATAGCATATACTTTGTTGTATGGACTATACGGATTTCGTACAGAATCCTTTCTCGAATTCCGTGCCAAAAATCTGGGCTGTAGCTGCTATCCTTTCCTTGGTTTTTTTTCTGAAAATAACAACAGCACCTCTTCCTCGAAATCCGTGCCTGATTTTGTGCCTCAAAATGCGTGCTTGCTGCTGCTGCCCTCTTCCTCGATTTATGTGTCTCCTCTCTTGAAAACACTGCCTCTCTCTTGTTGTACGGATTTTCTACCTCGGTATTTGTACCAATAAATGATGTTGTACCTTTGCTAAAAACTCTTCACTATTGCCCTCCTTCTTCTCGCTGCTCAGAAAATCTCCTTAACTTCCTCTCCTCCTCTCTCAATCTGCTCATGAAAGAATGAATGACCTTTTCTCTCCTTTTCTTCCTTTAACCTAACCCTAAGTGACTTTTGGGGAATCCCTAAATCCAATGGCTGAAATAGCTTTAGATCTAGGGCTGAGATTAAATGCTCATTTAAATCTCACTTTCTATTTTTTAATTCACCCCACTTTAATAAAGACCCACTTAATCATTTATTTCCAAAGTCACTTTTCCTTTCTAATTTCACATTGACTTTATTAAAGTCACTTTAAAATTAGACTTTAGTAACTTTATCACTTAAAGTCACTTTTAAATTAGATTTAACTTTATAACTTTATAAAGTCACTTTAGGAGAAAAATTAAATTCTTTTGGACACTTTTCCCTAGGCCAAAGATCAAAGCCTTAGGGAACCACCTGTCCTACGGTAACCAAATTTCAACACTCCCTCTTACCGAGGAAGGTGTTCCTCACCACACCCATCTTGTCTCTGAAGTAGACATGCTTGCCCCATGGTAAGGCTTTGGTAAGAATATTTGCAACCTGCTCATCAGTGGGAATATACTCAAGCTTCACAGCTCCTTTCTGAACATAGTCTCTGATGAAATGATATTTGATCCCGATATGCTTTGACCTGTCATGAAATACTGGATTCTCCATGAGTTTAATGCAACTCTGATTATCACAGTAAATCACTGAAGGTCTCAACGGCTGACCAAATAAGACAAACAACATCTTGCGAAGCCAGATGGCCTCACAACTAGCTAGACTGGCTGCCATATACTCTGCTTCCGCTGAACTCAATGCTACTGACTGCTGCTTCCGGCTGAACCATGACACCACTGCCGAACCCAACCCAAAACAACACCCTGAAGTGCTCTTCCTATCAAAAGCACAACCTGCCCAATCAGAATCAGTGTAACCTGCCAATCTCACCCCATCCCCCTGCCTGTAGTCCAGACCATAATCCACTGTCCCCTGCAAGTACCGCAAAATGTGTTTTGCAGCCACCCAGTGAACCTTCCTAGGCTCACACATAAACTGACTCATCGTGTTGACTGCAAAACAAATATCTGGTCCAGTGTTGACCAAATACATCAAGGAACCAATCAGCTGTCTGTACAATGTGGGATCCACCAACTCGGAATCCGAAGCATGAAGCTTCTTCCAGTTGGTGATCATCGGTGTCAACATGGGTCTACAATCCTCCATGTGGAATCTGCCAAGGATGTCCACAATATACTTCCCCTGCCCCAGGAAGAAATGCCCCTCCTCCTGCCACACCTCCAAACCCAAAAAGTAATGCATCAAGCCGATGTCCTTCATCTCAAACTCCGCTGCAAGATCTCTCTTGCGCTGCTCTATGAGTCTCTCTGCACCTGTAATGACCAAGTCATCCACATACAGCACCAGAATGAGAGGCTCCTCACCTATCACAATATAGTAAAGGTTCGGATCTGCCTCACTCTTTGTGAAACCCATCTCCTACAAGTATGTATCTATCCTGGAGTACCAAGCTCTGGGAGCTTGCTTCAAGCCATAAAGGGCCTTCTTCAGTCTGCACACATGGGACTCCTTCCCATGCACCTCAAAGCCCTGTGGCTGCTCAATGTACACCTCCTCCTATATGAAGCCATTGAGAAATGTGGTCTTCACATCCATCTGGTGGATCTTCCAACCCATCTCTGCTGCTATCGATATAATGGAGCAGATAAAAGTATATCGAGCCACAGGAGTGAAGGTCTCCTCATAATCAACTCCCTCTACCTGGGAGAACCCTCTAGCCACAAAATTTTCCTTGAATTTCTCAATGATGCCATCTGCAACATGCTTTACCTTGTAAAGCCATCTGGAAGTAACCACGGATTTGCCCTCAGGCCTCGGCACCACCTCCCAAACATCATTCTTCATGATAGAATAATACTTCTCCTACATGGCCTCTCTCCAGACCTGCTGGCTGGCTGCCTCCTCATAGCTAGAAGGCTCAAAGTCAAGGATGTTGGAAACCATTGCCATATAGCTACAGAACTTATTAGGTGGTTTGCTCTCTCCGACAGGCTTCTTAGGCCCAACAACAGATGTGGACTCTCTCAAGGTATCCTGAAGCCACTTGGGCTTCCTCTTCCCTGAGCACACTTCTCCCACTGGAGAATGAAACTCCTCCTCCTCATCATCAGGAGCCTGAACTCTTGACTATCTGTTAGTTGTCCTCCTGCCTACACCTGAACCTATAGATGCTGAAGTACCGTGTGAACTATCCATCAATGGACTCCCTAGTGAACTGCTCTGCATGCTGCCCGAAGCACCACCCCTCTGACTTTGTGAGACACTGCTCACTGACGGACCTGATACCATAATTGATGTACCTCTGGGTCCTCCTGATCCCTGCCCACTGGATCCCTGCGACTGACTCAGCTGCTCCTGAGGGTCTGGCTGATCCAGATACTTTAACTCCCTTGACCTCCTGAAGACCCTGTCCTCCTCGAACTTCACATCTCACCTGACAACAACTCTCCTCTGTGCAGGAATATAAATTTGAAAGGCCTTCGAGGCCTCACTATATCCCACAAAGACACCCTTCTTTGCGGTGGGCTCTAGTTTGGTCCTCTTCTCCTTGGGTACGTAGGAGTATGAAATACACCCAAAGATACGAAGATGACCAATATCAGGCTTATTCCTAGAAAAATCCTCCTTTGAAGTCACATTCCCCAAGGCACGATGTGGACTCCTGTTTTGCAAATATACAACAGTGTTGCAGGCCACAAAAACAATGCAGCCAACCCCTGATCATGTAACATGGCTTTGGCAGCCCCTCTGATGGATATGTTCTTCCTTTCCGCAACCCCGTTCTGCTGGGGTTGTAAGGAACTGTGAACTCCCTCCTAATGCCTGCCTCCGCACAATAGTCAAAAAACTCTCCAAGGGTGTACTCTCCTCCATTGTCCGACCTCGGGGACTTGATCTTCCGACTTGTCTGAGTCTCCACAAGAGCTCTGAACTCCTGAAACCACTTGAAGACCTCACTCTTGGTCTTCAAGAAATAAATCCAGGTCCTCCTGGAGTGATCATCAATGAATAAAACACAATACTCATATCCACTCAAGGAAACATGAGACATCCAACCGCTCACATCGGAATGAATCAAATCAAGTATCCCAGTTGCTCTGTTGTCACTGCTGGGAAAAGGGGATTTGACAAACTTGCCCATCGTACATCCTCTGCAAGTATCAAAGTGATCAGTACTGAAATCTGGCACACCTGTAGTGATCTCCCGCAATGTCCTCGAGGCTCCATGATACATGTGACCCATCCTGCGGTGCCAAATATCACACAGCTCTGAACTGCTAGCTCTGCTACCGGTACTACTACTCAATGCTAAAATGGGCTGAAATGCAAACTTGTACACCTTTTCATGGCGTACACCTATCACTCTAGCTGAATCAGCTAGAGCACCCCTAGGATATATCAGCACCTATCCTCTCCTGAACAATATCTCATATCCTCTGTCCTCCAAAGCTGAGACGGATATGAGGTTCTTCCTCATCCCTGGCACATATAGAACATCTGACACCTTCAAGGGAGGTTTGGGTTCCCTATCAAATGTTAGTTTCCCCACACCGATTGCTCTAACAACGTTGTCATCTCCGAGTACTACCTCTATATCAGTGCCACTCTCTGAAACCTCTGAGAAGTACTCACGGACTCCTATCATATGACGTGAAGCCCCACTGTCAACATACCAGACACTTGAATATGCTCCGCTAGTGGAGGGAAATGCACACTCCCTCTCAACCTCCATGGCAGGTGATCCTGCACTAGTGGACTCACAAGCAATGAACCCAAACTCCCAGTCAAAGCGATCCGTAAAGTCCTCTACCTCTGTTGATGCTGCCATGTTCTGGTTCTTCCCCTTCTTCTTCTTCTCCGGACACACAACTACATAGTGTCCCATCTTCTGAAAATTCAAACACTTCACCTTGGAATAGTCCTTCTGCGTGTTCCCCTGTTTACCTTTACCTTTTCCTTTGCCCCCGCCACTTCTTGTGGAAGCTTTCTTCTTTCCCTTTCCTTTCTTGCCTCCCGCCAACAGTGCTACATCCTCATCCTGCTCAATTGGTTTGGCTGCCCCAAGTTGACTCTTTCTGATTTCTGTCTGTATGCAATCATCCCAGAACCTCTCCCAAGTGGGAAGGGTGTCACGTGCACAAACCCCATCAGCAAAGTTCAGCCATGAACTGGGGAGGCCATTCGCTGCAATCCGTACCAACTCAGTGGGTGGAATGACCTCTCAAACTGCTGCCAACTCATCTCTCACATTAGTAATCTTTTTGAGATATCCAGCCGCACTATTAGTCTTACCCATCTTAATGGTCTTTAGCTTCTCCCTTAATACCATTTTTCTGTTCTCATTGGTACTCTGGTAGAGATTGGTCAATGTTGTCCACATCTCATGAGCATTTCTCTTTCCTCTCACATGATGAATGCAATGGTATTTGATTCCGAATAGAATCAGTCTCTTACCCTTGTTATTCTTTTTATTATAAGTTTTCAACTGAACAGCATCAGTAGGCACATTAATGGGGTTTTGTGCGGTATGCACCATAGCATCCCAGACTTCTGCCTCCTCAAAGATGCTCTGCATTCTCTCCTTCCAAACACTGTAGTTACTATGCCCATCCAACCTATCCTCCACCCTCAAGCCCAAAGACATGCTTGCTATCCTAAATAAGCTGAAACTAACACTGTTGTAGTAAAGATAAAAAATTTTGTGTGAAAAATCAGCTTGCTATAATTTCTGAGTGAAAAATCAGCTTGCTGTAATTTTTCCTTCTTTCTATCCCAAACTGCCTTTCCAGCAAAATAACTTCGATACCATGTAGAAATTTCAGTTTCCCACCCAGGTTTTCAATTTCACCTTATTTCTCCATATAGTTAAATGCCCATTCCCATAGCCTTACATTCAACAAGCTGAAAAAATAAATATTTTTTGAAAACATAAATTTTAGAAATTTCCACAATGCTGGAAATGCATAAATAAAACTCAGCAAAATCAATCAGCCACACAGAAAAATAGACATGCTGATTTTTTGTCAATGTGACCCTGGAAAAACCCCCTACAACTCTTGGGGAAAACTAGTTCAAAAGCTTCTCTTTATTTTCTGAATATTGCTTTTATAGTGAACAGAAAAAAACACAGAAAAAATTCCAGCAACCAAATTTAGAGACATCTCGATTTCCGTGCTTGCACACCGCCCTAGAAATTGTGCCAAATCAGGAACATCAAAAATAGAAAATATTATAGCATTTATGACAGAATTAAATATTGTACGACCTCCTATAGACGCGTGCCGAAACAACCTATACTTTGCTGTACGGACTGTATGTATTTCGTACAACAGCCTTTCTCGAATTTCGTGCCAAAAATCTGGGTTGTAGCTACTATACTTTCCTCGGTTTTTGTGCCGAAAATAACAGTAGCACCTCTTCCTCGAAATTTGTGCCTGATTTTGTGCCTCAAAATGCGTGCTTGCTATTTCTGCCCTCTTCCTCAATTTTTGTGTCTCCTCTCTTGAAAACACTGCCTCTCTCTTGCTGTACAGATTTTCTGCCTCGATATTTGTGCCAATCTCTCTCAAGTGAAACAAAATTGAACATGCCTCCTTTTGTTGCATACCATCATTGATACACAAGGCATGAATCAGAAAATCATGAGCTATTAAGTGGTAGCCATACTCACCCAAGAGCAGCGAGCGCAACCATGCCTCTTTTTTCATTTCATAAGTGTTCCTCAAGGCATGGATCAAAGAAATAGGAGCCTTTGGGTGGTGACAAGAATCTACCAAGGACAACCAATGTAACCAAGCTTGCTAGCCCATATAAATCTGCAAGTGGTCATGCAACCCCTTGCTTATCTTCCTCATTTACTCATCCCAATATGGAAGATGAGTGATGTGCTGCATAATCATGGTATTCTCCCTTTGTAGAATACCATATTGCCCAAACTGATGAAGAACTTTTCACTCCATGAAATGTTGAAGTGCACCTCCAATGAGATCTCTTAACAAGACCTTCTTCTCATCCATGGCCTTCCAAAACCAATGAGGTTCTGGATCTGTTTTAGGTAGAAGTTTCTCTTTGAGCTGTGAGATGCTCATTGAGAAAGGGTCATCTAGAAAGGAGAAAAGGTTTCTCATCTCAAGATGTCTACCATTTATCATCTTTACCTCCATTGCTTCATGAGTGAAGCTATCTTCAGAATGCTCCAAGAATTATGGGACCTCCTCATCTTCACATCCAATAAGTGACAGTGTTGTAGATCTGCAAAGTGATACATAAACTGTCTCAAAGAAAGGTACAATACTGATCTCATAACCAGTCATTGTACAAAGGATTATGCTCACCCCATTTTCTGAAACTCTACACTTCAACTCAAAAGGTTGAATGTAGCTCAATAATAATGAACTGGGATAGTTCTTAACCTTCTCATTTATTAGATCAAGGGTCCTCTACGCTGTGATAAGATGCTGCTTCAAATCAGCACTATGTTCTAACCCTTGGTTATGCATTGGCCCTAATGGCATGTCCCCATAAGTTTCAATAAGATCTACTGAAATAATAGGTGATGAATGGGTATGCATACCTTGTATCAACTGACATGAGGGAACTTCTTGACAGAACACAAGAGTTCCTCCAACTGGGACAATAGTGCCTCCAACTGCTGGTAAGAGTAATGGCTGTTATTCTCCAAGTGTACCAGCATTGGAATTCTCCTCCTTTCCTTCATGCATCTCCTGAATCATGCACGAGACTCTATATATCAAGAGCTCAAGACTATCTTGCAAAGATGCAAGTGTCTCTTCTCCGGATGTAAGTACTTCTGCAGCTGGTGGTGAATGTAGTGACTTCTTGTCCAGAGTGATAAGATTGACATCCTCCTCCTTAGTAAATGTCACTTTGTGACACATCTCTAACTTTCTCCCATCAAATTTCTTCCTCAACTTGTGATATAAATCTGAATATTTAGTCACCTTTGCATGTTCCATGTGACCAAACCACCAATCATTAGCTTCATCTAAAATATGAAGTGCTGCAATTTGAACAACCTCTCCTTCAACTACAGGATGTAGCCTAAAAAATGCATCTAACTGTCTCCTCCAAGCCTTAACATTACTTGAGGAAGATCCATCAAATGTAGGCAAATAGAATCTATTATGCCTCTTTCTTCTATTGCTGCTATAGGATCCTCTTTCTTATTTGATTTTGAATAATTGTTGGAGAGTTAGCTTCTCCTTGAATGCTCTAGACTGTGCTTTGTACTCTTCAAGATATAGGCTGAGAGTCTCAGGTTCATTTATTTCTTCATTTCTACACCTTTCACCTTCTACAAATAAAGTTTGCATAGTGGATCTATGAGGAGATCTAGGATTCTCCGGTTTTCTTCTCTGCTAATCGGAAGTGCTTGGACCTTCCTCATCACATCTTCTTCTTGGATCTTCTTTCTGCCTTTCCTCTTTCATTTGATTGACCGCCTTGGGGAGATCTTTCATAGATCTACAAACATGAGTGGCAGAATTTTCTTCCTCCATGATAGATCTCAGCTATCTACTTCTTCTTTAGATGCAAAAGATGAAGTGTCCAGAAGCTGAGCCAAAGATCATGCTTCGATACCACTT